>CM033700.1:9664033-10264033 GCA_019514585.1 Dendrobium officinale
CTCTTAAAATTAAAGTATTCCTTGCATAATGCTTGGAATTTTGAATTGCTATACATTCAATTCTAAAAAATTGTGGAGGGGATGAGAAGTAAACAAATCTCATGGAATTTTAACACTGCCTCCAGAGTGTGGGCCTTGATGACATTTCACAATAGACCACTATAAAATTTGGTCTAAACATCCTGAGATTAATCTTCTTTTTGAGAACCTTGATCCAAACACTTTGCAAAAATTGAAGTGGGACTCGTTGAGCTTCCCAAATCTTTCTTAATAGACTTAATACAGTGATTCGGAACCTCACAAATATCCATTCAATTCCGCATTTCGTATATACCATAATAGCTCCTGTTTCTCGAGATCATACTCTTTTCGACAAACATAAATTTATTATGGGCCACATTAGTAATGTTTTCAAGACGAGCGGAAACGAGATTCTCTGCAGTCAACCACCTATTCTGCCATTTTGTGCTTGGCCATTCATTAAATTTGGGCAGCAAGCATCATGGAACCATAAGGTAATTACTTCATGCCCAAAGCTAAATTTACAATTATCTTACTGGCGATTGTTGTGTTCGCTTTGGCATCTTAGTTTATATTTGCGGAAACCAATGGTTTTTTTCACACCCTAGCAAACAACTTTTTACTTCTACTCCTAACATGTTTTTGTATTATAATCAAATTATGTGCAAGCAAGTGATTGACTCCAATCAGGTTCCTAGATAACATTATTGATATATTTTTTTGGGGCAAAGTCAAAAATTAGTAGTATGAAATGATCCCTGTGGCCTTAATCGTTTCATCGACTGCTACTGTGTCTCTATATGGATGTTTGAAAGAATTTCCAAAGATCTTTGACAGGCAAGGCGGCATTTGCCCTCAGTCGATTACCAGATGCTAGCAAAGATCTAGCTTTTCGTCGACCAATACTACCCTTCTTAACCCGACACCCACTATCACTGTTTTTATGGTTATTTTTATCAATTTTGTGAGAAGTAATCATCTGGTATATATTTTATTTTATCTTTGTTTTTATTTATGGCATCTTAGTCGCTCCTAAACTTGTTCTATCCTCCACCAAACTTTGCTTCTATTTATACTCATAAATATTTACCTTTCTCAGCTCTGGATTAAAGTTTTTGACTGATGTAATCTCCTTCTTTGTATGTTTGACAATAAATTGCAGCTGGTAGTTGTCATCCCCCTTTTTTTTTCTTTGAGCTTATATTTGGGATTGGCTCTTACTTTTATGCAAAAAAAATATCTATATATGAGTGATCAAAATCTAATCTTCCTATGGATCATTTATTGCCAACATAAAACCTTTACCTTATTTTTTTACCCAATTTAAAGGCCAATTGCTTCAATCCAAGCATTTGAATAAGTTATTTGAAACTAATTTTTTAAGGTGAGTTTCATTGGTCTCTATTTGTCTATCTCTGGCTGCAGAAACTTTATTTTCTTAAAAAACGTCATCTCACTTTTTTCTATTTGTTTAAGCTAAAATGAGTTTTTTTTTGCACCACCCTAAAATTAATTTTATATTTAATTTTTGAAATAGTATGAAGGAAAAATCATGTTCTTTCAAAGCTTTTCTCTGGCGACGCTCTCCTGCGGAGCTTAGTGCATCATCCCATCTCGGCTCCACCTGGGCTTCTTTGCCTTTGTCGTTCTCTCTGGATTAAGGAAAGTTTTCTTTTTTTTTCCTTTGAATTTTTTTGTGCCTTTTGTTGTTCAGCTTCATCCTTCCCTCGGTCATTTCACTCGGCCTGTACTGGCATGCGAAATCGGTTCATGGATCCTGATTTTTTGGATGGATCCAAGAAGTAGTGTTCTTTCTTGGATGCTTTATCTGGTTTTGCCTTGATGTTTGTATTCCGAAGATAAAAACTGACTAACTTTCGGGGTTTACCATTATGGTGTTTGTGGATCTCAAAGGAGGAGATCATTTCGCTTGATTGTGGCAATCCCTTTAGTATGTCTTAGTTGATTTTTTTTCCTTCTGGGTCGCCTAGCTCTATTAATGCGTTGTTTTTTTTTTTTTCAACCTTTAAGTCATGGTTGATTTCTAGATAACCTGCTTGATTTTTTCATTTGTGCTGATTAAATTGATGAGTATGATATGGATTATAGCAGGGTATTATGCCCACAAAATCCTTACCTTTAATTTATTAATTGCTATCTCATGTGAGAAATTAACCAAATGGTCTCCCCTCCTTGATATGGGTGTTGAATCCTCTATTATTCTCATGTGGATGTTTCTGAAATTCACTTAACTCATACTGGTGTTATCTCATCTTTATCATTTCTTTCTCCTGAATTATTCACGCTTTGGGCTCGTTGTTTGGCACGCCGTGTTTTTAAAAAGTTGACAACGCCACCCCCTACGTGTTGGTTCTTGGCCTTCTCTCTTGCATGTGTCTTGGTAGAACTTGACATCACTTAAATAAGTATCCGAAAAAAGTATGGCTCGGTCGCCTGATTTAAGTTTGGATACATCCAGAGTGTTGAGATGTAGGCTTCCCCTCCCTTTTGTGATCAATGTAAAGCTCTTAGGCATGTGAGGGGGGGGAGTGTCGAATCCTGTCCTCTATCCCGGTGAAATGGTACCTACTATTTTCTGCTAATCCATCTTAAGACTGTTGGGAATGAAACTAGTGTTTGTGGAAAATGTTGTTGTTGATGGAAATGTTGGTGTTGTTTCTTTTAATCCTTTGTGTCATGTTACGTCTTCTAATGAGGTCCTCATTAGTGTGGGTAATGGAGTGGTTTTTTATCTTGGGGTTGGAGGCAGCTGGGGCTGTTGTTTCACTCATTGATGTTGGTCTTGTGGAGGCCTCCCTTAGTTTATTTTCTGATTTGGTGGGTCTCCCATTGTTTCCAGTGGTTCTGAAGGCTGATGCACATGTTACCGGAGGATGTTGTAATGTTAATTTTGATGATCATGAGAGGATGGTGAGGGTGTTGCTCCTGGTAGTGTGAATGATTATTTTAGCTCCTGTTTCATTTCAAGACAATTTAGAAGTGGAATAACATGGGTGTGTGTAATGTTTAACACAGTGGTTTCGAATGATTAAACAGGTGATTTTTAACCTCTTTTTCTCCATGGTGATCACTCCAAATGTATCATTCTTCTCGATGAAATGCAAGCTTCTTTAGATGTGGTCTTTGTTCGTGTTTGTAAGAGTCAAAAGTTGTAAGTGTCTTTCTACTATGATATAAAAGTGGTCTTTTTGAAAGTATTTTGTATCTTTTTTGGCAATTTACGTAATTTTCTATTTATCTATGAAGCATTTACTTTTTGCTTGAAAAAATTTGGGGCCCTTCCCAATTTTTTTTCTTGCATCACAAGCGCTTATAAACTTAGTTCCAAAAGTTTGAGTGCCATTTTATTTCCAATCATTTACTTCAAGACAAACTAGCCCTGCTGCAAGGTCTCTGGTTGTTATTCTTATTCATTCGAGGAGCTCCATCAAGGTGTATCATTTTCAATGACAAGATGAAACAAAACTGCTTCTCATGCAAAAAACTTAATAGTCTGCGATATCACATATTTCACACCAGTTTGGATCACATACCAGAAACATCGGCAGCCAACGAATAAACAATAGATAGAAGAAAAGCCTAAGTTCAAATCCAGCATCCCTAATATGCTGGAAAAGAATAACTTTAGGAAACTAAGAAAGGGCTCTACGGAGAAGAGATTCAAGCCGGGGGCCGAACATTAGTACATTTTACTACCTCACAGCTACGGATGGGCGAGTGGCCCAAGGCCTGCTGGCGTGCCAGTCGTAGGACGGTTGGGGATTGAAGGGGTCAAAAGAAAGCCGCTGGCCTGCTCCAAAGGAAGAGGCGTCGACGGAGACGAAACAGGTGGAGCCGAAGCTGCATGACCCCATTGATTACGATCTTTCTGCCGAAGTAGTGAAGATTTCCTCGTCGCCGGGGAGAACATGGGTAGACGAGGCGTGGCTTTTCGATTGCGCTTATCGTCGGAGGCTCGATGGGTTTTAGGGTTTTTAGCATTAAATGAGAATGGCAAGAAACAGCGGAAAACGAATTAAAAAAAAAACAGTTCGGAGATTAACTTCATGATAATCATATTTGAATAAATATGTACGTTAAATTTTAAAATTTTTGACATTGCATGTGATTATTAATCAAATATCATCACCATTTATTTTATAATAAAAAATTAAAAAATATTTAAATAAAATTATCTCTATTATATTAAAATAAATTTATAAGCCTAAATCTAAGCAAACAGATTATGTAAATTTTTATCTTCTTAGCACCTTTTTATTATCTCAAGCATAGCCAACAAAGCTTTATTATAGGGGGATTTACATACATACCATCCTATACTATTATATTTATATATTTAACACAATAAATTTTTAAATTATTACATACATAACATCATGAAAAAGATTTAGTTAGAATAATATTAGAAGAAATGATCTTTCTTTATTATATTTAATTTGAGAATTTGACTTTTAACAAGACACAATGGTGAAAAATGGATACATGTAGCTGACCCACAGTAGTGGGACAAAGGTTTGATGTTGTTGTTATTTGTATTACATACCACTATAGTTCATTTTCATATCAAATATGAATGGTAGAAATGAAATATATGTGACAGAAAGGAAATTATGATTGGCATGTTGGTTTGATATTAAAATAATATAGGGTGTATGCATATAATATTAAAATTTTGATGTTAGATATGTAAATAGGATAATATAAAGTGGTATGTACGTAAATTTCCCTTTTATTTAATGCTCTCAATTTTTTAATCATAGTATGTTTAAGATTTGTATTATTCTTTATTATTATTATTTCAAAAAAAAAAAGATTTGTATTATTATACTTTCGGTTATTTAGGTTCAAAGCATTCATTATCAAGAATATGAGCCTTGCAGGGTTATATTTTAAACATTATGAGAAGTTTTAATATGTGTTTCAAGCTTTATTCCAATGCCAAATCCTAAACCATATACCTCTTTAGATATCATATTTCTGGTTATTAATAACATTCCGAATCAGGCTAAAAAGCTTTGTTCAAAACTATGATCAAATCTCGTCAAATTTCATAGACTTGGCACTGCCTCAAATACAAAAAGAGCTTTAGGAATATAATGGAAATGAAAAAATTTTTTTTTAAACGATTTGGAGTAATTTGATCTTATAAGAAATCCCTACCTTTATAAATTTGTTTTCTAGCACTTGAAAACTATAGTTTTTTGTGAGCCCTAATTCATCATCTACTAGGGTGGTCCAACAATGAAGAGAATAGAGAGGACTCACATTATGTTCAACATTAGGAAGATGAATTTGCACTGATAATTGGGTTGGAATTTGAAAGAAAAGAAATTTCATTTGAGGAAGATAGAATTCATGGAAATTAGTAGAAGTACAAAGAGTTATTATTTTAATTACCTACATAGATATGAAAACTTTAATGAACTTAATTTTAGAGAGAAATCATTCAAGCTGTGCACTAAGAGGTGTGATGTGTTGGAAGTTTAAATTTATATTATCTTTGTAAATAATGTTCCTATCCAACTATGATAAGTGTAATACTATTTTTATTAAGATGATGCAGAAGTTGAAGATCAAAAAAGCATTCTCTTATTGATGTCCATGGGTAGCTTAAAATGATTTTGATTAAAGCTTGGTATAATGCACTATGAGGGTACGGTCTTGAACAAAATGTCCTAACCTATATACATAATCAATAAAACATGTATAACTTTATAGTACTTAGCTTATAAAGTCACATTAAAATTGAGGAAAAAAATGTGGCAAAATACTTTAAAGTTAGTAAGAGCACCAAGAGTATTGAGCTAGATAAGCAAACAAAGAGTGCTCAAAGGCAAAATTATTTGTCATGTGTTATTAATGAATAAACATTATTACTTTAAATAGTTATTTTATATAAGTTATTATTGGTAAAAAACACTTTGCTTTTTTGTAGGAGATGGTTATTAAATTAAAATTGGTTGCATACATATGATGAAAAAAACTTTTCTATCTATTTATTATACATATGCTGTCTCAACATCTTCCAACTAGAGTTATAAGGAAAAAAGAAAAAGGATATAAAAGGTGCCAGCTATATATTTTATGAGTAGTGTGTACGTGTTTATATTGAGGAAAAAAATAAAAGAGGGATTTGATGAAACAAACATGCTACTAGTTAATCTTTGCCAATCTCCAATAGTCAGTTCAACAATTTTAGTTTGTTAGGGAATTGAAGAACAAATTATATCGTATTACAAAATAATCAATCGAAGGTTGTTAAAAAATGTTTGGTACTATATTAAATTTTATCATTAGTTTTTATATAGAGAGGTGAAGGAGAATATCCTCACATTACTCTCCTCCTACATTACTCACCCATTCATTTATGATATTAGGGATGAGCTGCTGGACAATAGAGTTAAGATGGTATGGAAATTCTTACCATAAGTATTCGAGTACCCCTTGTCATTTGTTTTGAAGACTAAATGTGATGTGTTGCAAGATGCGAGATTAAACTATGAGATGACCATAGGACCCCATTTGGACTTAATAAAACCAAAACGGACTTAATAAAGCCCACAATAGGAGACCTTTTTGTAACATCCAAGGGACTCAATGGAGAGAATTTAACCTGCAAATTACTATAGATTTTCTCAACCCTCAATTACATCCTTCACTCTCATAACCATCTAATTATCAACAAATAAAATGAAATACATTAAATATACATAAACTCCTCGACGGATTTTGCATTACGATTCTAGAATAACAAAAAAAAAAAAAAAATCAAAATTACAACAATTACCAACAAAAATACCTATATAAATTATAAACTAGCAAAACAATGATGTACCTTGCAGACCCAAAACTTATGCCTCCCTATTAGAACCAACTTACTGAGCAAGATCATTCCCTTTTCATGAACTATTTTAAATACTAAATATAAGTACAAGACTCAATAGTCAACTTTATCCATAATAGTATTCAATTCACAACTTTCTATTTAAATGAGCAAGAACACATAGAATTCATAGTTTTATTCATAATTTTTAATAGAACAAGGTTTATACTATATAAAGCATGGAAAAACAAAATAATTTAAACTCTTATGCTATAGTGGAATGCACAAAATGCACCATGATTCAATGCCTGCCCTATAACTCCCTTTTTACCACTTCCACCTACTTAACAAGTGTAGAGATAGAATTAGAACAATAGCTAATTCAGAGGTCATAATGAATAGAGTAGTATAGAATAATTATATGTTTGCATTGGGCCGAAGCAGAGAATTTACGGTTTACTTTCATTTTCACACATAGAACTTTAAAATGTCATGAAAATGCATAAACAATGCATGTGTAGTGTATAACTAAAGATTTAAAATAAAGTGTTTGGAATCGTCTAGTTTTACAATTTTTTTTTTTACAAATTTTAGATTACATATCAAAATATTTCATAATAATGCTAAATTTATCGTAATGGACTATATAAAAATATTGATTTAACATATTTTGTTAATTGCACAGAGGTTTAGAAGTGGCACAACTTATCCAAAATCTTTAGAAATTCAAACATAGTAAATAAAACCAGTGTAAATTGTGTATTGTTATAGTCAACTTATTCATAGTAGAGTGCCACAGTGTTATGTTTATAAAATTACTTGTACATGAAACTTTACCCAAAGCTTAAGAAAAATATTTTTATATACACTTTGGAATTGAAATAAAAACATAGAGTATAGGTTGTCTAAATCATGCCAGGAAAACTCTCTCTTAACTAGATGAGCATATGATTTTTAAGTTATGGTCTCCAAACCTATCCACTTCATTTCTCTTTCCTCTTTCTTATATTTTCTTAGCAAGGATGGTTGGGATGAGCGGGAGTTAGCAAATGAATTATGATGCTTATTATTTTAGGTCAGCATTCATTCCCCCAGACCCAATGCCATGGTGCACAAACATTCCAAAACGTTGCACCCGCCCTAGGAGAATCTTCCATAATCTTCAAAATCCCTTTTGAACAGTGATTAGGGGTAGCACGAGTTTTAGTATGATAGTGATGGCTCAAAGCCTGAAACACCTCACCAAAACTGTCCCGAATAGAGAACTCAAATGCCACAGCGCCGGAATCTCTAGCATCATAGCGCTCCCTTGAATGGTTAGGTGACTTGCATTCTCTATATTCTCAGATCAAATTATGGACTTCTCTAGAGTTATTAATTTAATACCATTCGACTTAAAGTAAAGAATCAAACTTATAGTAAATCGATTGACTAAATTCTTTAGACGGTGGATGTTTTACACCTTTGATTAACTCAATTTTCCAATAAAATTATATCTATTTGATTGGATTTGATTTTAGTTAGCCATATGTTTTACATAAACACTAATTTTAGCCCTTATTAGTTTATATGGATCTAATTGACAGCTTAAGAATTCCAAATTTTATCAATGGTTTAACCACTTGTATGTTTATTGTGATATATGTTGGACCACTTGAACATAAGTTATGGGCCAAGTTTGATAGATTAGTCAACCTGAACCTAAAAAAATCATAAATAATAGATCTAATTCAATGAGATTGAATCAATTGATTTGATTATTTAACAAAATATCTTTCATTAGAATTTCCATCATAAAATCATTAATGAGTTGGCCCTAATTGATTATTTAGGACAAGCTAGGATCCCTTGAACCTTAGTTTAGCCCATTTAGACCCAATTTAGTCAAACTAAGATCAAATCTTTCATGATTGATCAAATTAACCTTGGGTCAACCATTCTACTAGATCCTAATAGACTACATATGTTTAATTGAGTCTAAATAACCTTTTTGGTCTAGCTCAATTGAGCACTTTTGACCTAAATTATACCAAAATGATATATTTATCCCATACTTACAAAATCATTACATTTGTCAAATTGATTGAACTCAAGGCCTTAAATCAAGCTCAATAGGTATACGTGCATGACTTGGCCATAATTAGCCCTTAATTTAGGGACAAATTGTTTCACTTAGCCCAAGTTGGTACATTTGGAAGCCTTCTAGTTACTTTGACCAAATTAAATATAATTGATTCAAGCTAAACATTGGTATCTATAACAATTGATTAATTCATTATCGCCTCAACCTCAATTAGTTTTTTATTGAGCTAATTTTACTAATTAGTGTGATTGACCCATTTAAACCGTTTTAAGTCCAATTGATCAAATTGTTCAGATTAATTTTAACAAAGCATTCAACTTGCCCTAAGCCAACATAAATAGCAAAACTTAAAACTACTACTAATCGTTAACTAAGATAATAAGGGAAATTAGTGAAGGGATCAAACTATTTCAAGTTGATCAAGGCATTTTCTATTCATATGATAATCATATGCTTGCATTTACAAACTTTAGTATGATATAGCAATCCATCTTGCTAACACTAGTTACCTCAAGCAATTAACTAGGTTTTAGGTTTTTTAAGCCTCAATTAATGGCGGATTTAAGGACACACTACACGAGAACTGCCATTTACTTCCCCTTACCACTGCTCACTCCCTTGCAATCATTTAGCCAATAGTAGAATATTGTCATTTTATCACTCCATTAAGTTTTACTCTGTTTGGTTAATTTTAGAGAAAGGATTTGTCCTAATTTATTGAGCTAGAAGATAAATCAATGTTAGGATGAGAATCGATGCCTTCCATTCATACATTAATGGTTGTGATCAAGTGGACTATTTGTTTGTCCATTTAAAACTCTATTAAGCACATTTTTTATGATTTTGTCGTTTTATTTTTCTTAGTTTAAACCCTAAATTTGCATTGCTTTGTTAAGAGATTTTCTCAAATTTATTAGATTTATTTAATATTTTTTTAATAACTAAAATGTGTTATTTAAATTATTAAGTTATAGGAAAATTCATTTTTATAAAATACAAGAAAATTTATAAAGTAACATATAGTTTCAGAAAATCATATCTTTTATATCACTTTTATATAAATCAATAATATTATAGTCAAAATGTTCATTATATATATATATTATTATATATATATATATTTATATATATATATATATATATATATATATATATATATATATATATATATATATATATATATATATGCGCATGTGTGTATTATAGATGTTGGTTTCTTGGGAATAACATTTACCAGGACTAAAAATTTTGGCAATGACTTCATAGAGGTCTCATTAATCCCATTAAAATGTTTAGTACTTTTATTATTTTATGTAACGATTTTGTATCTTCATTTTTTGACGACTTTTTATTAAGTTTTATTTTTAAAAAATAAATAATGAATATATTTTTAATAATATCAAATTTAACTTTTTATAATAAATTCAAAATTTGGATTGGGGAGTGTCAATAAATAATATGACCCCTCAACTCAACCTCTCAAGTCTAAACCGTTAAAATTCAAATTTTTGTATTGCATTCAAACCACTTTATTAAAGGTCTATTTCAAGTTGGTTTGCCAACTCGTTTTTAACAAAAAAAAAAATAATAATAATAATAATAAATTTTTTTCTTAAACTTTTTTATTTTGTTGGTATAATCTTTCCATTTTTATCAACTAAATAAAAATTATGATCAATAACTTAATAAAAGTATTTTGGGTAATTAAAATGAATTATCGTTGGATTCGGCTTGCTAATGAATGAAAAAAGTCAAACGTCCTTTTTATTTGCTTTCCTCGCAACCCAATTTTCTCTCACCCCGAAAAAAGAGGGAAAGAAGACAAAGGAGAGAAGTTTACCGTGAAAAAATCTGAGTTCTCCAATTCGGCTGATTGGACTGCTTATGGATGAAGATAGAGCACACTCACAAGCAAGTCGTACGCAATCCGAACGGCGGCTCGAAGGAAGGTGCAAGAATCGATTTGGAGGATGGAGGAGGAACTCGAGGCCGTCGAACTGGTCCTCTTACCACGTCAAAAAGTGTGCTACGTCTATTTGGTACCACCTCAAATTCTAGCTCCGCGACCTCGATTTTAGTCATTTTGTCTATTGAAATCGAGCATGCTTTCAATTTCCAAACGATAATTCTTTAAGTTATGTATTGTTCTTTGATTGACAGATACCACCGAGAAAGACCGCGGCTTCTTATAGGTTTGCTTTGTTAACCCCGTCTCTTGACTTGTTATTATGTTGACCTGATTGTTTTGTATTTTAAGTACGCGATGTTTTCATGCGTTGGCTAACTAGATGGAGATGAACGCGGTGGAAATAGGTGTTTTCGTTTGCTAATTGCTGAATTATGCTTTGCTTCATATGCGTGAACAAGGTTTATGTTTTGGTTGATTATTTTGTTTTGAAGTCATGAAGCTTAAACCGTGGGAAGACCTAATCTTAATCTTTTGACTTTAAACTCGGTGTTTGTTCTGTGTTTGTGAGAATGCTTCTAACTTTTACTGCTCAATAAAATTTTGTTTGATTCTTCAAGCCATTTCGTGGAGAAATACATTACCAAGCTGTTGGGAACTCGCTGCACTTGTTTCAAATATTTATGATACAATGCATGTGGTTGAATGGCATCCTTGATGCTTGGCTATACAAATGTGAGTTGGCTGTATTGGGGCTTTAATTTGGAGGTGACATTTTCACATGTAGATCTAACTTTCAAATCAAAGAGTGGGTTTTTTTTAGCACCTGAAGGTGATTTCTTTATAGCCTAGTTCAATGATATAGATAAAGTTGTTAGCAAATCTTTCTGATTTGAAGTTGAAGCAATAGGAAAAAGGCTATATTTTCTTCAAGATTTTCTCAAAAGTTTGGTAAAAGAAAGAGATTAGAGGAGGCTCAATGTTCATCATTTAATGAAGGATTTTCTATCAATGATAATGGGAGGAATGAAATCGTTTAAAGTAGGAGGATTTTGGAATTGAAAGAATAACTATATAGTCTAATTTGGTTTAGGTTATTGGCCATTGGTTTTAGCGGGTAGAGATTTAGCTCCATTTTCTTCTATTTATTTGTCAACAAAGAATAATTGCCAGATCTATCAAGGTCATTTTTATTTGGAAAAAATATGAAGAAAGACACGAGCTTATTTGCATGTTATAACGATTTCATTTGAATATTGGAATTGCAGGTGCCAACTTTTGATAAATTCTAGACCACTAATGAAAACTAACAGCTTTTTATGAAAGCTAAGGAATATTTTCAAACATAACATTTTTGTTAATTACATGTATTAGAAAAAGATTTCGCTAGGGTATTGCCTCAAAATTATTTTTCTTAGATAAAATATCGTTAGTCCATATTGTATACAACGAGAACTAATCACACACTTTGACAAAGAGATTGTGATTATATATTTATGTATGGTATGTGATGAATTTTCCTCGCACTTGATTTGTTTGGCTTTTGCTATTTTTCACCCTAAGTCGCTATAGCTTTATGAAAGGTTCTTGAAATTTACAGTGATAGTAAACTTTTTTTTCAAGGAGGGGATGTTATTGTTTGCTCACTTCAAGGAGAGTGGAACTTTATGTGCCCTTTTAAGGAATATTGGTCCTCTGATCTTGGGCATTATGTGAAAGTAGTAAGGAAAGCATGGTAATCTAAAAAAGACAAGTCTATTGCATGTAGAAACATTTGGCAGTAATTGTCAACAATGTATAAATAAAACATTATAGAAGGTCTGATACAACTTACAACTGATGTAATCTCACTCAATTTCTCTTGTATAATGCATTACTGGTTATCTTGGCTCACAAAATTCAAGGTTGGTAGCATTTATAAATAATGCTACATATTCTTAAAATTCTTTAGACGGAGATACAAGCTTGTCCCCTCTTTATGGAAGGTCTGATACTGACACAGAGCCTATTGGTACAATTTTGCATACTTAAAAATTGTGCACGTTAGAAGTAGCTTGGTGAGTTAGCGATGTTGTCAGGTATATCATAATCCACTCCTTTTTGATCCCATCATTTTTTGGCATGATACAAGTGTTAATGTAATCACGAAATTGTTTTTGGTAATCAAACAACTTCTTTGTTGAAATTGAAATTTATTTTGCATGTCCCTTTTTTTTTCTTCTGTGAGAGAATAGTGGGAGGAGTTTTGAGAGGTGGTAGAAAAGAAATTGATGGTCAAAGGCGGGACATGATATTGGGGAAAAAAGATCCAGTGAGCACTAGTGTCTAGTAAGTGTAACTTGAGGATCTGAGGTAGACATCAGATGGGATTAGCGACATTGAGTGAGCATGAGTGTAAAATGGAGAGATGTGAGAGAGTGAGAAAGGGAGCATATAGGGAGAATGTGAGAAGTTTCTATATGAATTTTGGCATCGGCTATGCCACAATTAACATGAAATTCATTTTAGGAGAAATGTAAATAAAAAATAATAGTAAGTGCATGATGGTGCTAATGAAGTTGGTCTTGACTTGGTCACTTGAATGACATTTATATTTTTTATTATGAATTCAGTAGAGGGCAATGTTGGAGAATTTTTTGTATCCTCGAACGGATTTGCATATTTTTATAATCGGGCACGGCATATAAGAATACGATATATTACCCCGGAGAGTAAAAAATACCATTTTCTTATGGGCTCAATAATAAAATTTACAATTATTTAACAGAGATTCCCCCACTCAATATTTGGTTGAGTGGGGTTTATTTATTTCTGGGGTACAGACATCCCATAGGGGCAAGCCCCTATGGTTAATTACATCCCAAGTTTGATTTGGGAAAACTTTTGATTAAACTAGTGGTTTTCTTTCTTTGGAAGCCATTCAAATGTTGGCTAAAGTTGATTTCTTTTGTTTTAAAATCCATGAAAGTCTTGCTAAAAGGATTTGGGCCTTTAGGAATTTCAAGGAGGAGTGGATCAACTTAGATTTAGATTTTTGGGAAAGAAAGCCAAAGGAGTTGAAGTAGGGACACTTGATTCTGAGGTGAAACTCAGAGGTGCCCAAACTATCCTATGTTGGGCTTTACATTTTTTAATCTAAATTTAGTTTGAGTTGATATTTTATTAGAAGATTGGGGCTTACATCCCAACAACACTTGTTGGAGGAATTGTCTGAAAGTTGAGGGCTTATAGGGTGATTTGGAATCAACCCGTGCCTCGGACCCTAAGACTAAAGTGAGGACTACCGAGAGGTAGTGCCTCGAAACCTAGATATAACGAGTGCAAAGAAGGACTTACAAACTAAACCTCACAAGAGGCATAGCCCGCCCGACTTCTGGATTTATTGTCCCGCCTGGAAGGGGACTACCAGCTAACTCCTCCTAATCGCTTTTTAAAACCATGTTTTCCGGTCTTGATGCAAATGTAGAGTGGTAGGGGTCATTTTTATTTAGAAGGTAGGACTTTATAGCTTGGCTTTGAGGCCAAGATGCCTTAGTATGTGTGGTATGCAAAATGTTGACTCATAAAGAAAAGATTTTTTATTATCTAATCCTTAAGTTGAGGCATTCTACATGTGACACATTTTTGGCTATGCATGTTTATTTTTGTTTTGAAAACTTGGCTCCTTGAAGGGAGCCATGCAATTTATTATTTTTTTTGAAAAGCATGGAGCCTAATTTGATTTTATTATTAGGTTGCTTACATGTTAAGGGGTAGAAAACTTAGTTTTTCTCCTAAGAGCCTAACGTGATCAAGTCCAGGCCACACCCGCAGAAACAAAAGAAGAAACCTAAGAAAAACATGCTTTTCTAATGCGCACCCAGTAAACACTTCAACACATGCTTATATATAAATTAAGACAGAAATGTAAATAATGTCCCAGTTATTACAAACATGTTTGGCAGCTGAGTTGCCTGCCATTATACAACCCAGTTAATATTTACAGACTCTACTTGTGGGGTCTTCAAGCTTTACAAAAATTCTTTGGGCTTCATCTTCTTTACTCCCTTCCTTTGCTCCAAACCCCCATAAGTTTTACATCCTATTTCTAACAAATACATGATAAAAAAAAAAGACTCAAATCTGCAAAACAGAGTTAGGAGGCAGTTTATATAATGAAGCATGTAATCATCTCAAAAAATTGGCCTAACACTTTAGAGTGCTAAGTGCTAGGCCCCCTGCTTCTACCCTATTGGCCATGTCTCCTGGGGGGTTTTAAGCAGCGCCTGCAAGCAAACAGCATTAATAAAATCATGACATTTACCCCCTTCTTGGACATGACCACCTGCACAGAAGAGCATTTATATTCTATACTAACCACTTAAGGGCAAGTGCCCACACGCAGACAATCCAAGGGCAATCAATCCACAACATCAATCACATGCGCACACAAAGAAAAATCCTAATCCTAGCATGCCTAAAGGGGCTGTGCACCTAAGTGTGTGAAGCTCGTGTGGTATGTCACACTAAGGGTCCTCCTAGAGTTTGGGGTCTAAGGAAAAAGTATCCAACATGTGGCTTTGGACTACATGTTGAGGAATTTTCTTAGCTTTTGGAGCTAAGAAGAGAAAGGCAGGGATCCAACATTTAGCTTTTGGGCTAAATGTAAGGGAACTCCTCCCTCTAACTTTTGGAGCTAAAGGGAGGGAAAATCTCCTACAACTTTGGAGTTGAAGGAGAGAGAACCTATAGCTTTTGGGCTAAGATATGACATTTTCTAAGGCCTTTGGGACCTATAGAAGTGAGGGAGATTAGTAGCTTTGAGGCTACGAATCAAAAGAGTGTTTCCTTGAATTTTGTATTCAAAGAGTTGAGTTTCATTTGCTTAATTTGGATTAGGCAAATAAAGTTGAGTCACTTATTGAATTTGGTTCAATAAGTGAGAAAGATTTGTAGTTTTTTGGGTTACAAATCAAGAGGGATTATCATTGAATTTTTTATATTCAATGATGGACATTTAATTTTGCTATATTCGGATTAAGCAAACATAAGATAATGATGTGTAGTTTTGGCCTACACATCAAGGATTCTTTGGATTCTTGAATGTCCAAAGAGAGGAACTTATTCACCTAATTTGGATTAGGAGAATGGAAGAAAGCTAGGAGTTTCTCCTTTGCTTGATATGAAATTATTTTATTGAATTTGATTCAACAAACAAATGATTTTTTTTTTAATTGAATTACTTGTTGATTTTGATTCAACAAATAAATGACCTTCATGTGTCTAATTCACTCAACATGGGTTGATATGGATGAGATTTTCATACAACTTTTTGAGTTGTAGAAAGGAAGGAAACTTCTCTACAATTTTTGACTTGTAGGAAAGAAAGGAGAAATGCAATTTTAGAGATTGCAAATCAATGAAAGTTCTTTGAACATTTGTTGTCCAAAGAAGAAAATGCACTCTCCTAGCTTGGACTTAGGAGAAAGAGGGATTTCCTACAACTTTTGGGTTGTAGGAATGAGGGAAGGAACGTGCAACTTAGAGGTTGCAAATCCATGGATATTCTTTGAACATTTGGTGTTCAAAGAGGCGAATTCATTTGCCTAATTTGGAGCTAGACAAATGAAGATTTAAAGATTTCCTACAATTTAGGCTTGTAGGAAAAGGGGTGGTCCAAGGTGCAACCTAGGGATTGCAAATTAGAGGAGTTCCTTTGAGCATTTGGTGTTCAAAGAATAGGTCCATTCCTCCAATCTTGGGTCGGAGGAGAAAAGGGGATGGGATACGACTTGGAAGTCACAACCCCAAGAGGATTCCTTGAACATTTCGGTGTTCAAGGGAAGGGATTCATTCCTCCAATTTGGGTTGGAGGGATGGCGAAGAATGAGATGCATTTTGGAGTTGCAAATCAAAGAGAGTTCTTTGGACATTTGTTGTCCAAAGAGGGGAATACATTCTCCTAGTTTGAGTTTAGGAGAATGATGAGATTTCCTACAACTCTTGAGTTGTAGAAAAGAGGGAAGGAACATGCGACTCATGAGTTGCAAATCCAAGAATCCTTTGAACATTTGTTGCTCAAAAGAGATGTTCACTTGCCTAATATGTACCTAAGCAAGTGCAAGGGAAGAGCTCAGGGTTTGATCTCAAGCTCGAGTGCTTTACAACAAGATGTATTTAGGATTTTGAGGAAATCCACGATACAAAGCATGAGGAGAATTAGATGTTCTCCTACAATTTTAAATTGTAGAAGGGGAATTAGGATTTGAATCCTAAGGCCAAGAGGATCATTCATTCGTTTTGAGTTCCAACAAAATAAAGAAATTGATCAACTCCCTTCAACTTTGGGGTCGAAAGAAGGATATGTAACTTGAGAGTTACAAAACTTCACGAATGTTCTTTGAATATTTGGTATTCAAAGAGGATGGATCATTCACCTAATTGAAGTCAAGTAAATGAAATGGTGGACACTCATTTGTTGATTTTGTGACTCAACAAATGAAGGATATAGCTTAGGACTTGGTCCTAAGCTCCAAATAATAACTCATGTAATGATAAGTTTGGAGACTTTAAAGGTCCCAAATAATCATATATGAAAGAGGGGGATTGTTTGATTTTGTTTCAACATTAAAATGGAGGATTACTTAGAATTTATTTCTAAAGTTTGACTAACATGTAATGATAATTGATCGAAGCCTTTGGAGACTTCAAATTATCATACATGGGGGAGTGGAACATTCATTTGTCAATTGTATGTCTTAACAAACGAAAGAGAAGGAAAAGATGGGTGATAGCTCCTAAGATAGACTAGGAGACATGCAATGAGGTATTTGAAGCTTGGGGTGCTTCCAAATAACATCACATAAGAGATGTAATTTGTAGTTTTTGGACTACAAAATTAAGGGGGTCATCTACCTATATAGGTTAGGCAAATGAAATAGGCTAGATTTTAAAAAATCCTAAGCCTAAAAAGGAATTCTTTCATTGATCTTAGTCTCAAAACGAAAGAAAGGGAGAAGAACTTAGATTTTTGGCTCTAAGCTCCAAAATTTTCATATAATGACAGGTTGGAATTTTAGAGAATTCCAAATCATCATTTATGAAGGGAGAAACATTTATTTGCTAACTTTGTGTTGTTAGCAAATGGAAATGGGGGAGAGTGGCTTAGGATTTGTTTTCCTAAAACCTTGATTCATGCACTATAATAATTTGAGAGTTAGAGAACGTCCCAACTATTAAGTACAAGGGACATGTACATAAAGAAGAGGACTTCCAACTCTCCTACAAATATTTTGGATTTGCTTGAAAGAGGGAAGGCAAACTTCCTAATGCGTTGGAGGGTTTTCCCAAATCAAACTTGGTATGATTTTGGAGATTTGAAAGTTTCTTAGGAAAACTCCTAAAGATCCATTTTGGCAAGATCTAAAAGGACCTAAGAGTAGACACGCGATGGTTTATAGCTCCTAGATTAGAGCTAGGATTCACACAATCCAACATTTTGGAGCCTTGGGGATGCTCCACATATCATGTATGAATGGGGAAAAACATAGGGGAGAGAGTTCCCCAAAAGTTTTGAATGAACATTTTGGATTCATATGGAGAGGAGAGAATTGATCTCCTACGATTTCTAAGAAGTCTTACGATTGGATTTAACATCATCTAAGAAACCTAGAAACGTGAATGTCGTTTGTATGTTTAAGGGGATGAATATATGCTAAGTTCAACTATCATTGCACTTGAGTCCCCTTAATTTACAAATTTGATTAATCATGCTTAGGTAATTTCAATGCTTGGTGGAGTATGATCCATAAACATCGGGATGTCATGGAATACACCACATTTGCTTCAAGAAGCATTTGGAAATTAAATAAACATGCCTATAAATTCGTAGATTTTGGGTATAAAAGAAAAGCGAGCAAACAACCCTTAACACATAAATGCATTTCAATAATTTCATTATAAACCCTCAATTTGGAAGTTTCGAAAATGGGATTAGATAATTCTAGGCATGGGCACTCATGGGCTTGTGAAGGCCCATGAAACCTCAAAATCATCTAGGATTAAATGAACCCATTTACTCTCCTTCCAAACCTCTAGGGGTTAGGGTTGTTCCAAACAAGTAGCAATCATCATTCTAAGCAAAGTAAACTTGACGGAATGACTTGTCATGAATTTAGTTGGTTATGAATGTCGTGAGGTTTACAACATAAGTCTTTGGAGACTTGTAGTAAATCTCACGACGATTTGTATCAAAACTCTCCACCACAAGTTTTCCGCCAAATTTATTAAACATTGAAACTTTAGCAAACATACATACCCTAAACATATGTCAATTTTGCCATAACGCGTCGACCTAAGGAGCCTAACCTAGCATGCAACACTATAAAGAGAAGTGTACATCTAACATTTGATTTCTAGGTTGAAAAGAAAGGCTTACCCTATAGTTCAAGCATAGGTAATGGAAGGGTTGCATGAATGCAAAGACATACAATTTAAAATGTGTTGGATACTAAATCCAACATCTTTATACGTATCAAAATCCTCTTCGGACCCTTACATAAGAGTCAACTAATGGAAATCGACCAATTTCCATAGTCTTTGCGAAGTGGACAGCCAACACATAGGTTTCGGGGGGACCAAAAATTAAATAGTTTCTAAGGACCTAAAGCTTTGGATCGTCAACCGCATTACAATGGCTATGGAGCCTTAGGGTTTTGCCTAAGTTTTAAGGATTTTACCACACCCGGTTTGTCCAAGCGCTCCAATTTTTGTCCAAGTTGCTGTCCAAGGTTCGCTCCGAGCTCCAAAGTCGCTCCAAGCTCCGATCCAAGCTCCAAAGTCGCTGTCCAAGCTGCTCCAGAACTCGCCGCTGCTGTCCAAAACGTTTTGAAGGCCCCAAATCACTGTTTGGGAGATTTAGGAACCTTCTCTTGCTGCCTCGAGGTCGCCGGAGTCGAAAGAAGGAGGGGAGGAAGTCTTCGCAGCAATTGCAAAGCCTTCGAGACGAAGCCGAAGTAGTTGGGTCGCACAGATCCGGTGAAAGAAGGAGCCGGAACTCCTGGCAGGTCTGGCCGAGACCCTGGATGGGCTCGGACAAAGTCGTCGCACGCGCGAGAGGGAGGATTTCCGCCTGGTGGAGTCGCGCGTGAGAGGGGATTTCCGATTTCCTCTCTGGCTCTGTCGCTGGGTCGGGACGGAAACGAGATACACAGGAGCCGCACGAAGGGAGCTCTCCGCCTCTTCTCTCTCACTCGCTCTCTCTGTGTATCGGGACGGGGAGCGGGAAAGCAACAGGGGAGCCGCACGAAGGGAGCTCTCCGCCTCTTCTCTCTCACTCGTTCTCTCTGTGTATCGGGACGGGAGCGGGGAAAGCAACAGGGGAGCCGCACGAAGGGAGCTCTCCGCCTCTTCTCTCTCACTCGCTCTCTCTGTGTATCGGGACGGGAGCGGGGAAAGCAACAGGGGAGCCGAATGAGGCTCCCCATTCCATCCCGTTTACTTAGGGACGCAAGCACCGAGCGGATAGTCGCCCGTTCCGTCCCATCTCCCTTCCTCGTTCCATGTAACGAGAGGGAAAATCTACTTGAGTAGATTTTGGCTGCCCACTTGAAGTGAAATTGAGTGGGATTTGAGAAGAGATCTCAACCCTAGATCAAGAAATTTGATTTTGGAAATCAAATCAGCTTATGATCTCATTAGCTAGGGTTTGAAATTGAGTCAAGATTGGATTCGACCCGAAACCGATTTTGGGTCGGTTTGGGGTCCGATTGAGTTCGACCAACTTAATTCCATAAAATTGAACTCGAATCGGGTGTCGAATCACGTCGAATTAGGTTCGATGATGCTCGACGGGGTCTGAATTGATTTGATTTGATTTAAATTAAATTAAAATTGGATTTAATTTAATTCAAATGAGGCTCGATTAAAAGTAATTTTGCCTCGACGATGATCAATTGAATTGATCGAGCGCGATCGAGCTTTGTCGGGCTCGATCGTGGTCGAGTCGATGCGAAAATATTCGTCAACAGGCAATACAATGAGGATTGTTCATGAATATATAGGTGGTAGCGATAGAAGTAGAGAAACAAAATCTCATCATCCAAACTATTCTTTTTGGCTTCGCATTATAAGGGTTTCGAGTGACTATGAGCGAATGTTGGGTTGCATTTTTGTTTTTTGATTTGTTTTTGTTTTCAAAAGTAATTATTATGTTGTGTTTGGTCAGTTAATTTTTGTTCTTTTATGTTAATTTTCTGAATCAAATTAGTGGATGTCTATAAATTCTGAAAAAACCACGAGTTATTTTAATTTTTTTTAAAACAACTGGTATGAAAATAGGAAACAAACATACATCCAAACATGTTTCTATTTTATCTGTAATAAAAAACAAAATATAAACATAACAAAACAAAAAAAAAAAGAAAACATGACAAAAACAAAACACAAACAAGCAGCATGCCAGATGTTTCTGGGTTGTCTGAATACCCTCTTCTTCATGAAAAACCCACTTTCAATCCTTTGAAATTGAGGAACTTCACTTCTCTTTTCTTTGAAAATTGATCATGAAATTGTCATTTCATATATGTAAATGAAAAAAAAAGAAGTTAAAGTTAAGTCCAAGGAAGATGAAAATCTTGATTTTGTGACAAAAAAATCTACTTATAACGCCAAAAAAAAAAAAAAAAACAATAGCTAATTTAAGCTAAATATGTTGTGAGATAAATCAGAATTAGTGAACCAATTTATTTTTTGACTTTGCGTTGTTAAACAAATGTTACTAGGAAATGCAGCTCTTTTGGACCTTGTTTTTGTTTGCTATGATCTTTCAAGCTGCAAATAAGCAAACCGGGGATGCACTAGTATTATATGATGTTTAGAGCGCTTGAGAGTGAGTTGCTTATAGTAACTTCCATCTCCATGCGTTGGAAGGCAACATGACCCCACTTTACGTTGAAATGCATTGTTTATTTTAGTTTAATAATTCATCTTCATAAGTCTTAGCCTTTCGTATGTAGTCGATCATTTTCCTACAAGAATATTCATTACTTTTTGTTGCATATTAATTGTAATCCGGTAATGATATCTAGGGCTGATGAATGGAATGTAAATAAATGGCACTGGGAAGGTGCATTGAAAGTCGTAAGCAAGGGAGAGGAGTGCATTATTAGACTGGAAGACAGAACTACAGGTGAGACTATTCAATCGGCAATGGAAACAACCAAATTGGAAAAAATTATTGAGAACCATCATAAAAAGTAATAATCATGTTATATTGTGTATCAGGGGAACCTTTTGCCAGAGCATTTCTGAGAACAGGAGAGCCAAACCCAGTGGAGCCTGTTATCGATAGCAGCAGGCACGTTGCTTTTTATCTCATAAACCTATAAGGCTATTTCTCCAACTCAGGGATTATGCATGAATATCAGGATAATTGTTTTTTTTCTGATCTTGTATATTTCAAATCCAGCCTTCAATATTTGAGAATAGATTTTTCTAAGGTGCAATCCTTTATCCTTTCTTCTCTCCAGGTATTTTGTGCTTCGAGTTGAAGAGAAAATCGGTCAGTTTCTCATTTTTTATTGTATGGGGACAATTTAGACTGTTTTAAGCTTTGAAATTGTTATTTCAAAATTTAGGCATGCCATAACCCTCTTGTTGAGTAATAATTTTTCGTAAAGCTCCGCTTTTTTGTTCAGTTTATCATTATGTCATTAATTCCGAGCTTCTATTATTTTCTTGAAGATAGCTTGTTGATCTAAAAAAATCTGAAACATGTTAGGATGCGTGTTACAAAGATTATATGCATACCTCATTGGTCTTCATGCTGACGTGTTTATACCCTATAAACAATTAAGGTAGGTACTGTTTAGAGTCTATATTCTAGTAAGTTTATTTTCCATCAGTTTAATGTGAAAAAATACTTGAATGGCTCAGAAAAAGCTGGATAAACTGAGATAAATTGCCAAATATCCTTGTAAAGCAACAAGCTAGGGTGACTGAAATGCTATATTTGATGCCTAGTTTATTGATTTTGATGGGTATTAATGTCTTTTGCTGTCAAGTGTCAACAAAACCTTTCGTCTAATAGACATATTTCACCATCAACTCTACTCTGTACAACTCTTTTTGTAAAACTTTTAGCTATTATGGTCTAATCATTACATTCATCCTATCTATTTGGCTTACCGGTGTATGTTTCTTCTGCTTTCCATCTTCTACTCTCATTGATATAGAAGAAATCTTTCTTGTGAAAAAATGATCAAAAGTATCTTGAAGCATTCTTCATATTGGACATTCTAATGTCTAGGATTTTTAATGAAAGTATTGTATGCAAAGCAAATCTAGCATGCAATCAACTTATGCAACAAATATATAAATTTTATAGAAAAGCATGATATTAATCTCAAACAAACAGTGCTATAGATGAAAAAAAATGGTAAATTCTATTCAAACGATAAGGTTTTGGTCTTAAGCAATAGATAAGAAATAGAGATTAGTGTGAAGAAAGAAATCAAATTATAACACAAATTTAAAAGAACACAATCTGACTTTCAAGCGGTCATGCAAAAAAGGAAAAAAAAAAAAAAAGAAAAGCCAGAGGAGAGAAAGACAAAGGTGAAGAGAAGTAAATGGCTGATAGGCAAGTGATATGATTCTTGAAGTATTAAGAAGATGAACGCCTTTTAAGTGGATGCAAACTCCTTAGAAACAAATCTAGAAAAGAGAAGAAGCAGAAATTTTATTTGTTAGTCTTTAATTACAGCAATTGTGGGTATTTAAATCTTGCGGGTGTTCGCTGGGCTGGTATGCATGTTATTTGGACCGTTTGTGTTATTCAAAAGCTGCAGGCAATTAAAATAAATTAATTTATTAATAGGAGAACTGGACCGAAGGTTTAACTGGCTGAAGTTGGTCGGAGTTGTGGCTTCATTTGCTGAACTTGGGCAGACCAGCTGAGAGTGATCACACCGGAGGTGGTCTGTTTGAAGTCTGCGGCTAGCAGTGTGTTGGAGATGTTTGTATTGTGTAGTTGCTTTGTTTTGGTTCATTCTTCTACTTTGATAGACCTTGATGTTTGTATTGTGTTTGAGTTTGTTCTTTAAGATTTCTGGACCAAGTTTCATACTGTTTTTGTAGTCTTTGGATCCAATAGAATGCGTTGGTGCTTAATACTCTCATCATCATGAAAAACAATCTTGTCTTCGAGGTTAAGAGATGAAATGAAGAAAAAAGAGCTAAAAAATTCTCCCATGTGGCATATTCAGGATTCGTGAGTGTCCATTGTAGAGTACCTGTATGTGAGGCTGACCACAAAGTTGATTAAGACAGAAAGCAATAATTGCATAAGGTAAATTGATGGACTAATTTTGATGTGTAAAAGTTGGTGGAGTGATTGTGATCAGTGGATTGCCTTTAAAGGATTTGAGAATTGAAATATGGAAAGTGGATAAATCTTGCTTACTAGTGCCACTTCACTAATAATAGATTGATCACCAAAATGTCCAAAATAACAATTTTCCAGCTTAGAATGTGTATGATTAAGTGATTAACTACCGAAGATTATCAAAAAGGTTGGAGCTTTACCATCGCCAAGTTACCTATGGATAAATGTAAATCGCTATGATGACGAATTGCCATAACTTCTATTGTGTTAAGCTTGGTGCATATTCTGTTGAAGATTCTGTAAGTGTGTGGTGATCTATCAATAAAGTGTCAACGGCGTCAATATGGGATGTTCCACAAATATATGATGGGATGGAGGGTGGTAATTTGCCTAATATGGAGTCATCTAAGTAGTTGCAACCTGCATGAAATGAGGTATTATAACATTATTTTGCCCAAGAGAGAAAGGTGGACCACAATTTTGGAGTGGAAGAGGTATAAGCATGGTGATATTGTTCTAAACAATGATTGATATAAAAATTGATGATAATTTTCAGGGGAAACTTTTGTGCTAGTATAAGGCTGAGATTTTATATTTGATAATTTATTTCCTCTTCGTTTTCATCTATATACTCTTTGATTAGTTTTGTGTGTGATTGAGAATTGGTGAAGAGCAGCTACAATTTAGTTTTTCCTTTGTGGTGCAAAGCCTAATCATTGTTTAATTATATTTGTTTTCTAGATTTCACAAGTATATTCAGAATCCCCTTTTCCATGTCATCAAAAGATTCTTTTTGCTATTTAGGGGTTATTTGGCTGGCTAAAAAAGGAATGCAGTGTAAACTTTGGAGTTGTTTTAATGAATGTAAAGTAAATGCAAGTGAATGATTTTTTTTGTTGGGTTTGAAGCAAGGGTGTAATTGAGCCGAGTCCGCTCGTGAGCCGACTTGAACTCGACTCGTTAATGAGCTCGCGAGCCGAGCTTATAGCCGTGCTTGCGTAGTACACGAGCTCGAGTTTGAGCACAACAGTTTGAGGCTCGAGAGCTTGTTGAGCCAGCTTGATAAAAATTAATATAAAATAATCCCTCCTATATAATTCGCAAAGCCCAACAGCCCTAGCCCTAATTTCATTCGGGAGTATCGGACGACAGACATCTATCTTCTTGCCCTCATCTTGTGTGACCTAGCGAGTGCAAGACGAGGTAGTTTCGACACCAATACGCGGTTCACACTCTATTTCGAATCTTCTTCTTTGATGTTGAACACTTGTAGAGATTCATACTTCATTTTGAACTTCATATTAGATGAACTAAGCAGTTTTTCTATGTTCCATATTCTACAAATTTTCTTCTTTAGTCCTCTTACTTACTAATGTTATTTCCTTGTGAATGAAATCATTTATATATTTCTTGTCTGGTTTTTTAGTCGTCTGAATATTCCAAGCGAGTGCTTATTTGGTTATTTTCCAGGCGAGTGAATGAAATCGTTCATGACTTCATCTATTTTTCTTCTTTCTGTTTTTATCTTCTGGGTTGATTCTTCCGAAGGGTAATGACTAATGACGTAGCATGAAGATGATTTTGCTATTGCAGTTGGTAAAACTTTCTATTATAGCCGATGTTCGTGATGTAGCTGAAATTTATCTATTACAGTTGTTAAAACTTTCTGACTTACATGAAGATGATTTTGCTATGAATTATAAAATATCCATATTTTTCCTATGGTAATGATGTAGCATGTTTGGATGGTCTAAATCTTCTCAGGCAACCACATCCATTACCTAGATGATTCATGAAAATTATTGTTTGTTGACAGCTGCTAGCTTGGTACAATTGTTCTATTTTATATTTTTGAAATGTAATTTGTGGTTCTTTACTTCTTTATGTATTTCAAATATGTTTATATTATTAGCGTTTGAATTTGATGATGTCTATTATAATCTTGACAATACTAATATAATCTTTTTTTTAGAATGTCAACACCAATAAGTATGAAAGAGGATAACATTGAGATTATAAATATTGAGACTGAAAGACTTGATGATCAGCTTCACTTTTATGTTGGTAGTCATCTTGGAAATGAGAATGATTCACATAATGATAACAATGATATTAATAAAGAGGTTGAAAGGTGGACTAATGAAAATCAAATGAATGATGTTTAAGAAGTTGATGATATTATAAGAAGAAGAAGGAAAAGAAAAAAAAACATCCAAAGTTTGGAATGAGTTTAAGTTATTCTTCCTGATGGATAAAGAAAGGGAGAGCGTATATATTATAAAAAATAACTAGCTATAGGAGGTACTGGTGCAATCACCCAATTTAAAAGACATTTGGACCGTTGTGCCGGTAGGATTCATGCTTTAAAAAAAGAAAATCTTACATTTTCAACCAATAGATATGGAGAACTCATTTGGTCAGAGTAGTCAAGATGGTAGAATATTGATCGTCTTTAAATATGATTTTTAAAAATTAGAGAGATGATAATACATTACATATCAAATTAATGAGAAACCATTTTCAATTGTTAAAGAAATTTCGATTCAATTTAATTTTGAAGTTAATGTCACATTTTTTTGTGAAGTACTCAAGAGCAACAACACACAATGATGTGATACAAGTATATGAAAGAGAGAAAAATATTGAAAAATATTTTAAAGAGCATTAACAAAATTAGTTTTATTGCAAATTTATGGAAGTAAAAAAATAGAGAATATCGTATATGTTAGTTACAACTCATTACATTGATTCACAATGGAGGTTACAGAAACGAGTTTTAAGTTTCTTGCATTTGCTACCACCACCACATACAGCTATTAAAATTATTGATATCTTCTACGAGTCTATTTGTGAATGAGGTGTTAAGGACAAATTATTTAATATATAAGTTAATAATGCATCGAACAATGATAGGGCAATGAAGCTTTTAAAAGATAGTTTTAGAGCGAAAAAAAAAGTATTCTTTGGAGAAAAGTTATTTCATGTTCGTTATTGTGCTTACATACTAAACCTAATGGTGAATGATAGTATAAAAGTGTTGAGTATATTATTGATAAAATTAGAGACACAGTGAGTTTTGTTAACACATCTGAAGCTATATTAGTTAGATTTTTTGAGGCTGTATAACAATTATAATTACCAACTTGAAATATAGGAATGAATTGCCCAACACGTTGGAACTCAACATACCCAATATGACAGTGACATTGCGATTAAGGGAAGCTTTTTTTTTATATAATGAAAGAGAAGTAACATTTGTTGCATGTCAAATAGAGGAATAGTGGGGAAAATTGAAAAAGTTTGTGATATTTTAGGAGTCTTTAACGAAGTTATTGAGATCATTTAAGAACATATTACCCTATAACCAATTCATTTCTTTCACAAATATGTATCATAAAGGTTTTGGATGAGGGATTAATTTTAATTGATCATTTTATTGTAAAAATGATTAAGAAGATTAAAGAAAAATTTGATAAATATTGGGGTGAATGTAATATTCTCATAACATTTGGTGCAGTGATGGATTCAAGAATGAAGTTTGTTGTTATATTGAGTTTCCTTACCCTATGATATATCTTGGAGATGAAAGCATCAGGAATGTGCAGCATGTAAGAAATCTACTCTATGAAATGTATGAGGAATATATTACAAGTTCTAAAGCAAAAAGTGATGGTGTTAGCGATTTTGCAAGAGGGAGTTCAAGGAGCACGAATACTTCATTCCCTTACGCCATACGAAGGAATATGTTCGTGGATCCATCACTGCACTAAATGCCATGAGGAGATTACATTCACCCTAATATTTATCAAATTTTTTTTTTCATCTTCTTAGTTATTTTTACAATAAAATGATCAGTTGAAATTGCCCCCTCATCTAACATCTCTCTATAATACAGATTTATGAAAGAAATAAATTGGCCGTAGGATAATATGTTCCTTAAATGATATCAATTGCTTCGTTAAAGAATATCAAAATATCACAAATTTTTTCAATTTTATCACTCTTATTTTATTGGACATGCAACATATGTCACTTCTATTTCATTATATGAAACAAAAGTTTTTCTTAACTGCAATGCCGCTGTTAACATTGAGCATGTTGAGTACCAATGTATTAAGCAATCATTACTAGCCTCAGAAAATTGTAATTGTTATACAATCTCAAAAAATCTGTCTAACCTAGCTTCAGATGTATTAACAAAACTCACGGTATCTCTAATCTTATCAATAATATACTCTACACTTTTTACACTATTCTTCACCATTAGATTTAGTGTGAGCATAATAATGGATATGAAACAACCTTTCTCTATAGAATAATTTTTTTCTTCACTCTAAAATTATATTTTAAAAGATTCATTGCCCTATCATTATTCAATGCATTATCAATTGATATAATAAATATTTTGTCTCCAACATCCCATTCACAAAGAGTCTTAAAGAAGATATCAATAATTTTAGTAGTTGTATATGGTGGTGACAAATGAAAAAATTTAAAACTCATTTCTATAACTTCTATTGTGAATTAATGTAATGAGATGCCACTGTCATATATGATATTTTATTGTTTTTTTACTTCCATAAATCTGTTGTAAAATTATTTTTTTTAATACTTTTTAAATCTTTTTCCAGCTTTTTCTTCTTTTTTTCATACACTTCTATAACATCATTGCTTATTGTTGTCATTGAGTACTTTACAAATGTGGGCTCCGAAAATTCCAATTTAGGATGTGTGATCCCGGGGGAATTTTCAGAAGGCAGATTGGGTTTCATAGATAAGACACTACCCAGAGATTTCGTCCTCATTTAGTGAGGACTTTTTGATCTGAGTTCTGGTTCCCTATAGGCGCAAGCCCCTATAGTTAATTACCCCTCCCGATAACGAGAGAGAACTTTCGATTAAGGCTAGTCGTTAAGGATGTCACATAGGTTATAAACCTATCGTATAATAGTAACAATTTTAGGGTTCAAATTTTGAATTTGAAAGTTTGAAATTTGGAATTTAGAGTTTATCACCATAAACTTAAAACTGGTGGTGGGGGGGGAATGAAGACGAGCCCGATCAAGATTCCATGGTTCCGTCGTCCCGGGCTGTCATGATCCCTGGTCTACTTAGTCAGAGGAGGTAGTCGACCCAACCTGACAGAAGACATCTTGTCGGCAGCCATGGGTTGCTTCGTCCAAGAATACCTTGTAAACCTGGGTTGGTATTTATCTAAGGGGATATATCTGAATCCACTTTAGCTAACAGAGGGCTTTATGCCTATTGGATATACCCTATGATCCATCGCTCAAGGGTTTGACGCCTTTAGGGAACATACGGGCTTTGGCCGCGATCGTAATATAATGGTGCCATTTTACGGTGAAAACCACCCGATCAGAGGGCACGTGCCCCGTCCCTTTTGGCAAGAGACTATTTGAGAATGAATCCTAGTGATACACCCGACATGCATTCGCTCTTTGTGAGCTGAGGTTAATTTCAAATTTATCACCCCCGACAAATAATTGCGGGAGGTGGATGATTTTTAGTTTTGAGTTTTCAGTTGATAGATTTTATTTCAAGAATTTAGACTTTTATTTGATTTGAGATTTGACATTTGAGATTTGAAATTTGACCCCTCCGGTTGAGATTTTCGATCAACACGGCCATCATCGGGGTGATTTTAAAATCATTTGTATTTTCGTAGGATTTTGGGAGATATTTTGCAATTCAAGTTGTGTCGACTCCAGTCCTCTCAAGGAGGATGATGAAACTTGAATATTAGACCCGCGCAGCATTCTTAAATCGTCGGATTTGGGACTTAGATATGACAATTGGAGCACATGCGGGTTATGTCATTTGACCCTGCGCAGCATTCTCGATCATTGGTGTTTGTACTTTTTAACATGTTGACCGGAGCACATGCAGGGTGGATTTAGTTTTAATGGATCATATTTAATACATAAGAGGCATTTTAAAATATTTAAATATGATTCATTTGCACAAGTGATTTTTGCTTAGAAAATAGCCCAAGATTTTATTTAAGGGCCTACGAACGCCTTCTTTCCGCTTGCATACATGTTGCGGATCCGGTAGCGTTACTCTCGACGAATTTTGCTTTAGAGAAGATGCATTTTGACGTTTCAAATAATTTTGTCTTCTTTATTGTTATCTGAAACAATTCCTATAGGAGACTTGTTCAATATATGCTAGGAGATTATGTTCTCACTTGTGGCCCAGGTCATGCATCATTAGTCATGAATTTCTTAACGCTACATGCGTGCTAATTATGTGCTCTATCAATATTTTTTACTTCTGCTTATAAGTTAATGGTAGCACGAACTAGAAGTTCCCCGCTTCTATTCTAAGACATGCTAATTTATTTTATACGAGCTTCTCATCTATACTTGTAGCATAATCATAGAGCACACTACAAATTCTCTGGCTCCCATCTATAGGTAAATTTTAGTTTGTCTTATTCAGTTTTACAGACCTTGAGTGATGTTAAGTCTTGATACATGCCGATCTCAACATAACAAAGGGTTTCCGAAGAACTTTTTATAAGGGAATATAGAGAAATTCTTTGTTAAACGACAGTTAAATGTCAAATGCTCTATTACATATATTTTCTGAAATTGGAATATGTAAGATATATTCAACTTATCCGCATAAAGATTATTCCACCAAAAAGGCTTGTTCATATGAGATAAATTAAATACTAATTGCTTTCCAATTTGTTGTGTACCCATTGATATATGGTAACATTATTAATCCCTTCCAATATGAGAAATTCATGATTTTACAGCGATTCATGCACTTTTGTTATCTCGTTGAATGTGAGATCCTAATGAAAATTCAATTTGAATGTATCATATATCGAGTAAAATTTAGAAATTGAATTCAGATTTGAGTTCAGTTCGAGTGTAGGTCAAGCATTATTCAATCGAATTTTATTTAGAATTGATTCTAATTTTGAATTATGAAATTTCAAATTAATTAAATTAAATTGTTCAATTGAATGTTTTCCAATTTATCCAACTCCAGTATTTTAATGTTCTCCAATTTGTCCAAGTTTTCTGTAGTTCACTGAAAATTTCGGCAGCCTCCCGGCGTCGCCTCCCCACCGAGGGAGAAATCGGGGTAGCATTTGCCGAAATTCTTCCCACCCAGACCTAAGGTCGACGGCGTAGGGGCTTCGATTTTAAACCATCCCACCAGGATCAAAGATCGACTGCGTGATGTCTTCAATTTTGGAACCATCCGGCCGGATCTAAGATGCGACGGCCCTGGGTCTTCAAATTTTAAAACCATCTGCCCAGATTAAAAATCAACGGCACAGGTCTTCAATTTCAAACCATCCCGGTCGGACCTAAGGTACGACGGCTGGGGTCTTCGACACCTGTTGAAAATCATTTCTCCACTCTTCTCTCTTTCTTTCTTTCTTTTTTTTATTTCATTAGATATATATATATATATATATATATATATATATATATATATATATATTATAATATTATAATATATATATATATATATATTATATATATATATATATTATATATATATTATATAATATATATTTACTATAGAAAATAGAGAAGGATCGGGAGAGGAGAATCCCGATCGGGCTAGGGCATGGCGAAGCACGACGGGGACTTGGGTCAGAGGCGGCGGCGAGCTCGGCAGTCGGCGGCGGCGGTAGCGGCAGCGTCGGCCGGAGGAGGCAGGGGGGTCCAGCGAGTTCGGTCGGTGATTTGCTCCACGGAGGGTTCGAACACGGTGTCGACGTCGGAGAAGGAGGCCTGAGGGCTGATTTGCTTCGGCTGGAGGGATCGACACCGGAGCAGGAGGTGGTAAGCTTGCTTGGTTGGAGTCGGTAGGCTTCTTGCCGATGGGAGATCGAGAGGTGAGTTCTCTGAAATTCCTTTTTTTTTTTCTGTGTGCCCTCTCTCTCCACCGAACGTGAGGAGCGTTTTTTTTTTTTTATGTCGTGAGAGGCGATAGTTCAAGCGGTTATGGGTAGTGAGTCGGTGATTGAATAGTTGTGTCCGATCGTAGGTGAGTCGGTGGGTTTTGGTCGGTGATTTTTCCGTTACAGTCAACAAATGCCCCCCAACAAATATGATATGCGCTCTATAGCAGATCATGTTTGTTGTAAACTGGTTGACCCTATAGATCTCTAAAATTAAATTTTAGATGTCATATAGAAGGTCTTCTAGAAATCCATGATTTATCTTTATGATTTGTCATGAATTAACATTTCTTCTGCCCTAGCTTTGTGCTTTCATGGGCTTGATGAAGAATCTATATTAGTGACCTAAATCCTTTAGAATGATATTAGGTCGGTGACAAATAGTCATCTGTCCAAAGCTTTTTGCATGACAGACTTTGATGATGATAATATTCCTTTAGTTCAGCCTATAGCTTTATAAGAACTGCGGAATAACTTCTTCAGTCCTAAGCTTCGTGCTTTTTCGGACATGTTGAAGAAGTGAAGCTCCTTCGATCTTAGCTTTGTGCTTGACAAATTTATTGAAGGATAATGCCTCTAAATTTGATAGAAGTTTTTTTTTTTTTTTTATTGTGGCTTGGTGCCTTTGAGTTGATTGAGATTTTTCTAAATTTTGCCTCAATCCATTTGTTAGTTGAGAAATTTTTTTTGAATCTGAACTGCTTTGATTTGCTAAATTGGACAAATATCAAACTTGATAGTATTTGTCATCGGGCTAACTAAACATGCGCTTTCCTACTACGGCCTCTTAGAACGGCTTGTTGAGTAGGTAAAGCTATTAGTGGCTCGGCCGCATATAGGCTTGTTGAGATTGATATCATACATGTTTGAGCACTGGACTTGTACTATGATAGTTCATACTTGTCGAATTTGATTTGTTGAAGTTGTTAGATCAAAATTTCTTCTCAATCTAAACTTCGAGATTTTGGCAAAAAATTTTGCGATGATTGTATATTTGCCTGCTTGAAGGCACCAACTTCTGCCCCGTATTTATGCTATAGTAGCTTCATGAATGATTTTAAATATTTATTTGGGGTTCGATGATAACCCAAATAAATATTTAAAATGCCCCCTGCCTTAAAGGGAAATTTCATCCGTCATCAGATTTTTGGCATTTTTAAATAAAAAATGCCCCCTGTCTTGTGGGAGAACTTCTAAGACATCTTAGAATTATTATCTCCCTTTACAAGGGAATGATCTTCAACTTACTTCTTTAAGAATAATACTTCTTTAAGTATCTCCCATTGATTGGGGGCATAGGTCTTCGATATTCCAAATCGATGAGTTGATAGCCTCCTCCCTGATACACCTTCTTGATGACAAAAGGACCTTACCAATTTGGTTCAAATTTACCACCAATTCTTTAGTGTGAAATAATTATCTTCTAAGCACTAAGAATGTCATTCAGGATGTTTCTTTTCATAGCTTTAACTTGAATATTGAGATTTTGGTTCTTCTGCCCTGTGCTTTGTGCTACGGACATTTGATGAAGAATTATCTGATTTGTCTTTACTGACTTGTCAGGAGATTTATACCTTCTGCCCTTTGCTTCTAGCTTTTGCGGGCTTGATGAAGGAGTAGATGCCGGAGACCTAACCCTTTAAATTTGTATTAGGCGGTGGCGAGAAGTCATCGATCCAGAGCTTTGTGCATAACGGACTTGTTGATGACAGAATCCACTTAGTTCAGCATTGGGCTTTATGCGAACTTTGGGATAATTTTCTTCGGTCCTTTGCTTTGTGCTTTGACGGACTTGTTGAAGAAAAACTCCTTTAATCCTCGCTTTGTGCTTTACGGATTTGTTGAAGGATTTACAGGTTCTGGATTCAGGTTATAGTACCGAACGTAGGTAGTATCTTGATCCTTAACCACTTGAGAAGACTTTAATCTGAATCACTTGAGTTCATCAGATTGGGAGAGCTAGAATTTGACAGCTCTTTGTCATCTGGTTACCAGGATGGGGTTCCTCTACTACGGCCTTTCTTATGGCTTATTGAGTAGACGGAGCTGCCAGTGATCTGACCATATTTGGGCGTGTTGGATCCGACCTTTTACACTCATTCGAACCTTAAGTTTCAGGCTGATGGAAGACTTCAAGCTTCTTCAGCTCAATTTGTTGAAGTGCATAATCACAAAAGTCTCTTTCTTGACTTTTAAAATCTTGGTACACTCGAAGGAATGAAGTCACGAACTTTTAGAAAAATCACCCACATACACTTTGAAAAAGATTTCATTATATTCTTTAGCATGAAAGAATATCTGTATTGATAATTTTAAATATTTACTCGGGGATCTCGGCATACGGTGCGATGTCGACCCGAATAAATATTTAAATGCCTTCTGTCTCATAGGGAGATTTTGGATAGGCTTTGTATTTTAAAATTTTAAATATTTATTCGGGGATCTCGGCATGCGGCGCGATGTCGACCCGAATAAATATTTAAAATGCCCCCAGTCTGATGGGGGATTTTGAAATGCATTCTTGCTATACAAGAGAATTTCAAAATATGAATGTATCACACATAAATGTGTAGGAAATATATAGCATTTTCTTGGGCAATTTTATGCGTAGTATTTTTTATTTTTTTTTTAGATATCGATCGTTGATCGACGATCATGGGTCTCTGACCCTCCAGGTCGAATAACTTATAAGCTCCTCCCTGAAATACCTCCTCGATAATAAAGGGGGCCCTCCCAATTGGATACGAATTTGTCACCAATTTTTTTTTTGTGAGATAATGGGTCTTCTCAACACCAAGACCAATTCTCCTTCTTGAAATGTCGAAGGACGCACCATCTGATCGAATGATTTTGTCATTCTTCCTCGATAGATTTCTATATATTTTTTTTTGAGCTTCCAACCTGAGTTCATCAAGTGTGTCGAACTCTTCCATTCTTAAATGAGCATTCTTGGTTTCGACAATCATCTGTTCTTCTATCTCCAATCTTATTCTCCTTGAAGCTTGCTTGACAGGTATGACATCTAGTTTGATGACTAATCTGTGAATCGCCACATCAGGGGATAAGCTAGACATCTTCGTATATGCCCAGGCAAAGTAATCCCTGAATTCACAGAGAATCTCTTTCATTTTCTTCGCTTGCTCTTTGAGAAGAACGTCACTAATGCAAGTCGGGCGATAATCTTCTTTAACCTAAGAGGATATGGTTGCAGAGTGACGAGATTTATTTAAGGATTTCTCAAGGCGTAGACCATCAAGAATATTTTTTTTTATAGGGACCATCTTTAAGATCAACTTTTGATGAATTTCTTTAATGGTGGATCTCTAGGAGTACACACTAGATGTCACACCATTCTTTGAAAAAAATTTCTAGAGATGTGGGTCTCTATATTTATTTTCACTTATGTCGGGACCTTTCAGCGGTGGATTCTTGAATATATATCCAAGTGTCACACCCCGATGCTCACCATACATATCTTGATTCTTTCTTTACTCTACCATCATAATAGATGGTAGCTTTTAACTCCATCGGGATCTTTAAGTGATGGATCTTTGGACATAAGGACCAAATGTCGCATCTTGATGTTCATCGTACAGAGCTCAATATCATCATTATTTTTGCTGCTACTATAACACATAAGTGACTAGCCAAAGATGGAAAGAGAAACCATTCCCCAGCGGAGTCGCCAGAAATCTGTGGGCTCCGAAATTTCCAATTTAGGATGTGTGATCCTGGGGGAATTTTCAGAAGGCAGATTGGGTTTCATAGATAAGACACTACCCAGAGATTTCGTCCTCATTTAGTGAGGACTTTTTGATCTGAGTTCTGGTTCCCTATAGGCGCAAGCCCCTATAGTTAATTACCCCTCCCGATAACGAGAGAGAACTTTCGATTAAGGATCGTTAACACATAGGTTATAAACCTATCGTATAATAGCAACAATTTTAGGGTTCAAATTTTGAATTTGAAAGTTTGAAATTTGGAATTTAGAGTTTATCACCATAAACTTAAAACTGGTGGTGGGGGGAATGAAGACGAGCCCGATCAAGATTCCATGGTTCCGTCGTCCCGGGCTGTCATGATCCCTGGTCTACTTAGTCAGAGGAGGTAGTCGACCCAACCTGACAGAAGACATCTTGTCGGCAGCCATGGGTTGCTTCGTCCAAGATTGTAGACCTGGGTTGGTATTTATCTAAGGGGATATATCTGAATCCACCTTAGCTAACAGAGGGCTTTATGCCTATTGGATATACCCTATGATCCATCGCTCAAGGGTTTGACGCCTTTAGGGAACATACGGGCTTTGGCCGCGATCGTAATATAATGGTGCCATTTTACGGCGAAACCACCCGATCAGAGGGCACGTGCCACGTCCCTTTTGGCAAGAGACTATTTGAGAATGAATCCTAGTGATACACCCGACATGCATTCGCTCTTTGTGAGCTGAGGTTAATTTCAAATTTATCACCCCCGACAAATAATTGCGGGAGGTGGATGATTTTTAGTTTTGAGTTTTCAGTTGATAGATTTTATTTCAAGAATTTAGATTTTTATTGGATTTGAGATTTGACATTTGAGATTTGAAATTTGACCCCTCCGGTTGAGATTTTCGATCAACACGGCCATCATCGGGGTGATTTTAAAATCATTTGTATTTTCATAGGATTTTGGGAGATATTTTGCAATTCAAGTTGTGTCGACTCCAGTCCTCTCAAGGAGGATGATGAAACTTGAATATTAGACCCGCGCAGCATTCTTAAATCGTCGGATTTGGGACTTAGATATGACAATTGGAGCACATGCGGGTTATGTCATTTGACCCTGCGCAGCATTCTCGATCATTGGTGTTTGTACTTTTAACATGTTGACCGGAGCACATGCAGGGTGGATTTAGTTTTAATGGATCATATTTAATACATAAGAGGCATTTTAAAATATTTAAATATGATTCATTTGCACAAGTGATTTTTGCTTAGAAAATAGCCCAAGATTTTATTTAAGGGCCTACGAACGCCTTCTTTCCGCTTGCATACATGTTGCGGATCCGGTAGCGTTACTCTCGACGAATTTTGCTTTAGAGAAGATGCATTTTGACGTTTCAAATAATTTTGTCTTCTTTATTGTTATCTGAAACAATTCCTATAGGAGACTTGTTCAATATATGCTAGGAGATTATGTTCTCACTTGTGGCCAGGCTGCATCATTAGTCATGAATTTCTTAACGCTACATGCGTGCTAATTATGTGCTCTATCAATCCTTTACTTCTGCTTATAAGTTAATGGTAGCACGAACTAGAAGTTCCCCGCTTCTATTCTAAGACATGCTAATTTATTTTATACGAGCTTCTCATCTATACTTGTAGCATAATCATAGAGCACACTACAAATTCTCTGGCTCCCATCTATAGGTAAATTTTAGTTTGTCTTATTCAGTTTTACAGACCTTGAGTGATGTTAAGTCTTGATACATGCCGATCTCAACATAACAAAGGGTTTCCGAAGAACTTTTATAAGGGAATATAGAGAAATTCTTTGTTAAACGACAGTTAAATGTCAAATGCTCTATTACATATATTTTCTGAAATTGGAATATGTAAGATATATTCAACTTATCCGCATAAAGATTATTCCACCAAAAAGGCTTGTTCATATGAGATAAATTAAATACTAATTGCTTTCCAATTTGTTGTGTACCCATTGATATATGGTAACATTATTAATCCCTTCCAATATGAGAAATTCATGATTTTACAGCGATTCATGCACTTTTGTTATCTCGTTGAATGTGAGATCCTAATGAAAATTCAATTTGAATGTATCATATATCTAGTAAAATTTAGAAATTGAATTCAGATTTGAGTTCAGTTCGAGTGTAGGTCAAGCATTATTCAATCGAATTTTATTTAGAATTGATTCTAATTTTGAATTATGAAATTTCAAATTAATTAAATTAAATTGTTCAATTGAATGTTTTCCAATTTATCCAACTCCAGTATTTTAATGTTCTCCAATTTGTCCAAGTTTTCTGTAGTTCACTGAAAATTTTGGCAGCCTCCCGGCGTTGCCTCCTTACCAAGGGAGAAATCGGGGTAGCATTTGCCGAAATTCTTCCCACCCAGACCTAAGGTCGACGGCGTAGGGGCTTCGATTTTAAACCATCCCACCAGGATCAAAGATCGACTGCGTGAAGTCTTCAATTTTGGAACCATCCCGGCCGGATCTAAGATGCGACGGCCCGGGGTCTTCAAATTTTAAAACCATCTGCCCGGATTAAAAATCAACGGCGCAGGTCTTCAATTTCAAACCATCCCGGTCGGACCTAAGGTACGACGGCCGGGGTCTTCGACACCTGTTGAAAATCATTTCTCCACTCTTCTCTCTTTCTTTCTTTTTTTTATTTCATTAGAGATATATATATATATATATATATATATATATATATATATATATATATATATATATATATATATATATATATATATATATATATTATATATATATATATACATATTATATATATTATATAATATATATTTACTATAGAAAATAGAGAAGGATCGGGAGAGGAGAATCCCGATCGGGCTAGGGCATGGCGAAGCACGACGGGGACTTGGGTCGGAGGCGGCGACGAGCTCGGCAGTCAGCGGCGGCGGTAGCGGCAGCGTCGGCCGGAGGCAGGGGGGTCCAGCGAGTTCGGTCGGTGATTTGCTCCACGGAGGGTTCGAACACGGTGTCGACGTCGGAGAAGGAGGCCTGAGGGCTGATTTGCTTCGGCTGGAGGGATCGACACCGGAGCAGGAGGTGGTAAGCTTGCTTGGTTGGAGTCGGCAGGCTTCTTGCCGATGGGAGATCGAGAGGTGAGTTCTCTGAAATTCCCCTTTTTTTTTCTGTGTGCCTCTCTCTCCACCGAACGTGAGGAGCGTTTTTTTTTTTTTTATGTCGTGAGAGGCGATAGTTCAAGCGGTTATGGGTAGTGAGTCGGTGATTGAATAGTTGTGTCCGATCGTAGGTGAGTCGGTGGGTTTTGGTCGGTGATTTTTCCGTTACAGTCAACAACAAAAAAGGTGACATAGACTTCAAAATTAAATTGAATCCAAATTCTTCAACATCTGAAAATGATTTATCATTAATTTGTATGTAATGTGCTATAATTTCTCTAACTTTTTGATGATCATATTTAAAGATGATTAATATTCCAACATCTTAACTACTCTGGTCAAATGAGTTTTTTATATATGTTGTTTGAAGAATTTTTTTTAATTTTTCAAAGCACAAATCCTAGTAGTACAACAGCCCAAATGTCTTTTAAAATGGGTGATTGCACCAGTACCTGCTATAGCTAGTTGCTTTTTACAATGCACACACTCTCCTTTGCCCATCAGGAAAAATAACTTCCTTAAACTCATCTCAAATTTTAAGTGTTTTTTTTTTCATTTTTCTTCTTCCTATAACATCATCAGTTTCTTCAACATCATTCACTTGATTCTCATCAGTCCATCTTTCAACCTCTTTATAAATATTATGGTTATCATTATGTGAATCATTCTCATTCTAGGATGATTACAAACATAAGAATGAAGATGATCATCAAATTTCTAATTTCAGTATTTAAAAGCTCAATGTTATCCCCTTCCATACTTATTGGCGTTGACATTCTAAAAAAAGTATAATAGCATTGCCAACATTTAATAGCTATCATCAAATTCAAATACTAATTATATAGAAATATATGAAATTGATAAAAAACTCAAAAATTACATTAAAAAAATATAAAATAGAACAATTGTAACAGGCTAGCAGTTGTCTACAAATATCAATTTTTATGAATCATCTTGATAATGGATGTTGTCGTTGCCTGAGAAGCTTCAGACCATCCAAACATACTACATCATTATCATAGAAAGATATAGACATTCCATAATTCATAGTAAAAATATCTTAATGTAAATGTCAGAAAATTTCATTTGTTAGAAAGTTTTAATAGCTGTAATAGACAAACTTCAGCAGCTACATCACAAACTTCAACTGTAATAGAAGGTTTTACCATATGTAATAATAAAATCATCTTCATTCTACATCATTACCCTTCGGAAGAATCAACCCAGAAGAAAAAAATAGAAAGAAGGAAAATAGATGAAATCATGAACGATTTCATTCACTCTCCTGTAAAATAACTGAATAATCACTCGCATGGTATATTCAGACGTCTCGAAAATCAGCCAAGAAATATTTAAATGATTTTATTCATAAGGAAATAATATCAACTAGTAAGAGGACTGAAGTAAAAAATTTGTAGTACATTGAACACAAAAAAACTGCTCAGTTCATCGAATACGAAGTTCAAAATGGAGTGCGAACCTCCGTAGGTGTTGAAGATCGAAAAAAAAGAAAATTCGAAATAGAGTGCAAATCGTGTATTGACATCAAAACTACCTCGTCTTGCACTCGCTAGGTCACACGAGATGGGGGGAAAGAGATGGATGTCCGTCGTTCACTGCTCCTGCATAAAATTAGGGCTAGGGCCGCTGGGCTTCATGAATTATATAAGAGGGATTATATTATAATAATTTTTTATCATCTTGTACAAATCTAGTGAATTTATCCTGCATCTGTCTCCTGGCTGATATGGGTACATACCAGTCTTGGAACACTTTTAGAAACTTTCTCTAGGAAACTTGACTGCTGGATTGCCCTCCAAAAGTCTCTTGTAGCTAGCTTAAAGCTATCTCATTAATCTTGAAAGAGTCACTAAACTTCAAATATATAAACTCATATATATATATATATACCTTGCTTCTTGTGCCTCACGTCTACGGTCGACATTTCTGCCTCTTCTATTCATTTGATTATCTTAAACTTTTCTTAAATAAAAGTTAGAGTAACAACAATAAGCCAACGCTTAGCGAGTAATATATGCCTCTAAATTACAGTAATTCAAGGTAGTAGAAGTAATATGTTAGATGTCACTTTTATTTAAACATATCATAAATTTATTTCTTCTAAACATATCATTTAAACATTTGCATAAATCTTAAATCCAATCATTTCATATTCAATTTACATTCATCATATCAGTATTCATAACTTTTTAATTTCATATATAATACAATTGTCACAGGAGCCACCATCTAGTACTAATGAAGGTACTCATTTATTTTATCCTTTTTCAAACCTGTATCAATTTAACGTACATGGGTACAACGTCCCCAGCTAGTACCATAAGGGGGTGAGCTCCATCATTTCAATATGCATATGTAATCATTCAATATATCAATCATATCATATTCATATATCATAATATTATGCTCTATCACATGCTTTATACAGTGATATAGTGAATCAATTAATATGCGAAAGAGGAAACATTGAATCATTTCAAATGCAGTAAAATGAATAACTTGCAATAACAATTAGATGAAAATTTAAAACAATATAATTACCATAACATAGAAATATGTTTACTCACCTCGGTGTGTGATTTGCCGATTGCCCCATCGAATTCTTCTCTCTACCACGTCCAATATCTAAAAAAAATATAACACAATGCTTAAATGTCACATGCTTCCACATAAGCTTTCTTAATCCCTAAATTAAGAGAATAAAGAACCTACCCATATATATTTTATTAAACTTCCTAATTTAATCATTTCCCATTTCTAAATAATCTTACTTTTAATTTATCTAAATTTCGGATTTCATCAAAACCCTAACTTTTGAGAATCCTCTTTTTGTCTATTTCATAACATATACATAAGAAAACTTCCCATACACCTAATAATTAATTTTCAGATTAATCTAAATTAAAATTACAAAATAGCATTTTGTATAAAAACTCTAAATTTCACCTCTAAAATCCTTCCTAAGTCTATTTAGAACCATAACACTTAAGGCTTTTCATGATTAGGGAAAAGCCCAAATTTGTGAAACTTGAAATTTCTCATAAAAATCGCATTAACTTCCAATATAGGATCTATAGTGTCATTAAGAAGCATTCTTCCAAAAACATTTTGAAAGAAAACAAAAATCGGAAGAAATTCTAATTTTCACAATCCAAAATTTTTAGGGAAAAATCTCATTTCCAGGTTTAGAATTATTCCTCCTACCTCCCTTAACAATTTCCTAAAGAAATGTGAAGTTTTTTGCAAAACCCTAGATTTTTTCCTTAAAAAAAACTTTATAAAAAATTGAGTAATCTCTTAATTACAACTTACCTTAACATTCTTTTAGTCTTCTCTACATTTTCCCTTAAAGAAAGATGTTGGAAACTGCCGCCAAGGACGCCACCGAAGCCTCCCTGTCTGCCTCTCTCCATCCGCTCATTGGGTTTCGGTTGAACGGAATCGTGAGGAAGCAAAAATGAAGGGACCGAATAGAATTCAATCCCTTAAAGCTTGAGTGGTTATGAAATTTCCAATTTACTATCTTGTCCTCACATGCTTTATTTTCATTTTAATATCATTAAGGGTATTTAAGTCATAATTGAAAGTTTTTAAAACTTCACCGATTTTTAATTCCCAAAATAATCGAAATTTCATATAGGTCCTTTATATCGATTTGCTCAAAATTTTATGTACAATTTTATAAAATTAATTTCGTCGAGAACCGACAACTTTAAAATCCACTTAAATTTCATCACGACGCATCGAAAAGCGTACGATATCTAAAATTGATATTTTCGAGTTTTACATGCTAGCCTGCTACACTTGTTTTATTTTATATTTTTGGAATGTAGTTTTGGGTTATTTATACATTTTAGAGATTTTTATATTATTAGTGTTTGAATTTGATGATATTTATTATAATTTTGACAATGCTATTATAATTATCTTTTTTTAAAATATCAACACCAATAAATATGGAAGGGGATAACATTGAGCCTGTAATTACTGAGACTGAAAGATTTGATGATCATCTTCATTCTTATATTGATAGTCATTCTAGGAGTGCAAATGATTCACATAATGATAACAAGGATATTGATGAAAATGTTAAAATGTGGATTAATAATAATCAAGTGAATGATGTTGAAGAAACTGGTGATATTATAAAAAGAAGAAAAAGGAAAAAAACCATTCAAAATTTGGGATGAGTTTAAGGAAGTTATTGTTCCTGATGGACAAAGAAAAGGAGATTGTGTGTATTATAAAAATAACTAACTACAGGTGGTACTAATACAATTATATTTTCAACCAATAGATATAGAGAACTCATTTGTCTAGAGCAGTTAAGATGGTGAAATATTGATCACTTTTAAATATGATCATTAAAAAGTTAGAGAGATGATAACACATTACATACTAATTAATGAGAAATCATTTTTGATTGTTGAATAATTTGCATTCAATTTAATTTTGAAGTTCATGTCACATTTTTTGTGTTATACTCGAGAGCAACAACACATAATGATGTGATACAAAAGTATGAAAGAGAAGAAAAAGTTGAAAAATATTTTAAAGAGAATTAAAAAAATTAGTTTTACTACAGATTTATGAAAGTAAAAAAATCATAGAATATTGTATATGACAGTCACAACTTATACATTGATTCATAATGGAGATTACAAAAACTAAGTTTTAAGTTTCTTGTATTTTTTTACCACCACATGCAACTATTAAAATTGTTGATATTTTTTACAATGCTATTGGTGAATGGGTGTTGATGACAAATTATTTACTATATCGGTTGATAATGCATCGAACAATAATAAGACAATGAAGCTTTTAAAAGATAGCTTTAGAGTAAAGAAAAAAATTATTTTTTAGAGGAAGGTTGTTTCTTGTCCGTTTTTGTGCTCACATACTAAACCTGATGGTGAAGTATGGTATAAAAAATGTTAAGTATATTATTGATAAGATTAGAGACACCGTAAAGTTTTGTTATGTATCTGAAGCTAGGTTAATCAGATTTTTTGAGGTTGTACAACAATTACAATTACCAACTAGAAAGATAGTAATGGATTGCTCAACAAGTTGTCGATAGTGGTATTATGGTTAAGAGAATCCTTTTTCATATAATGAAAGAGAAGTGTCATATATTGTATGTCCAACAAAGGAAGATTGAGATAAAATTGAAAAAGTTTGTGACATTTTGAGATTTTTTTAACGAAGCTACTAATATTATTTTAGGAACATATTACATTGTAACCAATTTATTTCTTTCGTAAATGTATATAATAAAGGTTTTGGATGAGGGGGCAATTATAACTGATCATTTTATTGTAGAGATGACTAAGAAGATGAAAGAAAAATTTGATAAATATTGTGGTGAATGTAATCTCATCATGACATTTGGTGTAGTGATGGATCCAATAATGAAGTTTATTGTTATTGAGTTTGCCTACCCTATAATAGATGTTGGAGATAAAAGCATTAGGAATGTGCAGCATGTAAGAAATCTACTCTATGAAATGTATGAGGAATATATTACAAGTTCTGAAGCAGAAAGTGATGAAGTTAGCAGTTTTGCAAGAGAAAGTTCAAGGAGCACGAACACTTCATTCCCCCACACCATCCGGAGGAATGTGTTTGTGGATCCATCACTGCACCAAATGCTATGAGGAGATTACATTCACCCCAATATTTATCAAAATTTTCTTTCATCTTCTTAGTAATCTCTACAATAAAATGATTAGTTGAAATTGCTTCATCATCCAACACATTTTTTATAGTATAGATTTATGAAAGAAATAAATTGGCTCATTGGATGTATGGTAATATATTCCTGAAATGATATCAGTTGCTTGAACTTAAAGAATTCCAAAATATCATAAAATTTTTTAATTTTATCCCACTCATCCTCTGTTAGACATGCAAGATATGCCACTTTTCTTTTATCATATGAAAAAAAGTTTCCCTTAACTGCAATGTCACTGTCAACATTGAGTATGTTCATTAATAGTTTTTCTAGTTGGTAATTATAATTGTTGTATAACCTCAAAAAATTTGATTAACCTTATTTCAGATGCATTAACAAAACTTACGTTGTCTCTTATCTTATTAATAGTATACTCAACACTTTTTACGTCATCCTTCACCATTAGCTTTAGTATGTGAGCATAACAATAGATATAAAACAACCTTCCTTCACAGAATAATTTTTCATTCACTATAAAATTATCTTTTAAAAGCTTCATTGTTATATCATTGTTTGATGCATTATCAATTGATATAGTAAATAGTTTGTCCCCAACACCCTATTCAGAAAGAGCTTTGTAGAAGGTATCAACAATTTTAGTAGCTGTATGTGGTGGTGACAAATGCAAGAAACTTAAAACTTATTTCTGTAACCTCTATTGTGAATCAATGTAATGTGATGTGATTGTCATATATGATATTCTCTGATTTTTTGACTTATATAAATCTGTAGTAAAACTAATTTTGTTAATGCTCTTTAAAACATTTTTCAACTTTTTCTTCTCTTTTTCATACAGTTGTATCAGATCATTGTGTACTGTTACCCTTGAGTACTTCACAAAAAAGGTGACATAGACTTCAAAATTAAATTGAATCCAAATTCTTCAACAACCAAAAATAATTCTCATTAATATATAATGTTCTATCATCTCTCTAACTTTTTAATGATCATATTTAAAGGTGGTTAATATTCCACCATCTTAACTGTTTTGGCCAAATGAATTCTCTATATTTGTTGGTTGAAAATGTAAGATTTTTTAATTTTTTAAGGCACGAATCCTAGTAGCACAACGGTTCAAATGTCTTTTAAAATAGGTGATTGCACCAGTATATCCTATAGCTAGTTGTTTTTTACAATATACATATTCTCCCTTTCTTTGTCCATCAGGAAGAATAACTTAAACTCATCTCAAACTATTGATATTTTTTTTCCTTTTCCTTCTTCCTATAATATCATCAGCATCTTCATCATCATTCATTTGATTCTTACTAGTGCACTTTTCAACCTCTTCATCAATATTATTATTATTATTATGTGAATCATTCTCATTCTCAGGATGACTACCAACATAAGAGTGAAGATGATCATTAAGTGTTCTAGTCTCAGTATTTATTGGCTCAATATATCCCTTTTCATACTTATTGGTGTTGACATTCTAAAAAAAAATTATAATTGCATTGTCAAGATTATAATAAATATCATCAAATTTAAACACTAATTATATAAAAATGTTTGAAATGCATAAAGAACCCAAAAACTGTATTCCAAAAATATAAGATAGAGCAAATGCAGCAGGCTAGCAGCTGTCTACAAACAATAATTTTCATGAATCCTCTTGGTAATGGATGTTGTGGTTCCCTAAGAATCTTCATAGCATCCAAACATGCTACATTATTACTATAGAAAAAATATAGATATTCTATAATCCATAGCAAAATCATCTTCATGTAGATGTCAGAAAGTTTTAACAGCTGTAATAGATGTCACAAACTTCAGTTGTAATAGAAAGTTTTACCAGCTGTGATAGCGAAATATCTTCATTCTACATCATTACCCTTCAGAAGAATCAACCAAGAATAAAAAATCAGAAAGAAAGAAAATAGATGAAATCATGAACGATTTCATTCTCTCGCCTGTAAAATAATCGAATAATCACCCACCTGGAATATTCAGACGCCTAAAAAACCAGTCAAGAAACATATAAACGATTTTATTTACGAGGAAATAACATTAATCAGTAAGAGGACTAAAGTAGAAAATTTGTAGAACATTGAACCAAGAAAAACTGCTTAGTTCACCAAATACGAAGTTCAAAACGGAGTGCGAACCTCCGTAGGTGTTGAAGATTGAAGAAGAAGATTCGAAACGGAGTGCAAACCGTGTATTGGTGTCGAAACTATCTCGTCTTACACTCGGTAGGTCACACGAGACGGAGGGAAAGAGATGGATGTCCGTCGCTCGATGCTCTTGAATGAAATTAGGGCTAGGGCCGCTGGGCTTCGCGAATTATATAGGAGGGATTATATTATAATAATTTTTATCGAACCGACTCGATGAGCTCTTGAGCCTCAAACTGTTGTGATCGAACTCAAGCTCATATACTACGTGACTAGACTATAAGTTCGAACTCGAACTCGAAGCTCGACAAGCTCGGCTCGCGAGCTCGTTAACGAGTCGAGTTCTAGCCGCCTCACGAGTTGGCTCGGCTCAGTTACACCCCTAATTGCAACCAAACAAATCTTTTATGGTTTGTGACTTGCGATTCGTTAAGTTCTCTTGCATGATTTACATACATTGTATATTTCTATTCATCTTAGGAAACCTTAACCTTGAATTGTCACAAAGATAAAGAGTATCTTTCATAAAGCTTATGGTTAATGAGTGATCTGATATATTTTTTCAATTTATTGAAATAATATTGAAGTTCTGATGTGATATATTAAAAGAGCTAATATTCCTAGGAATTTATTTATCTCTATATACTTATTTTAACTGTATTAAGTTTTTTACTTCTAATAGGATTCTGGCAAGGCTATTTTTTGGGCCCAATTTCAATCCATCATAATTTATCAGTCAACTCTTTAACGACCATAATTATTATTAATTTTTTTTTTCTAATTTTTTATAGGAACTAATAAATTATGAATACAAAAATAATTAGTATATTTGTCAAGTAAATATGATCCTCTTATAGTATTATTAAGTGTAATATCATATTGCTAAAATTTTCAAAACAACTTAATGATAACAATTTCAGCAAAACAACACGGTTCATGAAGAGGAGAACATAGTGTTTTAATAAAGCCATGACAGCCAAAATTAATTTCTTGCAAAATAATTCAATAAAATAGTTATTCTTTATAAAAGTATATGTATATACTTATTTTTAAAACCCTGCATCGAGGGTGTCATTTTTGTGCTAAAGATAATGGTATTATATTATATTGGTTGGGGAATCAGTGAAATAAGGGCTTATTCATTGACATTGATTTAGTTGCAGCAAGTGATTTTTTCAAGTACTTGCTGGAAACAAGATCTTTATTATTTAAAATTGAAGTTGAATGAGATTCCTACTTAACCTTCTCATTAATCTGGTCAGGCGCTACGTGTAGAAATTTAAGATGTTAAAAGGTAACTCTGACTGCAAGGTTCTATTTTTCCTAAATTCCAGATTTACAGGTTTGTAATTTGTTCTGATGCTTTTGGGTTACATTCTTTTGTTATGCTGCATGAAGAGTCAGCCATCCTTCATGATTGTTATCCATCCCAATACTAGAATTTATATTGTTATAGTCTAGTTCCCTTGAAAAATGATTTTGATAGGAAATACTTGATTCCAAGTATTTCCTAATCACTTTAGCCAAAGATCTCACAGCAAACTGCTGTCCACAGCAGGAAATCAGCCAAAACAGTGGGAAAACACGAGAAAAACGATAGAAACACGAAGTAAGAACTTGTATTTTACTAGAAGATGAAAGGAAAATAGCAAAGATACAAGGATCCTCTATTCGAGAGGAGGATCGCACTCTCCCAATCTCTAGAATTCAATCTAGAGCCCTAGCCACCAAAGAAGAACAAGAAAACTTTCACAAAATATCTCATAACCCTAATCCCCCCTTTTCTCCCCTACTTAATGCATACAATTCAAATCTAAAACAAAAGGACCTAATTACCCTTGCTTCCCCTCCTTTTGGCTCCATGAAACAATTCAAACTTCAAGTGGACCCCACCCCTCTCCCTTCTTCTTGTGTCCGCCGGCCCTCCTGGTGTACACGATCAAAGCCGGCCCAAGGGGCTGGGCCGGCTGGACCGGTCCTCCTTGGACCGGTCTAACATTACCGCCCTCCCAAAGAACCACCTTGTCCTCAAGGTGGAAGTCAGGAATCTGTTGCTGCATCCGCTCGTAAGGCTCCCACGTGGCCTCGTAGTCAGGGAGATTCTTCCATTTGATCAAGACTTCAGTTGCTCCATCCTTTTTCTGACGAACCTCCATGAGCTCCAAAGGTTCCAGTATCATCTCCATCTCTTCCGTTAATGTTCCTGGCAGCTCCGTACTGGTAGCATGATTCCCGATGGCGCTCCTCAACTGGGATACATGGAAAACGGGGTGTATTGTCGACGTCGGTGGTAGCTGCAGACGATAGGCCACTGCTCCAATTTTTTCCAACACTTCGTAAGGACCGAAGTACCTTGGAGCAAGTTTCTCATTTCTCCGGTTGGCGATCGTTTTCTGTCGATATGGGCGGAGTTTCAAAAATACCTTCTCACCCACCTCAAACTGAATATCCCTCCGATGTCCATCAGCCTGTTTCTTCATAATCTGTTGAGCCCTCAGCAGATATCTCTTTAACTCTTCAAGTGTCTTATCCCTCTCCTCCAAATACTCCTCGACGGACGACACGGGTGTACTGCTACTCCCAAAATGCACCAAGTGGGGCGGGTCCCTTCCGTACAACACCTTAAATGGAGTCATCTGAGAGGCTGAATGAAAAGAGGTGTTGTACCAGTACTCGGCCCATGATATCCATTTTGCCCATAGCTTGGGTGTTTCTGATACGAAGCATCTCAGATACGTTTCCAAACTTCTGTTGACTACTTCTGTTTGTCCATCCGTCTGTGGGTGGTACGCCGTGCTTCTTTTTAGTACTGTCCCTTGCAGTCTGAACAACTCCTTCCAGAAATGGCTGAGGAATACTTTATCTCTGTCTGATACTATCGCTTTTGGTACTCCGTGTAGTCTGACTATTTCCCTGATGAAAACTGATGCTACAGTTACTGCGGTGTATGGATGGCGGAGAGGAATAAAATGAGCATATTTGCTCAATCTATCCACTACTACTAGAATCACCGTGAATCCCTCAAAACGGGGTAGCCCATCAATGAAGTCCATAGATATCTCCTCCCAGACTCGTCCTGGTAATGCCAAAGGCTGCAGTAATCCCCCTGGTGACATGGCCATATACTTATTTCTTTGGCAGATCTCGCACTTGGATACCATCTCTTCCACATCTCTGTGCATACCTTTCCAGTAAAGCTCAGCTGCTAGCCTCCTATAGGTCTTTAGCACTCCTGAATGACCTCCCACTGCAGTTCCATGGAACTCCTGGAGCAATTGTGGAATGTGTACTGACGTTCTGGGCAACACACAAATCTCCCTTGATACAACAATCTCTCCCCCTCCAGTGAGTACCCTGGATGGCTCCCTTCTTCTTTCACTAATTCAGCTCTGATCTTGCTTAATTCCCCATCTTTAGCTCCTCTCTAGAGAGTGGCTCTAGAGGTGGCATGTCGTCATCCCCTTCAAGAATCTCCACCTCCGGATTCCTCCTCCCCCGGATTGGGTTTGGATTTCCTCATACGCCATGGCCGTCAGTAGTCTCTCTCACTTCTGATGTATCCGGATTGGTCTTCATCTCCAATAGTTTCTTTATCATTTCTTCCATAGCTGCGAACCTCCCTTCCAACCTATCATTGTTGGTGGAGATTTCCAGGAACTTTCCCTCCAGATCTGTCTTCAGTTGACCGAACTCGCCTTCTAATACTTCCACCTTCTTTCCGGCCATTTTTCTTCTATCGGATTCACAAAAATCTTCTTCCGGAGACGAAGATCTTGCTGAAATTTCAGAATTTCAGCCGCCGGTGGTCCCGAATCGATGCTCTGATACCAATTTGATAGGAAATAGTATTTCCTAATCACTTTAGCCAAAGATCTCACAGCAAACTGCTGTCCACAGCAGGAAATCAGCCAAAACAGTGGGAAAACACGAGAAAAACGATAGAAACACGAAGTAAGAACTTGTATTTTACTAGAAGATGAAAGGAAAATAGCAAAGATACAAGGATCCTCTATTCGAGAGGAGGATCGCACTCTCCCAATCTCTAGAATTCAATCTAGAGCCCTAGCCACCAAAGAAGAACAAGAAAACTTTCACAAAATATCTCATAACCCTAATCCCCCCTTTTCTCCCCTACTTAATGCATACAATTCAAATCTAAAACAAAAGGACCTAATTACCCTTGCTTCCCCTCCTTTTGGCTCCAAGAAACAATTCAAACTTCAAGTGGACCCCACCCCTCTCCCTTTTTCTTGTGTCCGCCGGCCGGCCCCTGGTGTACACGATCAAAGCCGGCCCAAGGGGCTGGGCCGGCTGGACCGGTCCTCCTTGGACCGGTCTAACAGATTTCATGTGATTTGGACTATGGTATGATTTACTTCAGACTTCTCTGTGATGTAATGTAATTGCATTACTGGAGTCAGTTTACAAGGTTAAAATACTTAGGTGCACTCATAAGATTCTAAAATCTTCTCTGAATTTGTTTGAGGTTACTTCAGATTTAGGCAAATAGCTGTACTGAAATTCTCTCAACTTTCCTTCAGACGGAGGGAAAGAGATGGATGTCCGTCCCTCGATGCTCTTAAATTTAATATAATTTGGAGCTGTTCTGAAGGAAAGTTGAGAGAATTTCAGTACATGAATATGAGTAAAAATTTATGATAAGGAGATGCTCTAGAGAACGTACTCAAGTGGCTCATAAGGAAACGCTCAAGAGATTTACACTGCTTTTAGTTGTGCATATTTCCATCAAGAGCTTATCTGTAAATTTTTAATTTTGAATGTTTATATTTCTGCAATATGCTTAATACAATAGGCTGTTAGATGACTATTATTTGCAGCGAAAGAAGTTTATTCTTTATTCCTTCAGCATTTTGATCTTTGGGATCATGTAATTACCCATGAAAGGAACATAAACTAACTGCAGGTGGGAGACATCGACATGCTTTTATTGGTATAGGCTTTCGAGAAAGGCCACAGGCTTATGACTTTCAAGCTGCACTCCATGATCATATGAAGTATCCTTCCCTTCTCTTCTCTATAATTAGAGCATTTATTTGGAATATCCATGTATTGGATCTTTAGAGCATAATCTCTTCAAGCAGCACAACCCATAGTACTGCTTATCCTTAACAAAATGAAAGATATCTAAATAAAAAGCAAACTGCTGAGGAGATGGAGCAACTCTACCAATCAAAATCCTCAGTTGATTATAGTCTAAAAGAAGGAGAAACTCTCGTTCTTCAGATCAAGAATGTAAGTTCTCTTTGTTTTCTCAGCTTTAATCTCAATAGAACAGATTCATGTTGAAATTCTTTGAGTGATTTAAAATTTATTGCTACTTCATGCGATAAAAAATATATCAAATCTTCATTCGTTTAGGCTAAAGTTGTTAATGAAGTAGGTTTGGAGAAGCTGGCCTCACTTTGGTGGTGTATGGATGTTAATATTAATGAATATTTTTAAAAATTTGTGGTGACTCTTCCAATGATGACACGAGAATTATTTTACTATGAAAGAAGCTTTGTCCATTGGCAACTGAAAACCAAAGAACGGTCAGAACATGTTTCATCATAATTGGGAAGCTAATTGGTGTATCATGCTTTAATATAGGAGTAAATCTGATCGCATTAAATTTCCATTTGAGAAAATGGAAAGATTCAATCTGATTTAACATCAATAGTTATTTTCCTATTTTTTTTTTCTTACACATGTTGATAGATTAGAATACAGTTTACAGTAAGAAAAATAATTTCTCTTTAACAAGATAGCTTTCTTTAATTAAGTTTTAATATCTTGGATTTAATTAATTCATTAGCGCTAGCAATTTTTTGTTTATTTCAAATGTTCTTTTTCTACGCTAACGGAAATAGACATCCAAAATGTAATGGCAAACTAAAAAAAATATTGGTATTTTTCAGCATAAAAGTTCTCGATTTTATCTAGAAGCTGCTCAACAGTCTATTAAGGTTTCATTATTTCTGTTCCTATCATTTTTGTTCATTCCCGGTTCGCAGCAAGATGCTCTGTCAGAAGGCCTTCAGCTAACTTCTAAACATTTGTAAACATAGCAGAATGAATAACTTCTTTCTCTTGCCAGCTGAGATTGTCTCAGCTGTTGTTATTTGTTTTGAAGTCTTGACATTGTTATGTCCTCAATCCTATTTTGTATTAATATTCCCTTAAGTTCTACAAAGAAAATTTTGTTTTAGTGGAGTAGTTGTGTCTATGATCCCATTTTGCAATAAAAAGATGCATCTCGGTAGATTTCGGCATTCTAGTGCTGTTAAATTAGGCTTCGTGGGGTACAACCTTCTTATTATTTTTAAAGTAATTTTCAGCACAAAATTTTTTGAATTAGAAATTTTTGTACTAGAAATTTGTTTTAGAAAGCAATTAGAAAACTGTTCCAAATGAAAACTTCATTTGGGACGGCTTTTTTTTTTCTTGTTTAAGTAGCTTTCTAGTATAAAATTAATTTTTTTTACTAAAAAACTGCTTTAAGAAGCAGAAAGAAAGCCCTCCCTAACGAAGCCAAAGCCTTAGAATATGAAGTTATGCACTTTCTATGCTGTAACAACGTTCCATGACATCCTTCCACCCATATTTGTGCATTCTTCTCTTGCTTTGTCTCCACATGCACAAATCAGCAGTTACTAAAAATGCAGTCTTAATATATCCACACATCCTTCCATTAGATCCTTAAATTTTCAAATACATGTTTTCCCCTTGGTTTCCATTAAATATTCATTGGGTATTTGCCTCAAACTTTTCTCAGGCAGTCCTATTCGTAATCCTTTATGAAGTTGACTATTTTATAGCAGATTTTTGTGTACAACCTAGAATTAACTTGTTTTCATTCTCTTGCATGAAACAGAAAGGAAGCGGTGGTGTGAAGTCGGCATTATTTGAACGCCTCAACAAGGTTTCACTGGAAGATAAACCAACCGTGAAAGAGGGAGGTTTGGTATTCCTTAAGCCGCCACCAGCTCCGCCGGCGCCTCCCTCTCCTATCAGTTCGATCGAGAGATCATCACTGAGCTCTCCAGCATCTAATTCCAGTCCTAATAGCAGCAGCAACGACAGTGGAAAAATCCAAGATCCGGTGGCAGAGAATCCCCCCAAGGATCCATTTATTGCCACAGAAGAAGCTGCTCAAGGTACAGCTGAAGATGATTTTGGCGATTTTCAGGCAGCTGGGTAACATAACTTTTTTTTATGTCTTCTCCAACGCATGAACGTTTTCCATTCTTCTAATGTTCGTTATTGTGAATCAGCTATAGATGTTTTATTCTTTGTGAATATGTTGATGTGCTGCTCTTGTATATTTGAATTATAAATGCTTTATTACCAGTGTTACAGCAGGAGTGCACTTAGGAAACCTTTGGCTTTTCCAGGCAGCTGTGTAACATAATTTTTTTATGTTTTCTACTTCTTTGCTGCTTCATTTTTCATCTAGGAGTTTTCTTCCTTTTCATATCTTTGATTTACTTCCCCTTTTCCCTCTCTAGGAGGAGAAATTATTCCGTGCGGAGTCCGGACGGAAAGAAGCGTCCGGATATGTGAGTGTGCACATTTTATACAAATTTATGCACAATATGTATCAACTTTTTGTATAACGGTTCTTCCAGTCCGGACTTTGCACGGAATAACTTCTCCTCTATGAGATCCCTGTGTGGAAAGCCCTTCAAAAAAGGGCTAAAGCAAGGCATCTCTTCATAGAGATAGTGGGTCATAATCATGCAACATTTATAATTACAATGAAAGATATCATTGTTCAAAAAGAACAATAATATGAAGAATGCATAAATATTATATTCATGGAAGGCAGATCAAAGGATAAAATCACTTAGTTTTCATCTTTCATTTGTCACAAACAATATTATCATATAAACCAATTCAACATAATTTTAGAATATAAAATATATATTATTCAAATTAATATAAAAATGATTTTAAATATGCCACTAGCTTCACTGGTTCAACAATAAGAGATGAGTGATTTATGGGTTGTTTGATTGGAGGAAAAAGAAATGCACGGTAAAAGGAATGTATTATTTTTTTTTTGTTTGACAGAATGTAAAGTAAAATCATAACATATTAGGAATTATTCTTGTAGCTCACTTTACTCGTAAACGAAACTTGCTCAAAGCAAGTGAAAAAAGAATTAGTTGGCACGAGAGAGAAGTTCACGGTAACACTTATTCGTTTCTTCCTCCATTGTCTCAGGAACCATTGTCTTTCTTCCTCCATCTTTGTTTCAAAAGCTTTTCATCTTCACTATTTCGATGACGTTCCATTCCTCTTGGATTGGAAGACACAACATTTGGAAGAGCTCACTCACAGTGAAAGTAACTATCTTTCTCCCTTTGCGTGCTTCTTTATTCTCCTTTCACTCCTCACTCATCTCAAAGCCATCTTTATTACCTGTTTTGCACGGACAAATCGACCATTGCCTCTCATTCAGTCAATCACTCGACGCTTGCTCGATCTTCCACGTCGTCGCTTCCCAGCCCAACTCCATTAGCCGCATTTACTAGCCTAACTCCATTCGAAAAACCTGGTCATGAAATTCCAATTTCTTAAGAAGCTAAAATTTCGTCAAAGTAGAAATAAAATAATAAAGTTTATGTTTCTATTAAAACAGGATAATTGAGTTTTGTATTGGCTCTTTTTAAATTGTTTTTATTAACCTGCTCATTAAATTAATTTAAAATTAAAGCATGCTACTTTTTATAAAATGCTCTGGAGTATATAAGAAATTTAAAACATGCCTCCCTCCACTATATGTCAAAATCCTTGCCCTCGCCGCATGAATGGTGAGCCCACCCATTCTCGTTCTGCTGCGACGCATAACAATGTAGCAAGCTGTAATGCAGCGCGCGTTCTTCACAGTCGGGGTCCGAACTCCACGAAGTACAACTCTTACATTCGGAAATCCCGCAGACCATTTTACCGAAAGCCGCGCGCTCAAATTCGAATTTGTTCAGCAAAGGCCAAAAAAGAAAAAAAAAAGTCCCTTTTCACTCTTCTAAACTCCCAATTCTACAGCTGAAGTGATGCTCAAACCCTAGTAGGATTTCCCAAAATTTCCGATTCTGATCCCAACATCAACAGTCTACCAAAAAATGGCCGCTTGCAAGGCTCCCTCTCGCTACGCCGCTGTGGAACCCTGCTCCTCTTCCTCATCTCGCGGTCCCTCCCCGGCCTCTGGCCTCAAAAGCACTTCGAAGAAACTCCCTTCCTTGAAGAATCTGTCTTCCAATTCCGGCAGCCGTCGCAATCCCTCCGATCCCACCGTTGCCACTGTCACAGCTGATGATTCCTCCCGCATGATCGTGAAGAACCAACCACCGACATTCGGCACCATCGTCAAGAAGTTCATGGAGAAGCGCTCCATTTTGAAGACTGGATCGGGCGAGGAGGATGGAACTCGCCATACCGGCGGATGCTATTGCGGAGGATTTGAAGAAGGCAGCGGGTAAGGGATCCGGCGGTGGCTTTTCGAGCCTCCATCTTAAGCTGTTCAACAGGTCAGGATCGGGGGATCGAAAGCCGAAGAAGGCATTGACGGAGGTGAGTAACAATACTCGTACGCTGGGGATGGTGCTCCGCAGCGAGAGGGAGCTTATGAGCCAGAACAAGGAGTATGAGGAGGTAATTGCAGAGCTGCGGCTCATTGTTGAAGAGAAGAATCTAGAGGTAAGTTATGAGGTTATTCAGTTACGTCATTCTAGCTCCAAAAGCTTTGGTTTCTCTTATACTGGTGTCATTCGATAAGGTGGATAAGCTAAAGGATCTATGCCTGAAGCAAAGGGAGGAGATAAAGGCGTTGAAGGATGCGATACTTTTTCCAGATCTTATAAATCCTCAGCTTCATGAGCTGTTTGAGAGGCAAGGATCCGAGTTAAAGGAGGCCAGAAAAATCATACCCTGTCTCCAGAAGCAGGTTTCGTCTCTCACGGGGAAGATCCAATGCCTTGCAGTGGATCTTGCAGAGGTATTCATTTATCAGTCTTCTTTATTTTATCGAATTAATAGTTCTGTTTGGCCCTTAAAATATTTCTGGAATTTTAATGTTTCATAATAATTTGTTGTTTAGTAAATTTGCAAGAAAAACTCCTAATAATTTTCCTTTGTGAAAAAACACGACTAAACGAACTCTTCTTAGCAAGAACAACAATTATTATTTTCATTATTTTATAAATCTGGACAACTACGACAGATAAAATAATTCTCTTTACAACCTAGCATTCATGATTGATTTTGTGGCAACTCACTCGAGTATTGCTACTTGGCATCGATTGGATAAGCATTCCCAAGACTTGGGTGAATATGAGATGGAGCGTTTGAATGGAGCTTCTTGGAATGATCTTCATGTTCTCAGTTGGATGGAGTGTTCATGAATTGCTTATGATAAGGCATCATTTAAAACTTGAAATTTCAGATGTAGAAGCTTTTGTTAAGTTGGGCGATGGATCCGCACGACCCACCTATTTTCTTACCCCACGCTTATCCTTCGTCTTTCTCTTTACCATCTCATGAATCAAAATTATGATTGTTGCAGCCGTATCTCTCTCCTCCTCCTGTCTGCTCTCCATCTCGCTTGTTGCATGGTTAGCCAACATATATGGGAAGATGGAGATCTGAGCCAGCAACCAACTCATGGCTTCCCTTGCTACTAGCTTCAATGTTCTCAACTCACCAAGTGATTACATCTAAAGAGATCTTGGCACTGGCTTCGGCCTCTCTGTCGCCAATTTAGCTAGCTTCTTGTCGTTTTCCTCATTTGGTTAGATCTTTGAGAGCTTCTCGCTCAAATTGATCCTAACAAGCCTTCTTCGACCTGAGATTCATGAGTTTCTTGCCTCCTCCCTTGACGGCAGACCATCTCTGGGTTAAAACTCAATAGTTTCAAGGGAGTTTTTCTTCTTGCTGCCTTTTGCCATTAATTAGAAGAACGTATATAAACCTCTACAATCAAATAAGAAAAAATAACTTTGGAGTTAGAAACATCATTTCAACTGCAGGTCTTTCAAATAGAAATCAATTGCTTCTCACCACAGTTTTTTTTACAACAACTTTTCACCGGACTTCCAAACAACAGTAGTCTTACCAAACAAAGCTTTAATACTCGGATTGCTAGCTAGTCATAATTTCTAGCAATTCTTTCAATTATGATAATTCGAGTATCATTACTTGGCTTAATCAAAATTCAAGCATTATTACTTGGGTATATAAAATATGGGCATATCAATTCCAAGTTGTAATTTCATCACGACTTTAAGATATAGGCATTAAAAACTTGGATTTTTGTTAGTTCAAGTATTACATTTTAATTAAAAAAGAGTAACTGATGAATAGGATTTGTATGATTATGACTTTACAACAAGGCCTATATTTTTCAAACCTCACTAACATTATTGTGCGTTCCCAGCAACATTGGCGAATTAGGAAAAAATAGAATGAAATCCTAGTGGTGCAAAGGAGCGCCAATGTTGGCTTGCTCACTAGCCATGGCGTGATTTCTGCCAAGGTTGAATGCGTGTCAATAGGAGAAGACATTGAAAGTTAATTTACTTAAATTATGCTTTTTCTTATTTATAAAAAAATAAAAAACAAAGGCATACATCATAAAACTGAAATGGAAAGCAAACCAAGTTTTTTGACAACCTTATTTTAATAATAAGTAGGGTATTTTTGTTCCTATGCACCCGCTAAAAAAGAATTATTGTTTCATTTTAAAGAAAAAGAAAACCACACACCTTTTTTGCACAGCTACCAATTAAAGCAATCTTCTCTTAAATATTAAGTTTCAATTAAGCACTTTCTTATCCGATACTTTTTTGTAATGTTGAGCCATTTGACTAGTAAAGTTTGCTAAAAAGAAGGGACCTTTGCCTAAGCATCAATACCAGAAAACAATGCACGCAAGGATAGGAAAAAGTGGCTTGTAGCCACTGAACAAATTTAATATTTTTGTAGTTAACTTTAGGAATTTGCTGGCTTTTTAATATAGCAATTGATTTCAACATAGTCCCCCTAACAGGTATTCTTCTCATTTGTGCAGAGTTAAAAAAGATCCTCTGCACAAATGCAAAGGTCTGCTAGCATTAGTGGATATTTATTTTCTTTTGAAGTAAATGTGAAAGTAAGACGGTCTAGAAAGACCATGTCTGCATAATGTCTATTAGATATTTTAATGTAAAACAAGAAGAAATAAAAAAAAATGTCTCCATGAATCCATAGTTGTGCTGCCAAGCTCATGTAGGATTGAATATAGAGCGTAATATCTATTCCCTTCTAAAGAATGATAAACGTTATCTTTATATATTCATGTTTACAATTTTCATACAAGAATTGATGCGTTGCAGAAGGAAAAAAAATGCTTTGGTAACATGTCTACAAGGCTGCTGAAAAGATGGAACAAATATGTGGACTATTTTCACCCACTTTTTAAATTCTTGAGCTTACTTCCTTCAGAATGCATAAATAAGCCAGACCACAGTTGCAGAATAAAATTTGTGCTTTTGCTCATGTCAAGTTGCTATGATTATCTTCTTGCTTGGCTTGTTTTTCTTTCATATCACCAAAGAAAATTTTCAGGCTAAACCTTTAAAGGAAATGAGATCAACCAAAGTATATCTCCTGATTTCTGTTACAACCAATAATGGTTTGTTTTGGTCAGCCACTTGTCACTAAAACGGTTATTTCAGCCATCAGAAATATTTAATCATCACAAAGGTCAAAAATTCTAAAGCAATCTTTCCTGCTTACATTTTTTTTTTTTTTTTGGGAAAACCTTCTTACATTTTCACTACTATATCCGTTCTTGATGAAAATGCTCGTACACTGTACAGGTGAAGGCTGATAAGTATGCTGGAAAGAATTGCTTTGATGGGCATGTCTGTTCTCCAACAACTCCTAAATATGACAAGGAATTTCCTGATGCCTTGGTATGTTTTCCTTTCCATGCTATTAACAGCAAAAATACTCGGGGAAAATCTCAGTAAGGGGAGAAATTATTCTGTGTAGAGGCCGGACGTAGCTCTAAATTCGGAGGCGAATCAAGTGCAGTCATGTCAACGGTACCGAGCCACGATACTGAGCGAAAGGATGACATGACGCATTCTGATTGGTCTCCGGACTGCATTCAGCGTCCGCGCAAAATAATTTTTCCGGTAAGCGACCATGTATTGATGCTTGATATTTTTAGTTTCTTTTCATTTTGTTTATTCTAGAACTGTTTTACAGGAATATAATTCTGGTGATCCTCTTAGAATAGATGACATAAATCCTTGTCTGACTCCATGCTTTTCCAAAGTAAAATCCAAGGTTAGAGAACCCAAGTTAACTTTTGTACGGAAACCGAGTTTATGAATCCGGTTGTGGAATATTCCTTTGTTGCAATTTATTTCTCTAATGTATAGTATTTCAATTTATTAGGACCATAGAGGAGCGGGCTACAGTTCTCCAAGCAGAAATAGAAACTTTGAAGATAGTAGTGATTTGAGCCCCACCGTGCTCACAGATTCTTATGGTGGGAAGCTGTCAAGGAGCTCGGAACACCACCAAAAGCAAAGCATAGGCATTATACCAGCAAGAAAAATATGCAAATCAGAGGAAAGCAAATGGCGCTTTGGAAAGTAAAGAAGGCCTCAAAATCTGTTCTAAAACCTGTGAGTAATATTGGCTTTCTTGTTCTATAAATTTCCTTTTTTGTCTTCTATCGTTTATCCTCGTGGGGGAGATGCGCGCATGTTATGAAACAGATATACGCTACAGGTTATGTTCTTATAATTTTTTTTTGTATGGTTGATTTCTGTGCATTGCTTTTTATAATTGTTTTTGGTTATAGTAATACTACAGTATTTTTGGCAAATATAGAAGACAAAATTGTGTTAATTTCACGTACTAAATAATTCATCCAATATAAATATTCTAATCATGAAACAGCTTTCGTGTGAGTTATTTTGATGCTCAAATGATTTTTTGGGTTTGGATGAGCTTTTTCAATGGAGCTTTATAAATACCTTCCTGAGAAAGTAAATCATATAGAGAGGTTTGTGAAATAAGCTAAGCCGTATTCCTTTTGTGTAATAAAGCAACCAATCTAGGAGTTTATTTCTCAAACTTTTATTTCATAAAACAAATTAAATTGTTTATTCTTTGAATGATGGTCACCAAATTTATCCTTGTTAAAGAAGATTTTTATAGAAATTCCTACATGAATTAAATGTCTCAATCATCTACTTTGCTGTGGGTCACAAGTAGGGGTGTAAGTGAGCCGAGCCGGCTCGTTTATGGGCTTGTGAGCCGAACTTATCGAGCTCGTTTACATTTAGATGAGCTTGACTATCGAGCTCGAGGTCGAGCTCACTTTCCATGTAACGAGCCGAGCGCGATAAGGGTTTAAACTCGACTCGACTCGTTTACACCCCTAGTCTCAAGCTAGAATCTAAAATAACCAACAAAATTGACGCACCTCTCAATGTTGACCCCTCACAAAAAATTATTCTCGCCTTTTTTTAGCTCGCATGAGTATATAAATCTTTACCTCCCTTGTCCTTCATGATGAGACTAACATTAATATCAAAGGCAAGAATATCAAGGTTCTCTTTCTTCCTCTTCTTCCTTTCTTCTAGGTTTCACGCATGGTGGTAGTAGAATATAAGCTCTCATGCATCAAATGGGTGCCTTCAACCATGCTCCACCAAATATCCTTGAAGCTTCTCTAACATATGTCCTTACAGCACTTATTACTCAAGATCTTAATGCCCCAAGCTTTTCAATCATAACCTTCTAGTTCACCTCACATTGATCCTAACAATGGAGCGTCCCCCCTTTTGCCCAAGACTCCACTAGCTCACAAACCTGCATTAATCCCCTAAGTGAATCCTCCATCTCTTTTGTTCTTTCAATTTCCAAAGCCCAGAAGTCATGCCAAAAGCTGTCCCCCTCGGTTGCCTAACAATTTCTTATAACTTGTCCCAATGTCCTATCTTGGAACGTTGGGGGTTTAAATGGTGATAGTGTATCATTGGTTGCAAAAATAGTGTGAAGGATCATAACATTGATACGCTCTCTCCTTAAAACAAAATTCACTATTGAAAACTAGTGTGAGTTTCATAACATGAAATGTCTTCCATTCTAAAGACGGCCATAACAATGCATGGTCACATTTGGATCAAATGGAACTCTACATGTGTTGCCTCATCCTTTTTGATGATTGATCCTCAATTTAGTCATGAGGAATGACTCTTTGTTACTCATAGAGTTATGATTACTTTTATTGATGATGCTAATAATACTCAAGAAAGGAAAGTCCTTTGGCAAGCCCATGGCTATGGCTTAGAATTAAATTAAAAAGAATTGTTTATTTATCATTTTAATAATATATCAAAGCTTTTATAAATCATTAATATAATCAAATATCCAACTAAAGTAATTAAAATTATATACATCAAAATATTTCACTATATTTATTTACCAAAATTAGCAAAGAGCTTATTACATTTACAAATCTATCACAAACTACTAACAACAAAAGTATGAAAGAAAATATAAAATAAAATCTAAAAAATGACGTGAAAATTTATGTCAATCTCACTTCACTTGTCTTAACTTATTCTATGACTTAAAATCATTAAAATCCACATGAAGAGTTTTATCAAAACTTTCAACACAAGACTAGAATAATCACTATGCATACTCAATTCTATCAATGAAATTAATCTTATTAATGATTAATTATCATTCATAAAGCTCAAGATGATTAATACTCAAAGTAAAAAAATCATTACAATGAAACTACTAATCAATAACAAGCATGAGAATCATTAAATTAATAAAATAACGGTATTATAATCATTCAAGTGTTAGTAAAAAGAATCACACACATTTGTCAATATTATCAATCTCTTCATGTTCTCCACTCAATTAGCAAAGCCAAGCTTATTTGATTTTGAACTAAATTACTATTAATTAAAATATTTATCATTTCATATATGTTGTAGGGATTTGATCTGCTTCACCTATTAATGTGGCATATCATTATCATTATCAAGTTCTTCAATTCCATGGAAATTTATTTCATTTTGCATAGGGAGTGAGGATGCTCTTAACAAATATAGAGCACATAACAGAACTGGTGCAATTGCTGGTAAGACGGCCAAAATATCAATCAAATTTATTTGTTACATAAAATAGCAGCGAGACCTGATTAGAAAAATAGATATATTAGACTTTATTTATGTTAAAAAAGATAGAGACAGAAGTAAAAAGATTTTCAGAAATTTTTAGAAATAATATTTCTTTACTTAATTAAATAAGAATTTAACTCTTAATAAGAAAAAAAAATTATGTATCTGACCCATATAGCAAGATAAAAGCTTGCTATTTTTATTGTTGTAAGATCTCTAAATTTGAAATATTTTAAACTCACTTTTTACAAAATCAAACACCTATGTGAAAAAAAGAACTTTAAACTTGCCTATTATTATTATTTTTTCATATAAAAAAAAACTTCACTCTCCACCTTGTAGGTGAAAATTCTCCAAAAAATTATCATCATCAAGTCATCATTATCTTTAAAATATTTCTCTAATTTTGATTGATTAGAGGAACTGCAAGATATCTTTTTCAAATAAAATAAGGTTCATCATTACATCATAGAATTTGGACCTTACGGCGTTATGTGGCTTGTCAATTTCTACCTTTCCATGCTTCAAATTTCAGGGCATAAAGTTTTTTCTAATAATCATACATGTTTGTTATGAGATCCAATACCCTTTTCATTAATTCATCAACTTGCATAAAGTTTTTTCTAATACTCATACATGTTTGTTATAAGATCCAATACCCTTTTCATTAGCTGAACTAGATAGTGCATTAGAAACAATATTAGACTTTTCAACAACATAACATTCTTCCAATCAAATTGTCTACACTTTCCAAGTAACAATATAAAACGTTTCAACATAGCATTCTCCCAATAGAAACTAACATGTCTACTTTCCAAAGCACAAGCAAAATCAAAATCTTCATGTTCTTAGCTTCTAAAAGCCTTCTGATACCTAATTGCAGTTTGGAACATGAAACAAGTAGAGTTTCATTACATTAACACATCCAAACAAATAGAAAATTTTCATACAGATGTCTATCTTCTAACACTTTTGGAATTGTTGCACCCTCAATGTAGAATTTTCACTTCTCTCATTTCAGTCTTACACTTTCATTCTTCACATTTGGCATATTAGTTACAACTAATATAAAAATTATCATTCAAAGATAAAATACCTTTTCATTCAATCTTCTTTTCAAGTCAATGTAAATAAAAGTCACTTCTATTTCCCAATATGCATGACTCCATAAGTTTTCAATAACATTACCCATGTTACTAATGATCATAAGTTGAAGAACCTCTATTAAAACTTATAATATGATATGATGTGACACAAATAAGAAACATTTTGGGGCTGTTTGGTAGCACCTAGGATTTGATTTAATTAGGCATTTATAAATCCGCTAAATCCGGATTTCGGAAATCCAGAGAGGCCTAAATCTTGAAAACTGTTTGGTAACATTCATGATAAATCCTATTAAATCCCGTATGACTATTTAACTATTGAGTGGATTTAACGAGCAGACTCTTCCTCTCAAGCCAATGGATTTCGTAAATCTGGCAAAAAACAAGATTTAGGAAATCCAGAATTTAGCGCAAAAAAGGTGAAATTTTCCGTCTATGACAGCTTTCATTTGCTGTGAGATTTGGTTTTGCATTTTAGGCCGCTTGGTTGTATTTAGCTCAAATCCGCCCTAAATCCTGCTACCTAACAGTCCCTTTGTATGTCCAAATCCAACAATCAATGTTAAAATAATCTCCTAGCTATGTTCACAAAAGATTTGAAAATTCTCCTATTGTTCAAGTAATGCAGGACAACTCCATCAATTCTACATTTTTTATCATCCTTATATTGACCCTCCCTCACAAAATAATTATATATACCAATAAAATATTCTAAAACCATTGGAACGAAATGATCGGCAGTTTTTACAACATCACAAAACAAAAACAAATGTTAAACAGATCAACCTCAATCAGAAAGATTAAATAGAAAAAAACGTTGAGAATATTGGTAGGACCATTTGACTCAGTAACAAAGAAGAGATGTACTGAGCTGGTAAGCCAACCATGTCCCTCTTTGCACCTTCATATCTACTCAAATAAAACAAAAATCATATATCAAAGTGAGGGTAATTGGTGCAAAGAAAGTTGTGCAGAGAGAGCGAGATAACGCTTTCCTGCATCAACAAAACATTAAAGATCTACAGATAAAACAGAGGGAATGAGTACAGGTGAAAGGTGAATCAATCAACAATGTATAAATAATAGCTCAGAAGAAGCTTGTGTAGCAATCATGGAATGATCTCAGTAGTCCAGACATAGAAATTTCAAGCATCTTCATCATAGCAATTGCTGCGGCGTGTATAGCATAAAACTAACCAGTGACGTGAATAAAATGATTAATATGAGAGGTAGGAGGAGGAGGAAGATTACAAGTTTAGACTTTGCAAGAAGAAAAATAAAAACTGAGATCCGGTGAAGCAGGAATCGTAGAAGAAAGCCGCCGCCGCTCGCTCGCTCGGTCGTGCGGTTGGCAAGAAAACGGGACAGATGATTTAGGGTTTGCGAAAACGGGAATTTATAAAATGCCGTGGACCCTTTTATTTTTAGTTTTTTTTTTCTTCTCATTTGAGAAATTTGATTTTCTCAGATACATTTTGATATGGAGTTTTGATTATAAAATTTGTGTATACCTATTTGACTTTATTTGAGATGATTTTTTTACTGCTCTTGAAATAATTTTTTGTAAATTTTTTTTTATTTTTATATTAAAAAATTATTTTAGAAAACACGTATAAAATTATCCTAAATAAAGTCCTAATTAATTGAAAAATCATTTATTTTATTTTATATTATAGTGTATAATTGATCAAATTTTTTTGTATAAAAAATTATTTTAGATAAAAGAAAATTTATCTTAGATTAAAAATATTTTTGATACTCTTATTTTTTTTTGTTAAATTACGATTTCGTTTAAGACAATTTTTTCATTTATTTTAAAAATAATTTTTAAATATAAAATTTTTAAATTAAAGAGATTTTTAATTAAAATATTATTTTAAAAAGTATTAAGAAGACTGCCCAAATGAATCCCTATATCAAACTTAAAAAATATTAATTATTCATTGGTATTTTATGAACTTTGAGGCATTTTCATTCAATAATTACTGGAAAATTCTTCCTTATTTTGATTGAGATAAAAAAGGGATGAAATAATTTAACTCAGCTTTGACAATCATGAATAAATTTTTAATATTTGAATATTATTGCAGGCATAATCAACATGTTTTAAACCAATCAATTTTTATGATTGAATTTTGAATTATTCCTCTTATTATGATCGTCATAATTAACCATTTGAATTATAATTTTCAATCATTATTATTTAAGAATTTGATTGATTGGGAGACCGATAATTATTACTATACATGATTATGAATATGACTACCAATCCTCATTAGATTCTAATACTTGCAAATCTTAAAAAACGAGAATTTTCAGAGAAAATAATATTTTTAGTTATTATTTTTAAAAAGCACCTTTTAGTACATAAATTTTTTTAATTAGAATTTTTCTGTACTAAAACTTTACTTTTAAAAATATTAAAAAAATTATCCCAAATAAAATCTAAGAAATCATTTTTTTTGTATTCACTAAGCTCCTACTTAGTTCTTAACTTATTGTAACCTCTATTAAGTATCTGTACTCTTAGTTATTAATTGCATATGGTGATTGACTTAAAAACAATCACTTAAATAAAGATATAATTTATTATTATATGAAAATCATAATATTGTCGATAATCACAAAGAAAGAAAAGATATCAAATTTATTTTTGTGCATTTCATAATATCACAATCAGAAATAAATTATTTTTGTAAGTGATATTATATATATATATATATATATACCTCTCATCTGTAATTTTGTTTACACCTAAAACTTTACCACAACAACATCTCTCAAGTTTTTCAGAGATTATTATGTGCGGACGCCAAACACACCTCTACATCCGGATACTAATCAAAATGAGTCATGTCAGCGATACCGAGCCTCGGTACTGAGTGGTAACGACACTCGGTACCGCGGTACTGAGGGATACTGAGACGCGGGCTTAATTATTCGGACGGTTTCCGCTTCCGCACATAATAATTTTTCCACGTTCCATCCGTAGTACAGCTGAAGAAAATTGCTATTTCTACAAAGATTTGATCAAAAAAAGTTTGAATCATATGGCATAAAATATTCTCAAATCAGGCGAAAATGCAAAAAAACTTGATTATTATATCATATTTTATGAAGCAAAATGATCATTTCTCATGCTGAAATACAATATTCCTCATGGAAAAGACAAGCCGGTTTAATTCACCTAATAGGCACCTTAATCCAGCCATTAGCAAAGGCAATAGCTAATATGATAAATGGAGTAGACATGCCAAAGATAATGATATAAGGCAATGGAGTCTTCATAGGGTTCTCTCCTTCCTTCTCTCCTGCTGTCTGCCAATATCTACAATTCAAAACTTCTTAGTAAATTCTTTCTTCTATGAACACCACTACATTCATTTTCTAATGTAAAATGATATTTCTGGACTTGTTACAAATTTTCGAAGGTTTAAGGACTTTCAAGAGAGAAGAAGGAAGAACTTACTGATCTGGTTCTTCTTCTCTGGTTATGAACTTCTTCTCCGGACGCTTTGTTTCTCCATCTCCATCGAGATTACCTAATTTTGCGTAAATTCTGGATTTTGATTTGCTGTTTGTAGTCGGAATGACAAAGGAAGAGGATAACAGGAAGGAAGTTTTGGGTTGCGGAGAAAATCCTACAGCGCAGGGGAATGAGAGAGCTGCCTGAGCCATTTCAGCAGATTACGGAGGAGAGAGAGAGAGAGAGAGCCTTATGAGAACCACATGTTTCTAATCTTATACCAGGGAAATGGATAAGATGGGGCAATTTTGATTGGGCCTTATTGTTCAGACTAGTCCATCTCAGCACAATTTGGTGGAGCTTGTTCAAGAGTCAATCTTCATTTTTTGTTGTTTGGTTGAGAGTAGAATTTAACTCAAGTAGGCGTTTTAGTAAGTTCTATAAATTTGAATTTTTAATTTCTGAGGTAGTTAAATCGATTAAGGTTCGTTTGGGACAATTTCGGCTACTGTTTTTTTTTTCTACTTTCAAATAATTTTTGTGTTAGAAAGCTATTTTAGAAAGTATTAAAAAAGCTGTCTCAAACAAAATCTAAATCTTGATAAATCTTTGAATTCTCTCACCTGTTTTTGCGTATCATCAGCTACGTGCTCGCCCAACAAACAATCATGTTACATCTTAATTTGAAACATTAAAGTACAGGTTGTGCTTACGACATCATTCAATAAAATTGCACAACACTATTAAAAGCAAGCACAATATCAATCTATACGTTTAGGAGAAATAATGACATGTGAGTTAGCATTTGAAACATCTCTTTCTAAAGATCAAAGGTTCTCTCCACTATTTAACATAAACATGTTAATGGTTATAGAACTCCTATGCCACTAACTATCCACAAAATGTGTTGGGATGAAGAAAAAGAAACCAAGCTACGAAATAAACAAGAAAGTAAAAGTAATGAAAAGTAAAGGACGTTATGATTTAACTTGGAAAAAAAAAAAAACTTGGAGACACACCACATCAAAAAATTCACTATGAAATTTGAAAAAAATAAGTACAAATCTTTCTTCTCTCTCACTCTCTCCTTGATTATCTTCTCTGACACACCGTTGTCACACACAAAACAAAACATAAAGAATAGTTGATAACACTCACGGGACGCCACCCTTAAGAAAAACGAGAAAGAAAAATTGTCCAGTCCATCTCGCAGCACTGCGGCGCCAGTTTGGAGCTCTATGCCATTAAGATCTTTGATCCCGATTTGTTTGCCGATGCTGTGATGCTTTAAACTGCACCACTATGGCACTCCACAGTGTTGTGACATCGAATCTAGAGCATTGCGGCACTCTGCTCTTTGTTGTTTTTCACAGCAAACTTCGCAGCATTGGGGCGCTCGGGTACACAGCGTTTGGGCGTTGTATGAGAAAAAAAAAATTCAGGTGCAAAACACTATAACCCTAGTAGGGGGAGAACCCCCATGAATACGAGAAATTGACTTGAGGTCCGAGGTAATAGTATAACTTGATTGATCAACAAAGTCAGATTCGACATAGAACTAACAAAATACACACAAAAAATTCTCACTCAAATGATATTGATATTTGTTGTAGGGCTCCATAAGCTTATCAATGTTACATAGCACAAGTCAGTTAAGTAATATCTTCTTTGCGGTGCACTTAACACGCCCTCCTCTACTGGAAAAATTATTACGTGGGAAGTCCAGACATAACTCTACATTTGGACTCCAAAATGCAATTACCTTCACCCACCACACAGGCTCTATACATTACCCGCAACAACCGAGACAATCGAGGTCAGAATTGGTTCTATCCCACCTCAACCAAACGGAACCTTGCTAATCAACCAAATAACAAACCTTCATCCACACCCATTATCGTCTGCTAGATCTGTAATAAGCGAGGTCACACAACCAACAATTATTGGCACCGCCTAAATATCAAATACAATCCCATACCTCCCATTCCCACTCCAAAGGCATTTTTCTCCTCCTCTACATCACCTCCTCAGCATGAGTGGATACTTGACTCAGGTGCAAATCTCGCTCGAGTAGATAGAGTTGGGGCGTTGTATGAGAACAAAAAAAAAAAAATTCAGGTGCAAAACACTCGAACCCTAGTAGGGGGAGGACCCCCATGAACACGAGAAATCGACTTGAGGTCCGAGGCAATATTATAACTCGATTGATCAACAAAGTTAGATTCGACACAGAACTAACAAAATACATAAAAAAATTCTCACTTGAATGATATTAATATTTGTTGTTGGGCTCCATAAGCTTATTGATGTTATATAGCCCAAGTCAGCTAAGTAATATCTTATTTGTGGTGCACTTAACACACCCTCCTCCACTGGAGAAATTATTATGTGTGGAGTCCAGACATAACTCTACGTTTTGACTCCAAAATGCAATTACCTCCACCCACCACACAGGCTCTATACATTACTTGCAACAACCGAGACAATTGAGGCCGGAATATGTTCTATCCCACCTCAACCAAACGGAACCCTGCTAATCAACCAAATAACAAGCCTTCATCCGCACCCATTGTCATCTGCTAGATTTGCAATAAGTGAGTCACACAGCCATTAATTGTTGGCACCACCTAAATATCAATTACAATTCCATGCCTCCCAAACCAACTCCAAAGGCATTTTTCTCCTCCTCCACATCACCTCCTCAGCATGAGTGGATACTTGACTCTGGTGCAAATCTCATCTCATGCCCCACATCAACAATCTGCTTCAACCCACAATCTATATAGGAATCGATCAAATTGCAGTCGGCAATGGCTCTACTACTCCTATCAGTCATATTGGGCAAGGTCTACTACGAACCACCAAATGTAAGCTACAATTACATATCCTTTTGCACGCTACAAACATTTCTCATAATCTCCTCTCAATCTACAAACTCACACGTGACAACAATCTAATCATTTCCTTTGATGCATTGGGTTACAAAATTCTGAACTAGCACCATCAATACATACATCGAGGTTCCTCCAATAATGGCCTATACCCGCTCAAGATTCCTCCCAGATCCTCTGCTTACGCTCTCACTGTAGCCCCCATAGAAGACATCCGCTGGCATTAACATCTTGGTCACCCGCATGCTCGAACCATTGCTATCATCTCCAAACATAATCGGGATCTTAATATTACGAATACTCATCCTCCCTGTCATTCATGTATGACCTCTAAAAGCCACAAACTACCTTTTCCCCCTTCTACTAATTGAAAATGTAACCCTTTAGAACTCATACACGTAGATGTAGGGACCTTCCCCACTGATATCTAATCAAGGCTACCACTACTACTTGCTGTTAGTTGATCACTACTCATGCTACATTTGGTTTTTTCCAATGAAAATGTAATCAGAAGTTACTAATCTACTCATTCAATTCAAAACTCACATAGAAAATCAACTACCATTTAAAATAAAATGCATAAGAATTGACTGTGGAACTAAATTCATCAATCAGTCTCTCTACTCATTTTTGCAAGCTAACGATATTCTTCATAAAACCAATTTCCCTATACACCCGAGCAAAATGGCCTCGCCAAACGAAAGAATTGACACATCATCGCGACCGCTCAAACTTTACTTCAAACTGCTCATCTTCCCTGTACCTACTGGCCAGATGCAACTCTAACTGCTGCTTACCTTATAAATCGGATGGCGACCCTAGTTACCAAACAACAATCACTGTTTCAACTACTATTTAACATTACACCCATATATTCTCACCAACGCACCTTCGGTTGCGCATGCTTCCCCTAGCTTCACCCAATCACCATAAATTACAACCTCGATCCACCTTATGTATCTTTCTCGGATACTCTGATACTACCAAAGGAAATGCCTTGATCCCTCCACCAAAAAAGTTATCCTTTCTCGACACGTCCAATTCAATGAAACAACATTTCCAACTCGCCAACAAACTCTTGCAGTATCACCCATAACCTCCACACTACCTCCCAACCCATTACTACTCACACCTACATCCTACCAACCCAATAGCTCTACCAACCTCCCATCCCCCTCCCAACAGCCCCCGCCCATCTCCTCATCACCAATGCAGCCACCAATATCGCCTCACCCTTTTTAGCCAAACATCATCTCTCCTGCCTCTCCCCCTCCCATTCATCATATGATTACATGATCCAAAATCGGACACCTCAAGCCTTGCCACATACTGAACCTCAATGCCTCTACTACATCTTCCAAAGTACCTTCCACCTTCAAAGAGGCCTTTTCACATCCAGAATGGCACGCCTCTATGACAGCAGAACTCCAAGCTCTTTATCAACAGAAAACCTGGACACTTGTGTCACCACCACCTAATACATCTATGCATGGTTGCAAATGGACATATCGACTAAAGCTCAAACCAAATGGCTCCATTCAACGCTACAAAGCTTGGTTCATAGCTTGGGGTCATATACAAGAGTATGATCTCAATTACTCTGAGACATTCAGCCCAGTTGCTAAAATGCCCTCAATCTGAGTTCTTCTCACTCTCACCATTTCCAAATGATGGCCACTTTAACCAATTAGATGCCTCAAACACATTCCTTCTTTGACCTCTCCATGAGACTATATACATGTCCCAACCTAAAGGCTTCGAAGATCCCAACAATCCCACCAAAGTATGCCTTCTTCAGAAAGCCATCTATGGCCTCAAATAAGCACCCCGACAATGATTTCACACCTTTTCCACCCATCTCTACTCCCTTAGCTTTCATCAAAGCCAAGCCAATCCAACCCTACTCATATACGAGTCACAAGGCATCTTCATTTATCTCCTTATATATGTTAATGACATCTTACTTACAAGTAACTCCTCATCCAAACTTCAAGACATCATCAACAATCTTCATTCTAAATTCTCCATGAAACATCTTGGGTTTCCATTTTAGTTTTTGGGTATTCACACTCATAACAGCCAAGACTCCCTATTTTTGTCCCAGGAACAATACACCTTATCCATTCTACATAAGGCTGGCTTCACATCATGCAAACCCACCTCCATACCTACGCCAATCAAAACCCACCTCCACACTTACGCCAATCAAAACCCACCTCCACACCTACGCCAATCAAAACCCACCTCACTCGGTCACTCACTGGTATATCCTTTGAGCCCAACACCTACCACCACCTCACAGGATCACTACAGTACCTCACCATTACAAGACTAGACATCACATATGCTGTGAATCAACCATGCCAACATATGCATCAACTGACACGCAGTAACTTTTTTATTACTCATTTCTTAAATTTTACTAATTTTAAGGTTATTATATCTTTGACATGCTATTGACAGACATTTTTATGTATAAATTTACTTAAATGCACAATCCAACTACAAAATTGGAGGATATACTAATAATCCTCAAATATTATTTATCTGAACATAAACAAATTTTCTCAGGGAAAGAAACAAAAAATAAGATAAATAATGAACTTATCCAAATATAATTCATTCCAATTAGATCGAATACCCACCGAAGATATTTCAATAACCACTCTCAATAATGAACATCTTGAAAATTGCTCGAGTGGAATAAATTAAATGGCATTTGTATAAAAGATGATTGAATGATCAATTGAATAAAATGAGTAAAATATAGTAATTAATCCCCACATATCTCATGTTAGGAAAACTTAAATCATCACGCATTCACAAATCAGGACCCTAGAATACCCAACCGGGGGATAGTAGAGATACCTCGTGCGAGTGCACCGCTTAAAGGAAAAATCTGCCGAGGAAAATGCTGGCACTCGAGGAGGAAGGGGATAACCAGCTAGTTGATGGTTCCCATCTCTACTATCAAAAATATGTAGCATTTGGTATATAATGAACATTCACAAAGTGCATTGAATGAAATAAATGTAATGATCATATATATTTTAGGAACTCTACTCGCAAACCCTAAGAGGGAAGCACTCTACTTTTCTTTCAACTAGTGTGATGAAGTTACCGCTAAGGTCAAACATAATTAAATTTGCGCCATAGCATATTTTCTTGGTTAAAGTTCCTAATAAACATATATATAAAGTACCTTTTAGGAGCTCCACCCACAAACCTTAGGAGGGAAGCATTTTGCTTTTCTTTCAACCATTGTGAATTTACTGCTAAGGTCGAACATAATTGAATTTGCATGACATGTTTTCTTTGTTAAAGAAGGACAAAAATTAGCTAATTTAACAAACAACACTATATCTTTAAGGGTCACTTTTGTTTGGGATGAAGAGTAAACACTATAATGTCGAAACAAACAAGAAAGTAAAAGTAGCGGAAAACTAAAGGGCAATAGGATTTAATGTGGAAAAATTCAAAATAGGAAAAAAATCACAAGTCCACACCACACCAAGAAATTCACTATGAAAATTGGGAGAAATAAGTACATATTTCTCCTCTCTCTCTCTCTCTCGCTCTCTCTCGCTCTCTCTCTCTCTCTCCTTCTTCTCTTCTAACATGCATTGTTCTCAATGTCTTACTCACTCAAAATACAAGAGAAAAATAAGTAAATAACTCCAAGGGATGCAACCCTTTAGAAAAATGAGAAAGAAAACTGTCAAGTCTGCCTCGCAGCTCTGCGACGCCAGTTTGTGGTGTTTCGACACTCAAACATTTGTCTTGATCCACTGTGATGTCGTATCTAGACCGTTGCTGTACTCCGCTCTCTATCATTCAATGCTGGGGCGCTCGGGCACCTGCACCCCCCAATAAGCACGACAAACTTGACCTCCAAGGCAACATAACAATCCGATTGATCCGTACAATCAGATTCCACACATAACAACTTTGAACTTAAAAATAATTGCAACCAATGAAAGATCCATGATAGGGAAGGAGGTGGGGTCAGTCCTTAAATTTGAGAAAAATCATATATAAATTTATATATAATAAAAATTTATTTTAAAAATGATTCAATTAATATGTATATTAAAGAAAATTTACCCTCTTAATTTTGAGGTTAGCCTTTTTCACTTCCTCTTATTTGAAATCTTAATTTTGCTATCATGCACAAATTTGCCAACATATATTGATTACATTTAATGGTTCATAACATATTTGAAGATATTATGCAGTGTATTTAGATACACATGAAAAGCACATGAAATAATTCATAAATTAGATTTTGACTTCAAAATCAAAATTCATGAGAAAATTATCTCTACATATCAACAATATAAATCCTTAAACACTCATTAAGTGGACATGAAATTTAAAATATAGTACATTTTGATTTTACAATCAAAATTTATGAGAACCCTATCTCCACATCTTAAGAATATAAATTTCCATACATCTATATATAGGCATGAAAATACAACGTTCTCCAAGCTTACAGGTCTGCATTTACACTTTTTACATGCACAAAATTCCATATTTACAAGTTAGAAGTTCACAGAGATGAACTGATAGCAGAATCTTAGGACCAATTCAATTGAAATTGCTGCATATTCAAGATTCTTCTCATTTCTGTAATGAAATAATATTGCCAGCATTAAAATTGAGGACGGCTTTTTTTCTAGCTCAAAATTGAAAATTCACATTAAAATTTTGATTTCTCATCCATTGATTTAACCAACTCTGGTACTTTCTCTCTATTTATTGCTTCCTTTCTTGCCTTCTGCAGCTTTCTTTCAATTGATTTAGTCAGTGCAGCAACCTTTCTATGTAGCACCTGCAAGGAGATGTTGAAGTATCGAAAATGAAAGAAGAATGGAATGAAGTTATTTGAATAGAAACGGGTTATTTCTACCTTGATTTCTTCTTCTTTAGCACTCAATAATCCATCTCTTTCTGCTAATGATTTTCTCAAGTTGATGACCTCTTTTTGCAGTATATCATATAGAAAACCAGAAACCATATCTTTTTCACCATTAATTAAAAAGCTGTTTTCAAGCTCTTCACAAGCATTTTGTTTCTCGCTAATTTTGCTGTCTACTTTATGCTTACTGGGAATTTCCTCTTCTTCAGAATTCTGCTTTCCACTGTCATAGTTTTTGCATTTCAGATCTGAATTCTTTCTTACTGAACTTTCTCCAATAATATATTTTGTTTCCATGCCATTTTCTGTATCAAAGTTTCCAACAGTATCTGTATCTCCAATTGTAGAATTAGCCTGTTGCATTATAGAAGCAGTAATAGAAGACTTGGACTTGCTTGAATTCAATAAAGTCTTCTTTGTTGGGCCACCATGCTGAGAGGAAAATCTCAAACCTTCTTCCAGCGTCCTTAGCCTGAGTTTCATTTTTTCCTGAAGGTAGTTCAATTTTTCTAATATTAGTGCATGCAAGCATTAAAAACTAAATTTCATAAAATTATTACTATAAGGATTCAAATGCTGAGTGATAAAGAAGTCAGTGACATTCAATTTGAGTATGGTGGAATGAGAATATTAGGATATATGTGTGATAAAATTAGAAAGGGCATATTAAAAAAATGATTATATTAGAGAGAGAGTAAGGCTTCATTTGGGACGGCTTTAGACCACAATTTTTTCCTTGCTTTCAAGAAAGTTTTATACTAAAAGTAGCTTTACAAAGCAATAAGAAAGCTTTCCCAAGCATCTATTGATTAGAATAATAGTAAATAAAATTGGGTAGTTTGTGCTTGTAGAATGAAAGGTAAAACCGCCCATGGCAATCAGATGGATAGAAAAAATTAATGCCGAGTAGTTAGGAAGAAAGCGGGATAGAAAAGAGGTCATATCTATAGAAACCGTAAGAAAAAGTTTGTGAAAAGTAAATTTAAGAGCCCTTGCATAACTCCACAAATGTAAATGGAGAATGAGGATTCATAGAAAATTATGACAGTACTTCAGATAACACTAATGATGATGACGATGAGGCATGAAATTGCAAGTTACCGGTTAAGTTCATACATTGAATTGGGCTTCTGCTTTGGCTGTTCTCTCTGATAATAAGAGCTTATCCCGCAGTCGTTGGATCTCCCCCTATAAATCAATAGCTGGTACGATAGTATTTAGTTGAAATAAGCTGAAAGCTGCACTTTCCCTACAGCAAATCTTGTATGCTAACTCAGTTAAATGTTTAAATAATAGTTAGATATATAAAAAAAAAACTTGGATAAGGACATCGTGAACTATTTAATTCAGGATGTAAGATACTACTTAAACATCAAGACATTTCAATCAAATTTCAATAAATTCATAACAACATGCCGAGCGCTGTAGAGCACAGCCCTGCATTGAGTACCCATATCACCTACCCATGTACCCACTCATACCTTGTGAGTGGGTATAAGTGGGTACACAATATCGGGAGATAAATCGATTTACATTGCTAATCATTGTATATCTTATATTGTTGCAATCCTCACTACGTAGTGTGCAACACTAAACCACACTGCGACTACGGTAAATTCTAATATGTGGCTTGAAAGTTTACAATCAAAGCAAAGAGCAACAAGCCTCAAGGTTATCAATCTGTGGCAGAATGCGTTCAAAAAGCATGGAAAGCGGATGGGTATAGGTGGGTACGGCATCCCAAAAGTCACCATGGGTGGGCGTGGGTGGGCGAAGCCTGCTCAAGTAAAGCATGAGTACCCAATGGATACAAAGCCAGTACCCCATATAGGGCTTTGCTGCATAGTATTCTTCTGTTATACCTGAAAAAACCTTCTTTCTTCAAGCCATTTCTTTATAGGCATGACTTTCTCATTGTCATCCTTCCACTGATTTGCCACTGTTGATGCCACACGGTTCATTGAAACCTTAGCTCTCGCTAGCTCTCTCTCAAGAACCTTCTTCTCTTCCTATGTTCAAAAAGAAAAAAAAAATGTTATATTATATTAGTTATTGTTCTTAGGTTTTTCCTTACAATTACTTCTGTTACATCAAAAAGTTTGTTGGAATATTACACTCAAATCAGAAATTTGGTGTCTGTACTCTCGTAGGGTGTTAGCAGCCATGCCACTGGCTAGAAGAGATTCTTCAAGTTCATGGATAGTTTGTGCAAGCTTTTCCACCTCAAGAACCTTTTGGCGATAAATTTTGTTCAGGAATTTGTTCTCATCCTGCAAGATTAAATTTTGCAGTTAGATTGGTCGTGTAGATACCATGTTCAAGATGTTAAGATACGAAAATAGAATTATAGTTACCTAATACAAGATTCTACCTATTATCCTCTATCTAACTCCTAGAAATTCATTACCTAATATCTACATTATGATAACTACCACCACTTGCATAATAAATTCAAGCTTATTACCTAATACATCTAAGCATAACCGCAAGCCAATTGAAGAAGAGCAAGAGAAAATTGAGAGGGGCTTAAGCTTTAAAACATAATAAGGATAAGCTATTGCAAGAGAAGAGAGAAGAGAGGAAGAATTTGTCATAGTAGAGAAGGAAGATAGTATTAACACTAACAACGTGTTATTCTCTACATTTGATTCTCATTTTCAAAACAAATAATCACCCCATTAGTCTTAGGCTTCGTTTGAGATGGCTTTCTTATTGTTTCTTAAAACAGTTTTTTAGTACGAAAGCTGCTTTATCAAGCAGTAAGAAAGCCGTCTCAAACGAAGCTTTAATGAGCTCAAATCGAGCTGAATACAAGCTAAGAAAAGGAGAGTCAGAGCATTATCAAACATTAACAAACTGAGCCTGAACATGAGCTAATTCTCTCATATTCAGCACATTTACACCTTTACCTGGCATATCTCTACTTGCCTCCTTAAGTCACAGTTCTCACTCTGCACATTCTCTACTATAAGAACTCTTTCAAGAGCAATCTGCAATATCTTCTGTGCTTCAAGGAGAGCTGCCTCTTTCGACTTAGTGAGGCGCTCCAAGGCCTTCTTATCCTTTCCAAGTTTCAAAATCTATGCTGCCAATTTCAGACTTAACAAGCAGGATCAAGAAAAAAAAAGTTGAGAAATTTATATAGATCTTCTAGTAGTGTGGCTTTTTGTGAAAAAGAACTACAATTTTCAAGTTATGTTAATGAATCATAGTTTATACTATTTTGTAAATAATCTAAGTAATCTAACTAAATTGAAGCCCACATATTACTAGAGTTTATTCTAAAACTTTAATAATACAAAAATTTTCAGAGAATTATATGCATAATACAAAAATCACATGTATTTATATGTCGAATACTTAAATTTTTATATTTTACTTGTAGAATACTCAATTCTAAATTAAATAAAAATGTTATTAATATTAAAATAGGACAAGCTATTTATCATTGTTTACAAAATCTTGCAACTTTTGTCTATGACTTCGTTTGGGACGGCTTTCTTTCAGCTACTTTAAAAGCAAAAAAAAAGCCGCCCAAGCGAAGCCTATATGTGACAATTACCTAACTACTGAGAGTTTTACACAAATCTCTCTAAATTGTTTTCTGAGAGCATTTATTTTTCACCTCCTTTTTGTACTTTCTGATGTCAGATTCAAGTGGTGATATAATAGCTTCAACTGGGAAATATTCCTCCTCTTCCTCTTTTGATGAATGAATTCTTCTCAAAGCTGCTTCAGCAGCATATTGTGAAGCCAGCGCCTCTTTTCTTCCATCATTGAGCTTCTTTGCTTCAAGATTCTGCAGTTTCTCAAATCATAAAATTATTGATTAATCAATCACCCTTTAATTCTATGCTTAAACTGTTTTTTAAATTTAAATATAAGGATTTATGAAGAGAGGCAACACCTTCTGTTCAATATGTTCCTCTGCTGTACTCAACTTCTCTTCCAATTTATTTATTTTGGTGCTTAGCTGCAAAAAAAAGATTATAAAATGAAAAAAAAAAACAGTTATATTTCTCATTTTATTTTCTTTTTCTTCTTCATGAGCTTATTTAGATTGTTTAACCTCAATAACAGCCTTGTCTTTTAATTCTTCAGATGCTTTCAAGGCCTTGATCTCTGAGTAGGCTTCTCCCAGCTCCCTTTCCTTGCCTGCATGATAAATAAAATAAGTACAAAAATCATAATTTCTTAGTAAAAAATATAGGGTATATTGAGTCCTCTTGCAGCCCTTCCACCTCGTTGATTTATGACTCGGCAAGTCTCAATTGGAATACTCTTTTCCTTTTCTGACTCTAATTAAGAAATAAACCAGCCATATATTCCTCTAATTTGACAGGACTCCTCGGAAGTTACTGATATTCATCGATGTATTTTTGAATCATAATTTTCTGCCTTGTTAATTTAAAAAAAAGAGAGAATATAATGGGAAATTTACCTCTAAGCTGGTCCTCCAATCTATTTAGCTCTATAATGAGAGGGTGAGGTGAGCCATAGAAGAGCTTCTTTCCACCCTTCTCTTGAACACTCCCCATCTTCCTTAAAAGCTTACCACTATGAATTCTTTTACTGCAGAAGAAAGATTGGGGATTCTGAGGAGAAATTTATGTACGATTTTCTCTACTGAGCTTTCTATTTTTTGAAGGAACTGAGCAAAGAGAGATGTTTCTTTCATAAAAAGAGTGGAGAAAAAGACGCAATGGCTGTGTTTAATGGCTACTTCTTTCGTGAAAGTTACAGCTGAAGTAGAAGCATTTTAAGGCTATTAATTTGATTCGAAGATTGAAGGATTGTGAGGGAATTCTGCTAAAATTTCTTGCTTTTGAATCTTTTTGGTAGGTTAGAATAGATAGCTTTTGAATGCAATCCACTCAGAATCTTCACCAACTTCACGGTACAGAAGCAATTTGGTGTTTTTTGCTAACCTCGATTTTCCTCTTTATTTCTTCTTCCATATTATAATCCGATTATTGTTAGAATTGAGTTACAATATTATTTCAAGCATCATTTGAGTCTTTTTACTTAAGATTGGTAGCTACTAAGCTTAAGGTTCACTTGCACTTGATTTTTACAATTAGAATGATTTTTGTTAGTCGGTCATGTTGAGAGATTTGGTAGTCTCTCTATAAGAAATAATTATTCAATTTTTTATTTCAACAATTTATTACTTTTGATGTTTTCCCGGTCAAAATTGTTTTCCGTTATCGAAAAATGAGGATAATTTTATATTGGTAAAATTTTCACTCCATAACTTTTTTTTTTTTTCACTTCTTTTTAACTAAAATTTTCACTCTATAACTTTTTATATATTATAGAGATTGAGATTATAGATGTTTTGAATATTTATTTAAGATTTTTTTAAAAAATACATCGATTTTTACCTATTCAAAATTTTATTTTGGCATTTAAAAATAATATTTTAATTCAATTAGAGCTTCAGAATATTAGAGTGGTTTTAACTAGTGGTTTGAGATACTAAAAAGCTTGGATTAATATGCATGATTGATGAAAGAAGATTTCAAATAGAGAATTGATGAGACACTATCACTATTATGTAATAGTCTATATTTTGATCCAATAAAATAATATTATAGTAGCCATTATAGGTTTAAATTGCAAATCATCTTCACCGTAATATATATATATATACTATTATGCTTTAGTTATAGTAATTTTCTCCTAATTAATTTTATAGGTAGTATAAAAAATTAACACAAATCTGTACATGTGAATCTTTTTGAGACCGTTAGGTATCCATTTTGTAAATCGATTTTATCTGAGCATTCTAGACAATTTGAGTTATTTTATGAATATTTTCTTATAATTTTTAGAGCCCTATATTTGATGATCTAAAAAAATTTATTAGAATTTTTTTCTTAAAACTAAAAAGTTAGCTTAATTACCTTTAAGTCCTTAATATATTTTATTATAAAAAATCTTTATTTGCTAAAGAAATTCAAAAATGGCCTTTTCTTTTTTATTTTCTTCAAACCAGATAGTAGAAATTGAATTTGAGAAGAAAAAGAGAGGGGAAGGAGAGAGAAAGCTAGGGTTTGGAGGTTTTAGAGCTGCTTTTGTTAGTTTGTCCAGTTAGAAAAATTGCTGGTCTCAAGGTAGGCTAATAATGTTATCCTTTATTTTAATTTCGATAAATTTGTGTATTTTGTGTTTTATTAGTTTTAGTTTGGTCAAAATTTATAAATAGTATAATATCTTAATTTTTAATAAACTTCACGCCTGTAACTTTTAATATGTTATAATTTTAATCATTTTGCGCTATATTGACATGATCATATTGAATTTTCATATAATATTTGTATATTTTAGAAGAAATATCCTAATTTTGATAAATAAATATTAAAATCTTTTTATATGAGTATATGATTGCATACTTTTATAATCCACCTATTGTGGATGCATATATGGGAATAAGAGCACACTGCATTTTCTTATGAATTTTATTAATTATGATTCATATGCAAATTTTACATGTGTTAATATGATACAATGAACTGAATATTGTGTGTGATATTAGATATTTATTATGTTATATATGTTGTGAAATATGTATATATGAGAAATATTAGCCATAAATAATTAATTGATTCATTTTGGCTGAAAATTTGTTACCATATACAGTAGGGTGGGCCGACGACTTTCCTTTAAAAGAAGGTTTGTGAGGTAATCCTAAATGATATGAAAAGGGAGGCATTAGGAGATATATTGATATAATATGATACGCACTCTGATGACTAGGAAGTAATGACTTATGATATAAAAGACATCTTACTTAAATGACTTGTTATATAATTGATTCTTGGAAGTAATATTATATGATTGAGATTGATTCTTATATGGTTGGCATACATGACTAAAAATACTACAGATAATTGGATATATTTTATTCCTTATAGTGCTTGCATATGTGACATGAATATGAATATATATATATATATATATATATATATATATATATATATATTGATCACATATAACAGCATATACACTATATGACATACATATGATAATAATAACTGCACTGATGTAATAAGATGTTATATAAACCATTTTGTAACTGTTGGGTATAGAATTTACAAAATTTGCTATTATTATTTACTTAGTTAGATACTTGGATATATTTTATTCCTTATAGTGCTTGCATATGTATGTGACATGAATATGTATATATATATATATATATATATATATATATATATATATATATATATATATATATATATTGACATGACATAATTTATATAAGATTAAACTATGATTAATAAAGTATTTGATAAGGCTAATAAAACTGATACACATGCATTTGATATATAAAAATCATATAATTTACATGATATACATGGGCGGATCCCCATATTAGTGATGGGGGGGGGGGGCAAATGCCCACCCTCAAAAATTGTTTTTTTAATTTTAGAGGATTTTTTTTGAAATATTTTGGGTATTTTTCCCTCTCTCAAAAAATTTTTTTGCCATAATTTTATCAATCCTAATCATTTTTGCCCATCCCCTACCAAAAAAATTTTTTTTTTTGCCCACCCTAAAAAAAGAAGCTGGATCCGCCCCTGATGATATACATGCATAGCATAGACACTATATGACATACATATGATAATAATAACTGTACTGATGTAATAAGATGTTATATAAACCATTTTGTAATTGTTGGGTATAGAATTTACAATATTTGATGTTATTATTTACTTAGTTACTGATCACTACTCTTAAGATATACAGTTATACTGATGTTTATTGATCATATGACATATTATTATTTAATTGATTGTTATATATTTTTATAATTATATGTTCATATTAATATTAATTGAATAATTACATGCATAATATTTCTAGTGCATTGCTTTGATTTCAATTATAGGTTTTGGTAACCTACTAAGTTGTTAACTCACTATATGATTTTACATATTTTCATGAATAGGTCGAAATCCAATGGAGTGAAGATAGATCATGAATTTAGGTTTTATTTTGTTTATGTATTTTTTTAGTTTTATTCTTTTGTAGTTAAAAGCTAAAAGATCGACTGATTAAAATATGAATTGAATCCTAAGCTTTTTGTATATTAATTTTGAGAAATGAATACAGTCAGTTATATTGATGAATTCATAAAAATTTTGGTTGGTTAATTAAGAAATTAGTATAAGCAATTCTTTCAAAATTTGATCTTAGGATGTTACATACAAGGGTATATCAGGATAAGTTTTAATTTTAATTTTCAATATTGAAAGCCACCAAACTAATGCTTTATTTACATTTAATTTTTATGATTGATTGCTATTAAATTCATGATTTATTCATATTTATTATTATTATTTTAAATTAGTGCCTACCAAATTCTAGATCTATTCAAAAATAATTTTTATTCATACCTACCACCTCAAGTTGCTTTATGGAAGGGAAAGAGATGAATATATGGTTATAATGCAATTCACAATCAGAAGTAAATAGAGAAAAGATGTGAAGAGAGAAATAACCTAGAGAGAATGAAAGAGATTTTCATGTGCTTGTAGGAGGGAGACCTTCTACTCTATAAGAAGAGAGATGTGCTGCTATTTTTGGTTTTATCAAAATAAAATGTTTTAATTGGACTTCAAAATTTTTTATTAGGCTTTTACAATCGAGAATGTGAGATATTCCGTCTAACCTTCGAGAAATTATTCTGTGCGGACATCGATCAGACGGGAAGAACTGTCTGGTTTCTTCTCGGTGAACAATAAAAGCACAGCATGAACTATAAAAGCACAGTGAGTACCACTTTTATTGTTCACTGAGACAAAACCGGACGGTTCTTCCGTCTTGATGTCCGCACAGAATAATTTATCCTAACCTTCACGTTCATAACAAGCAATTGCATTCTCTCGTAGTTAGTGTTATTGATAAAATGACATTCTTATCCTTATTTATATTAAGTGTAATCTCTTTATATATCTTTTTTGAGGCTTAACAAATTATTCGATCTTTGTGCCGCTTTAGATGTAGATGGATCTTACTTAATCATATTCTTGATCTTTGGTATGTTTGTTCTTTATATTTCTTTGGTCTTGCTCTAAGTTTTATTATTAGCCTAATGTAATATACTAGTGGTTAAATCTTTTTTCAACCCAAAAGCAAAAGCCAACAATGGATGCATAGCTTGCATAAAATACTACTATTTAAAATTTTAAATAAAAAAGTATAAGGTTTTTTTTTTGTTTGGATTGAAGTGAAGGAAATGAAATTCATTTGTTAACAATTGCAGGTATTGAATATTAGCTCTCTTCAACTTTTTTTTTTTTTTTTCATCTCACTTAAATTCCAATCATTCAAAAATATTTAAATTAAAAATTTCATATATCAGATAACAACTTCATTTTGGACAGCTTTTTTACTGCTTTGTGAAGTAGCTTTTTAGTACAAATATTTCAAATTGACAAAAAATTGTACTAAGAAACTGCTTCCACTATAGGAAAATGAGTTATTACCGCCGGACAAAATTTGCCGATAACAAGGGAAATCCTCCTGAAATCTTGCTTTACCAGCGAATTTCTGCCATTTCCGACGGATATTCATACGACGGTAATTCGCACATCGAAAAATCCGACGGTAATAGAAGATTTTCCTGTAGTGTTCATAAAGCAATAAAAAAGACAAAACTTACATATCATATGAGCGATTATGTTAATTTAATAAGTACAGTAAGGAATGCTCATCATAGAAAAATTTCTTTCAATACTAACAAACTTCTATGTGCAAACATAAATTACTCATGCTAAAATTGGTTGTTTAAGATTAAGTAGCTTTGAAGAAATACTTCAGAGAGTTGATAAATATAAACAAGAAAACTATGTTTCCATGGGAACTTCTAAACCCTATAGGCATTCTTGGCTTGCAAGATTGGTCTATAATTATTTCATTAGTGTTAAGACTTGTGATTTAGGTTTTGTTCAGACCAGCTTTTCAACTTTTTTTGTGATAAGTTATGCTTTTGTAAGTGTTGCATATAATAATTTGTCATTCTCTTTTATAAAATCATAAGTTGCTCTATAATTAAATTTGTATGAAGATGAAATTATAAATAATACACAAGTGCAAAATTCAGGACAAATATCTAAATTTATTTTTTCATATAAACTAAAATCACTACTTAAAAATTAAGCATGACATGGTGAATTGAAGTAAGCCTAAGTTTTCATTATATTTTGTAATTGATTTCTATTTTTCAATTATTTTGCTTTTTAAAATAAATCGAACTATTTTTAAAATACACAAAATAATTTTTAAATATTTTTATTTTTTAAATGAAAAATACACCAATCACCTCCCACCACCACTACCAACAAATTTATAATATCAAATATATTTTATTTCATATTAAAATATAAAAATATTTATAATTAGAAAATAAATCCAAATAGCTCCTTAAAAAAAACTCTTATCTCTATTTTATTATTTTTAATAACACATCTACGATAATCAAACTTATTCTTTTAAGTATTGAGAAAAAAAAAAACATGAGGAGCTCCTTATCCAAAAATATATGAGACAAAACATTTAGGTTTCATTTGAGTCAGCTTTCTTATTATTTTTTAAAACAATTTATAATTCAAAAATTTTTTACTTAAAAATTTATTTTTAAAAACAGAAAAAAAAACTGTCTCAAATGAAACCTTAGTTGAAATAATAAGCTAATCTGTTAAAATTGAGAGACATTTATATAAAATATACAAAACAATTTTTTTCACTACAGAGCTTGCATGAAGATCTAATTAATTTAAGGCTTCTCAAAGTTTACAATAACTTGGTAGATGACAACAATAATCAACTACATATATTGAACTTCTTTGAACACTAATTTTTTGCAAAACAGAAATAATAAACAAGACTTCCATTCCTAAAGTAAGACCGCCATTGAAACGCCAAGCAAAAACAAACCACTCTTTAAACAATTCTGCTCGGCTCTTCACCTTGATTCATACAGTGAAGACCATCAACAAAACAAAAAAGTACAATAAACAAATAGCAGGAAGAAGATTATATCTGTATGAAGTTAGAAGCACTGCACATTCTGTGAAGCTGTGGAAGAAAGAAATCTTCGGCTCAGCTCACCTATTCGACTGATTGAGCGAGAAGCAAATCTGAATTTGATATGGTGCCAGATTGATCTACGTCAAGATTCTCAAACTCCTCCATAACTAAAGCAACATCTTCTTGGTTGATCTTCCCCATCTCCTTTAGCTTGTATATCACAAACTCAGCAGCACTGTACAAAACCATTTGAGTCAATTTGAGGTGTAAACAACTCGGGCTTGAGAGAGCTCAAGGGTTGTTCGGCTCAACTTGGCTTGTTAAGCAAACAAGTAAAAAATTTTCTTTGTTGGCTTTGTTAAATTATCAAGCCGAACATGTACTGTTAACAAACATATAGTCAACTTGAAAAATTCATATATAAATTGTATAATATAAGGGGTCTTTGGTTGTTTGAAAAAAGAATGCGGTGTAAAAGGAATGCAGTGTAAATGGAATGTAGTGTAAAATGAATATTTAGAGTTATTTGAATGATTGTAAAATGAAAGCATGCAATTACTTTTTCTTGTTTGTTTGAAATAAAATGAGTGCAATGTAAAGTCCAAAAAGGGTGGTTGGCGGTGGTGGGTGGTGGCAGCCAACAGTGGCAGTCGGTAGTGGATGATGGCAGCCAGTGGTGGGCGGTGGCTAATGACGACAGTGGGTGGCGATAGAGATGGTGATAGTGGTGGCGGCTAGTCGATCGCCGGTGGTAACGATCATGGTTTCTGGTCGATGACAGTAGTGGCAGCAGGCCTGAGGTGGTAGTTTACAGCAGCGGACAACGACCAACGGTGGTTGGCGGTGGCGGCAGACGGCAACAAAGACGATAAATTTATGGTGTATTTGAAACTCGCCCAAATTTGAGGATTCCAAATACAACAAATATAACTAGAGAGTGAATTCCAAATGCACCAAAATTTTACACTATTTATTCTACTTCAAATCAAACATCAATATTCTTAAAACCCATACATTTGAAATGCTTTACACCCCATTTACTTCAAACCAAACAGCCCCTACATACATATCCATAGAAACATAAATGTATGAATATACTCGTGTGTGTAAGCACAATAAAGTTTATATAAAGCCGAATACGATAGAACAAGGTCTTGTTCGTGATTGCCTCATTAAAAACTAAGACTAACACAATCAAATGAGAACAACGAGCTTTTTTTGATAACTCAGGAAGCAATGCTAAACTCATTCACAAGCAATAAGATCAATGTATCAAAATTTAAGAAACTTCTGGTTCAAAAACTTACCTCACAACACCATCATCATCTAAATCAGCCGCTTCAAGATCCACTACAGTCATCCTTCTCGTAAGCACCCACTTGACCAGGGTTTGTTGCCTGTGTTCCATCTGTATTTCCGCGAGATACAGAAAGAACTGAGCTAAACAAATGGTACTGGTCAGAATCCAGAAAACAGCAAAAACCCGACCAAATGTCGTTGAGAAGCTCTTATCGCCATAACCGAGAGTTGTGATGGTGGCACAAACACAGTAAAAAGCATCAATGATGTTTAGTTTCTCAACCTTCACAAGAATTATAGTTCCCAAAGTTACTAGCACCAGAAGAGCCACAACAATGGTGAAGAATTTGTATTCAATTCTTTTTTCCTCGATCTCCTTCATCATTTGCCGCGTGCCGACCTTTCGTCGAAGGTGTACTGCTTTGACTAATAGCACCTCTTGCTTCTCCACAAGGTAATCGGCTGCTTTGCCAAGGAAGAGAGCAACAAAGGCCATTCCACTAAACACAAATGCACAAGCAAGAAGCTTTGCTGGAACACTCTCTGGCACTAGATCTCCATAACCAACAGTGGTCATTGTCACAATGCAGAAGTATAAAGCATCAAGAATTCCATTTGTTTTTTTACCAACAATTTGATCCCTCACAAGATAGAAGCAAGTACAGCCAACTATCAAGTAGATGATTAAAAGGAGAGAAGCTTGCCTGAAGCTGGGACGGAAATTTCTTAAGATGGAGTTAGAACCGGGAAACAACTCACGACCTTTATATGAGCCAAAGAAATCAGCATCAGAAGCAGGTGTGGTTTTACAGCGGCGAAATCTTCTTTTCTTAACAGTTCCTATGTTTTGATCGGCTAAGCCAGAGAGCAAGGGTTGTTTTTTATTTGCAGAATCATCAGCCATGAATGTAGAGTTTCAAATCTGCTTGATGTGGGTAAATATGTGCATAGGTGAGCTTATTAGATAATGTGTATATAGTAAAAGATAATCAGAAAAAACATAAACATACACTATCAAACAGGATAATGTTGTGAGCAGATCCGAAAAGACAAGTATTTCATCAATACTGGTCTAGCTAAGTCATATATATATATTTTAATATTTATCTATCTATAAAAGGATTAAAATGGTCTCTTGACTCTTTATGAAGGATCAAAACGGTCCCAACTATATTAAATAATATTTTTTTCCTCAAATCTTTAAAAAAGAACCAAAATAGTCTCAATATGAGACTTTTTTAGTTCCTCTTTAAGGAGGTAGGGACCAAAATTATCCTTTAATATAGTTTAAGACTATTTTGATCCTTCATAAAGAGTCAAAGGATCATTTTGATCATTTTTTCTTTATCTATAATAAAAAAGATGTATGTGCATACTGAACAGAAAATAGGAGGTTAAAATTGGCTCGTTTTTTTAAGAAAACATAGGCCAGAGAACATTATAGTCTTGAGGACAAGTTTATTAATATATTACTGGATCTAATGTTGTCTGTGAAAAGATATCAAGCCTTCTCCAGCTCTCCACATAAATAAATCAAGCCTAAAAAGTATGGATGTATATATATGTTATGCTCAACAAATCTCTTAGAAAATGAAAGCAAAAAGCCGCCTCTCACTCCTAGCATTATATATGTTATCCCAAATGCTTATTTTGTCTTCTTCCACACCCTTTAAAAGCAACAAGAGGACTCTCTCGCATGTGAGTAGACGCAAAATTGAGCTTTGACTTTCCAAAGCTCACAACCCTCCACTTCTCATCCAAGGCATGCATTTCACTCAGAGACTTGAGCTTTCTCCTATGCCTATTCTCCCAGCTTTGTTCTCCCAACAGAAGACTCAAAAGCAATGTTCGAGAAACTCTTAGGAATGGAAGCACCAACACTCGCATGTCATCGAAGCCATTTCATAGATATAGCCGCATTGCCACATCCCCTCTTTCTCTCAGGTAACCGAGGAACATCAAAGGTGGCTATCAAAGTTATTGGGGTATGTTTTGAGATTAAGTATAGACCGGGGCTAGAGAACAAGGTGGGTGATGTCTTGTCCAGATGCATGGGGGAGCTCCAGGAGTCATTCATTTCGATACCATTGATGTTGGATTGGTGGGTTGTTAAGAAGGAGAGAGTGCAGGACGAGGAGCTGACGAGGATTATGACATATCTACTAAGGGATAAGAGTAACACTCACCCTAGCTATTCCCTAGAAGGGAACATACTACTGTACCATGGGAGGTTTATATTGCCTCGAACCTCGATTCATATTCCACACCTATTGCAGGAGTTCCACAGAAGCGTTGTTGGGGTCATTCAAGGGTGCAAAAGACATGCATGAGATTGGTAGCAGAGTTGTATTGGAAGGGGATGTGGAGGAGATTGTGGCTAGATGTGAGATATGCTAGAGGAGCAAATACATGGTCATGACTCTAGGAGTATTAATACAACCCTTAACCCTTCCAGACAGAGTGTGGGAGAATATCACCATGAATTTTATAGATGTGTTACCCGATTTAAGAGGATATAGTGATTTTGGTGGTGGTGGATAGATTGAGCAAGTATGCTCATTTTATTTTCCTACGACATCCTTACATGATAGTGATAGTGGCAACAACATTCATCAAAGATGTGGTCAGACTGCATGTGATACTAGAATCTATAGTGTCTGGTCGAGATAAGATGTTCTCTAGTCTACAAGGGACAATGTTGAAGAGGAGTACTGCTTACCTGTGAAACCCCTTTAAGTAAAAAGAAGTTAAATTCTTAAACATGAAAATTCTGAAGTATAACGCTGTGGTGTTAAGCCAGTAATCTTGTTTTTATATATTTTTATTATAAATAACATTGACTCACCCAACTATCTCTCTCACTTGGTTGCTTGGCCAGAAAGAAATTAAAGGAAGAGAAGAAGAGAAAATAGAGAGGAAGGTCTTTGAGTCATATTTGTCCGTCTTTTATGTTACAGAATTTTATGCAATTCGTTGTAATTAACTATCTTCTTATTTCTGTTTTTGATGATTTTGATTTCTACGAATTTATCTCTCTTAAATCTATCAAAAATACATTATATCATGATTTTATAAGTTATCGTATAACTTTTGATTGTTATAGATTTGATCAGTCTGAATAATATGATACGATTTATAATAAGTTGGAGATTGAATATGAGTTATAAGGAGTCGTGGCGATTGATTTATATGATTCGAGGGGAGTTATAAGGAGCATACTGATTAAGAGTCATAAAGGACAATTAATTGAGAATTATAAGTGCATGAGCAAGATACCCTCTTCTAAATATCTGAATATTATTACTGATATCGATATTGTACGTATATTAATATTATGAACACTAATCATTGTTACTGATTATTATTATTAACTATTGTTACTGTTAATGTGACAGACACTAAGAATACTTATACAATTTTGTTATTGATACCCAATATTGTTATTGATATTGTAACTATAACTAATATATTGATGTGAGATAAATGGATGATAAGATTGAATGGAAGTGATTGAGTGATAAAGGTCGACTGACTAACTGATTGACTATGGAAGAATGAAACAAAATTGGCTGAGATATTATATGTTATAGACTTATTATTGATACAAATAACTGGTATTGATACGTCATCATGAAATTATCTTGACCGGGCACGAATCTCGAGGCAAAAATCAAGATGGGAACTTCAAAAATTAAATCCGGGAGCACCTGAACTCCGATTTCAGCAAGCTTATAGTCAAACTGAGCGTATCGAAAATACGAACCCAACGACACCAAATTCAACTCAGTCCGAGTCCAAATGAGTACAAATCAAGGACCCGAAGCACTGTTGGAAGGTCAAACCACAATTTGAGTTACCAAACGGTCTCCAATTTTAACGAGCTTATACTCGAATCGAACGGCTTGACGAGACGAATCCAACGAGCTCAAGATCACCGAATTCCGAAATCATTAAGGCCTCCAAATTCCTGACGAACGGTCCATGATCAAAGGATTCAATATCGGCCGTCCATCCAACCACTCCCCATTTACCCTTGATCTCTCACCTATTTACGGGGCATGCCACTCCAAAAAATTTATAAATAGACCCCTCATTTCTCTTGAAAGGGAGGACCCAAGAAAGAAGAGAAGAGAAGGAAGAAGCTCCTCCTTGACCACAGCCGGAACATCGCCGGACCACCGCTAGACCACCGCCGGACCACCGCAGGAATCTCGCCGGACCACCGCAGCAACTTCGCCAGACCACCGCCGAAGCCTTGCCGGACCACCGCCGAAGCCTTGCCGGACCACCGCCGGAGCTTCGTTGCACCACCACCTCAAGGCCCGACGTTCAAGCCCGACATTCTGCTCAAGTCCCGACGTTCTGTTGAAGGACCAACGTTCTGCTCAAGTCCCGACATTCTGCTGAAGGCCCAACGTTCTGCTCAATGCCCGACGTTCTGCTGAAGGCCCAACGTTCTGCTCAACGCCCGACATTCTGCTGAAGGCCCAACGTTCTGCTCAAGGCCCGACGTTCAGGCCCAACGTTCTGCTAAAGACCCGACGTTCTGTTTAAGGCCAGACTACCAACTAACACCCGAACTTCCAGGTGACGCCAGGGTACTATCAAGTGACACCGGGTCTAACGCCAGACTTCTATCAAACAATTGTTAATTGTAATATGATCGCCCTTGGAGGCGGGTCAGCCCTTTGTAACAGACTCAAATTATAGTGGAATCATTTTCAACTGGGCTAGGCCCCGTGGTTTTTCCCCTTTTCAAGAGTTTTCCACGTAAAAACTCTGGTGTCTCTTATGAACGCTACACTCTCTCACTTATCTAATTGTGTGCTAGATCTTCGTACAATGCTAAGACGTTAAACTATATATTTCTCTACCGCCGCGAATATTCCAGGACGCAACAGTTTGGCGCCGTCTGTGGGAACCTGGTTCCCGACTGGGGGGGCAAATTTTTGCTCCAACCTCAAAAGATCGTTCAGGTGAACTTCCTAACATCAGCTATTGCTATATCAATTTCTTGGAATTCAGATCCGAACTGGGGGGCAACCTTGACTCCAACTATGATTAAGAAAATCCCTCCAATGTTTTCAATATCAAGATGATATTTTATAAAAATCCCAGCAAATGCAAGGGTACTTTTAATCAATTATAAGCTTCATACAGTCCTCTGCTGAACTTCTATTCCTTGGGCAATGTCTTAATCTCGGCCTCAAAAAGGCAGTAACGGTCTAAAGATAGACCCTTCTTCATCTTTGATTTGGGATATACGTGGTGTTCGTTCGCTCCCATTCAAGGCAAAATCGATCCCAGGGGGATCTCATTCGACCTCTTCCACACAGGTTAACGTCATCGAGCAAAGGCTATGGCATACAACCTCGGAAAGGTCCTACATCCTTGGTGGATTCTCTCGACCTCTTCCATACAGGTTAACGTCATCGAGCAAAGGCTCTGGCATACAACCTCAGAAAGGTCCTACATACTTGGTGGATTCTCTCGACCTCTTCCACACAGGTTAACGTCGTCGAGCAAAGGCTCCGACATACAACCTCAGATAAGTCTTACATCATTGGTGGATTCTCTCGACCTCTTCCACACAGGTTAACGTCATCGAGCAAAGGCTCCGACATATAACCTCGAATAGGTCTTACATCATTGGTGGATTCTCTCGACCTCTTTCATACAGGTTAACGTCATCGAGCAATGGCTCTGGCATACAACCTCAGAAAGGTCCTATATTCTTGGTGGATTCTCTCGACCTCTTCCACACATGTTAACGTCGTCGAGCAAAGTCTCCGACATACAACCTCGGATAGGTCTTACATCCTTGGTGGATTCTCCCGACCTCTTCCACACAGATTAACGTCATCGAGCAGTGCTATGACATACAATCTCGGATAGGTCTTACATCCTTGGTGGATTCTCCCGACCTCTTCCACACAGGTTAACGTCGTCGAGCAAGGGCTCCGGCATACAACCTCGGATAGGTCCTACATCCTTGGTGGATTCTCCCGACCTCTTCCACACAGGTTAACGTCGGCGAGCAAAGGCTTCGACATACAACCTCGGATAGGTCCTACATCCTTGGTGTATTCTCCCGACCTCTTCCACACAGGTTAACGTCGTCGAGCAAAGGCTCCGGCATACAACCTCGGATAGGTCCTACATCCTTGGTGGATTCTCCCGACCTCTTCCACACAGGTTAACGTCGTCGAGCAAGGGCTCCGGCATACAACCTCGGATAGGTCCTACATCCTTGGTGGATTCTCCCGACCTCTTCCACACAGGTTAACGTCGTCGAGCAAAGGCTCCGGCATACAACCTAGGATAGGTCCTACATCCTTGGTGGATTCTCCCGACCTCTTCCACACAGGTTAACATCGTCGAGCAAAGGCCCCGACATACAACCTCGGATAGGTCTTACATCATTGGTGGATTCTCCCGACCTCTTCCACACAGGTTAACGTCGTCGAGCAAAGGACCCGACATACAACCTCGGATAGGTCCTACATCCTTGGTGGATTCTCTCGACCTCTTCCACACAGGTTAACGTCGTCGAGCAAAGGCCCCGACAAACAACCTCGGATAGGTCTTACATCCTTGGTGGATTCTCTCGACCTCTTCCACACAAGTTAACGTCATCGGGCAAAGGCTCCGACATACAACCTCGGATAGGTTCTACATTATTGGTGGATCAAATATAGGATAACATCATCGGGCAAAGGCTCTGACATACAACCTCGGATAGGTCTTACATCATTGGTGGATCAAATATAGGATAACATCGTCGAGCAAAGGCTCTGATATACAACCTCAACCTTCGCCAGAATGTCGTCAATGGACTTCCATCTGACTTCTCCACAAAGTTAAATTTCTACCCGATTTGGAATTTTCTCCTATCGCTGAACTTTTGCCTTGCAGGACTTTCATCGAAATTCTCCCTATCGTCGGACTTCTGCTCGTGAGGGAACTTCTACTCGTCATCGGACTTCTGCTCGTCGACGAACTTTCGTCGGTCTTCTACCCGACATCAGACTTCTCCCCGTCGTCAAACTTCTGCTCGTCAGCGGACTTCTACTCGTCGTCGGACTTCTGCCTGTCGACGAACTTTCATCGGTCTTCCGCCCGAGGCCGTACTTCTACCCGTCGCCGGACTTCTGCCCTTCGATGGACTTTTGTCGGTCTTCTACCCAACGCTGTACTTCTACCCGACGTCGGACTTCTTCCTGCCATCGGACAACTACTTGTCGACGGACTACTGCCCGTCGATGGACTTTCATTGGTCTTCTACCGGACGTCGAATTTCTGCATGCCGTCGGACTACTACCTGTCGACGGACTACTGGCCGTCAAGGGACTTTCGTCGATCTTCTACCCGACTCAGTGCTTCTACGTGACGTTGTTACTTCTGCCTGTCATCGGACTTATGCTCGTTAGCGGACTTCTACCTGTCAACGGACTACTGCTCGTCGATGGACTTTCATCGGTCTTCTGCCCAATGTCGTACTCCTGCCCGTCGTCAAACTTTTATTGGGTCTCAGCCGTTTGTCAGACTTCTGTCCAACGTCAAGCTTCTTCCCATTACCAGAATTCTGCCTAGCATAAATTTCATCAGACTTCTGCCCAACGCAGAGCTTTCTCCCGTCATTGGACTTCTACACGATGCCGAAATTCTCCCTGTTGTTAGACTTTCGTTGGGATTCTGCTCAACCCAGAGCTTCCTCCCATCATTGGACTTCTGCCCCTCGATGGACTTTCGTCGATCTTCTACCCAATGTTGTAATTCTACTTGACGTCAGACTTCTCACTGTCGTCGGACTTCTACTCATCAGCGGACTTCTACTCATCGTCGGACTTTTGCTCGTCGACGAACTTTCGTCAGTCTTCTACCCGACAGTACTTCTACCCGACGTCAGACTTCTCCCCGTCGTCGGACTTCTGCTCGTCAGCGAACTTCTACTCGTCGTCGGACTTCTGCTCGTCGACGAACTTTCGTCGGTCTTCTACCCGACAGTACTTCAACGACGTCGGAATTCTGTCTACCGTCAGACTACTAACCGTCGTCGAACTTCTGCCCGTTGACGGACTTTCGTCGGTCTTCTGCCCAGCGTCGAACTTCTGTGTGCCGTCGGACTACTACCCGTCGTTGGACTTCTGCCCGTCGACAGACTTTCGTCGGTCTTCTACCCGACGTTGTACCTCTATCCGACTACGGACTTTTGCCTGTCGTCGGACTACTACCCGTCGTCAGACTTCTGCCCGTCAATGGACTTTCGTTGGGCTTCTACTCGACGTTGAATTTCAACCCGTCATCGTACTTTTCCCTGACGTCAGAATTCTACTCGACGCCAAGTCTCCACCCTTCATCGGACTTCTGTTCACCGTCAGCCTCTTACCTGACGCCATATTTCTACCTGACGCCGGGTTTCTGCACTTCAATTATAAGGACAGAGGGAGAGGAGAAGGTGCAAGGAATTAGGTCTAAAGGGGGGCCTATTTATAGGAAGAAAGGGGACTCTCCCACTCTTAAAAAAAAAAGGGGGGGGGGGGGGGGGGGCGCGGTTACTATAGCAACCGGATGCAGTTGCTCAAAATTTCATTTGCAGAAAAAACTGTAGCGCGGGCACTGTAGCACCGGAACTGTAGCAACAGGGGTGCGGTTACATGAAATAGCATTTGCAGAAATACTGTAGCATTTGGGACTGTAGCAGTCGTGGTTACTGTAGCAACCGTGAAAACTCAAATTGAGCAAGATTATAATTTTTGTAAAGCAATTTTTTGCGATTCAACAAATGTAAAATATCGGAACAAGTATTTTCGGACATCCGGAGCATCGACATCTGAAAATAGGGGGGGCAACTGATACGTCATCATGAAATTATCTTGATCGGGCACGAATCTCGAGGCAAAAATCAAGATGGGAACTTCAAAAATTAAATCCGGGAGCACCCGAACTCCGATTTCAGCAAGCTTACAGTCAAACTGAGCGTCTCGAAAATACGAACCCAACGAAACCAAATTCAACTCAGTCCGAGTCCAAATGAGTATAAATCAAGGACCCGAAGAACTGTTGGAAGGTTCAAACCACAAATTGAGTTACCAAACGGTCTGCGATTTTTAACGAGCTTATACTCGAATCAAACGGCTCGACGAGACGAATCCAACGAGCCCAAGATCACCGAATTCCGAAATCATTAAGGCCTCCAAATTCCTGACGAACGGTCCATGATCAAAGGGTTCAATATCGACCGTCCATCCAACCACTCCCCATTTACCCTTGATCTCTCACCTATTTACGGGGCATGCCACTCTAGAAAATCTATAAATAGACCCCTCATTTCTCTTGAAAGGCGGGACCCAAGCAAGAAGAGAAGAGAAGGAAGAAGCTCCTCCTTGACCACCGCCGAAACATCGCCGGACCACCGTCGTAACATCGCCGGACCACCGCAGGAACCTCGCCGGACCACCGCCGGAGCTTCGTTGCACCACCACCTCAAGGCCCGACGTTCAGGCCCGACATTCTGCTCAAGTCTCGACGTTCTGTTGAAGGCCCAACATTCTGCTCAAGTCCCGACATTCTGCTGAAGGCTCAACGTTCTGCTCAATGCCCGACGTTCTGCTGAAGGCCCAACGTTCTGCTCAAGGCCCGACATTCTGCTGAAGGCCCAACGTTCTGCTCAAGGCCCGACGTTCAGGCCCAACGTTTTGCTAAAGACCCGACGTTCTGCTTAAGGCCAGACTACCAACTAACACCCGAACTTCCAGGTGACGCCTGTTGACCCATAACTGTATACAAAAAGAAAAAAAAAAAGAGAGTTTACGTACCTGTTCGGCGCCTAACTCCGCACGTCGCGCACGATCGATGTCGCATCCACCATTTCACGCACGATCTCACTTTGGCATCATTAAAGGGCTGAAGAGAAGAGGCCTTCGGCCTCTCTTTGCAACTGACTCTCGCTCTCTCTCTCTCGATCTCCCGCACCTTCGACGACTTTTCCTTCTATCGGATCGGGAGCAAGATTGGGAGCTCGCCTGTGAAGGTAATTCTCTCCCCGTCGAGCACTCCTCCGGCTCCTTCTGGATGTTCGACCCCGCTCCATTGGCGACGTTTCCTTCGAGTCGAATTGGAAGTTACGGCAATTTGATCGGAGCAACAACAGGCGCTCGCTCACTGTGAAAATAACTTTCTCCCTTGCGTGCGACTTCTCCGACACCTTCGTGGCTGGACGACTTCGTTCCGACGTCGACTTACCCTTTCAGTCGGATCGGAAGTTACGACAGCTTGATCGGAAGCAAGACAGGGGCTCGCCGGCTGTCAGGTGCTTCCCCGCCTCCTTCGTAGCTGTTCGACTTCACTCGCTTGTCCGACGTCGTTCCCCTGCTGTCGGACCGGAAGTTACGACAATTTGATCGCAAGCAAGAACGAGAGCTCGCCGCCTGAGAAGGTAACTTTCTCCCTTTGGCAGGCTTCTCTCGGAGTCTCGGCCAAATCCCGTAAATATATATATATATATATATATATATATATATATATATATATATATATATATTAATTATAATTTATTATAATTTATTTTAATTAATTATAATTATTATTTTTAATTAATTATAATTATTATGATTAATTATACTTAATTCTAATCTAATTATTATAATTAAGTTATTTAATTATAATTAATTTAATTAAAATTAATTTTAATTAATTATAATTTACAAAAATTAATTATTGTTAATTATTAATAATTAATTATAAATTATTAAAATTAATTAATACTAATTAGTTATAATTAATTACAGATTAATTATAACTAATAGTTTTAATTAATTTTAATAAATTTAATTAATTATCTTAATTAATTATAATTAATTAAAAATAATTTATTAATGAATTATCATTAATTATTAATTAATTATAATTAATTCAAAAAAAAGAGAAAAATGCATGCCCCTTTACCTCGATCCGCAAGCCACCTCTAGCCGACGCCGCCAACAATCGTCGTCGGGCCCAAAGGTATACATTTCTAACTCCAATCTCGTTCTCGACGTTGCAGAGGACCGGGGAACCACCTATACGCGCTCTTGTAGCACGGTGGGAGGGAGCCCGGTGCGAAGCATACGGCGAGGCGGGTAAGTTCTATACACGCTCTTGTAGCGTGGTGGGGACGGTCCTCGACCTCGACCTCGACACCGACACCGCCGACACTACTACGAAAGGTATAATGTTCCAAATCCCATTCTCGACGTTTGCAGCGGACCGGGGAACCACCTATACGCGCTCTTGTAGCACGGTAGGAGGGAGCCCGGTGCGACGCATACGACGAGGTGGGAGAGCCCTATACACGCTCTTGTAGCGTGGTGGGGAGTCACTGCTGTTCTGGTACGTCACGGCTGTTCTGGTACGGGTACTGTTGAAGGCCCCATACACGCTCTTGTAGCGTGGTGGGATGAAATTTTGTACGGCCGCGGTGTCTTAGGACACCTACCATACACGCTCTAGTAGCGTGGTGGGAAGGCCCAGCTCCCCTATTTTCCCCCAAATGGGGGATATGCCGGGGTGCTGCCGAAATTTCACTGAAATGTACAAAGACTTGAACAATTTGAAGACCTTCTTGGACAACAATATAGAAGACCTGTACTCAAACAAAAATACACAGAACTTGAACCAAATGAGCAGAGGACCTGTACGAAGAATAGTGGACTAAAACTCTTAGTGGTTTCTAAAGATCAAACTCAAATGAAATAAAATCAAACTGGAGTCAAAATCAAATCATTTGAACGTGAAATTGTACCTACAAAGACTTCAGAAGACTCTGAACAAGCACTTGAACTTGTTCTTGGAACTCGAACTGTGCAACATCAGGGGATCCGAATATATAACATCAAACAAAGACTTTGATTTGGGCTGGATCCGAATCCGAATAAAGCAGTTGAACTCGCACTTGAACTCAAGCTATACGATATCAAGTGGGGACTTGTGAACTTGATGAATTCAAGTCTGAATGAAACTGAACTTGGATTCAAACACATGCAAAGATCAAAACTTGGATCACACACGAGGAAACTCAAACTACAAGACCTCGATGCATGAAATCCTACGACAATCCCTACAAATGCCTGTTGATTGAGATGATAATACTGGAGATCAGCAATCAAAGACCCGTCCTCTACAAACAAGTACAATCAAGAACCACCTGAGATTGGTGACAGGTGGGTATGATGTAGGCGACAGTGGGTCTTCTACGAATATCTCTAGGAGCTCGTAGCAAATACAATGGATCCTTACAAACAAATACGAGCTACTTGTGGATAACAACAGTGGGCATATCGTAAGCACATCAAGCCACTGTGGGCACAAGTACAAATATCTCCTACGATGATCCCTACGATCGTCTATTGATTGAGAGGGCAATATTGGAGACCAGCAATCAAAGATCCATCTTCTACAAACAAATTCAACTATAAACCACCTGAGATTGGTGAAAAGGTGGATTTGATGTTGGAGCAATAGTTCATCTACAAACATTCCTAGGAGCTCGTAGTGGATACTGTGGTTCCCTACAAAAGCATACGAATGCTTGTGGATAACAACAGTGTGTTGCAAGTACGATGAATCACTGTGGGCACAAGTATGGATACCTTATAAATGCAAATGGATACTTGTGGATAACAACAGTGTATTGTATAACGAATCACTGTGGACACGAGTACAGGCATCACCTACGACAGTGGTGATCAAAGTGCTGTCAATACACCGGGTACAAAGGCAACCCGAGGTATGAAAAAGGACACCCATTGGCAGAAAGGAGGAAAATGTTTGAACAAATTAGAACCAAACTTTCTGGTGTTCTAAAGTTTCTTCTTAGTTATATACTCGAGAAGAAAACAGTTCTGATGTCTACAAATACCGAAAATAACAGTCTACTACACCAAAAATCCTGAAGGGAGTTCTTCCCAAATCAACAGTATTTGACTCCAAAATCCAAAAAATCCTCCCCTAGTGATTGAGAAAGGGGGAGTCAACATCAAAATCCAACGCCACCGGATCTGCAACACTTATGAAAGCAGACAGAAGGCGTGTATAAGCTTTTCAAGGAAATGCTGTGCATTCAAATGACAAATACATGCACAACTACAAATATTTCAAAATACCCCTACACGTGCATCGTAGTTTGTATGCACATAGGTACACAAGGGGTAAATACAATCTCAACCCTCATGGGCCCTGGCGAGCGTGTTATTGGTACACACGTGACGCCTATGGATGCTACACGGGTTGACAAGTGAATTCAAGTTCGAATCCGATCATTCTATACGGATCAATAGAAGTCGACAAGATTCGAACTACCTAATAAAACACACGGTTGTAGCAACCAGTGTATTTATTTAAATACATTCTTTTTAGGCCTTCAAGACCTAAAAAATCAAGAAAATTCATAAACAAAGGTATAAAGCCTACGAGAAACCCGATCCCCTATCGATAAGTTGATAGGGTCGACAAGGTTCAATCAACAAGTGGAAATGACCCCCAAACACCCCGATGATGGCCGTGTTGATTGCTTATCTCAACCGGAGGGGTCCACAAAATATTTCAAAATGCCCTCAAACTTCTACAAAATTCAGATATTTTTCAAATGACCCCAAACACCCCGATGATGGCCGTATTGAATGCAGATCTCAACCGGAGGGGTTCACAAATATTTCAAATCTCACTCAAGTGTCTATCAAAATTCAAATTCCAAAAAATATTTAAAAACAAAATCAAACCATCAATCACTCAAAACAAAATCCATCCACCCTCCGCAACAGTCTGCCGGGGTGGACAAATTCAAATAAACTCTAGCTCACAAAGAGCCAAATGCCTAGTCGAAAATATCACTAGGATCCATTCTCAAACAATCTCCTGCCAGTAAGGACGTGGTACGTGTCCTCTAACCGGCGGTCTGCCGCCAAATGGCACCGCAGGATAAACGGTTACGACGACCCGGGGCCCTCTGAACCGAGTGGTTTTGCCGCCAAATGGCATCACGAAATATCGGTTATGGCCAAAGCCAATACGCTCCTTATTGGCATCAAATCCTTGAGATATGAATCAATAGGATATGATTGATAGGGCACAAAGCCCTCTGTCAGCTAAGGTGGATTCAAATTTGTCCCCTTAGACAAACACTCCCCCCAGGTCTACAAGGTCCCCTTGGACGAAGCAACCCATGGCTGCTGACAAGGATCCTTCTGTCAGGTTGGGTCGACTACCTCCTCTGACTAAGTAGACCAGGGACCACGATGGCCCGGGACGATGGAACCACGGGATCTTGATCGGGCCCATCATCCATTCCCCCCACCATCCGCTTTAAGTGCAAGATGGTGCAAATTTCTATTTTTAAATATCTAATATTCCAACCCAAAATCCAAAAACCCAATTCTTCAATTACGAATTTCCCAAACCTTTCAAATCTTTCAAACCAAATTCTTCAATTTCCAAATCCAATTTCTACCAATATCCTAAACCCATGCTGCTACTATATGCCAGATACACGTATTTATATACGAATCTGATTAACGACTAGCCTTAATCGAAAGTTCTCTCTCGTGATCAGGAGGGGTAATTAACTATAGGGGCTTGCGCCTATAGGAAACCAGAACTCAGATCATAAAGTCCTCGCAAATGAGGGCGAAATCTCTGGGTAGTGTCTTATTTACAAACCCATCTGCCTTCCAAAATTTACCTCGGAACTTAGTTCGTTAAAACTCCCTCGCCGAATAAGAAAAGCGAGCGGAGGCCGGGGCCGAATTTTCGGAGCCCACAACGCCAGGGTACTATCAAGTGTCACCAGGTCTAACGCCAGACTTCTATCAAACAATTGTTAATTGTAATCTGATCGCCCTTAGAGGCGGGTCAGCCCTTTGTAACCGACTCAAATTATAGTGGAATCATTTTCAACTGGGCTAGGCCCCATGATTTTTCCCCTTTTCAAGGGTTTTCCACGTAAAAACTCTGGTGTCTCTTATGAACGTTACACCCTCTCACTTATCTGATTGTGTGCTAGATCTTCGTACAATACTAAGACGTTAAATTATATATTTCTCTACCGCCGCGAATATTTCAGGACGCAACAGGTATATATACATTGATGCGCATATTTTTTTATATGATTTACAACATACTATTATATTTTATCTTGCATTGATTTTAATAATAAGATTTAGGTTAATTACAAGATATGTGCTCATTACAAGATTTTACATGATTTCAGGTAAAGGTAAGGATCCTATGATATGACTCTGGATAGCATGCATAATTCTTTCCGCTATTCACAAGAAATTGATAAGTTCTAGCTAAATGCTAAAATAAAAGACAAATATAGATCCTGTGGTGTGAAATTATCATCCCAGACAGATTGAGGTGATAAATAGGAGCTTGGATACATGCTTGTGATGTTTTGCTTTAGAGACACCTCGGTTGTGGGCCAAATGGCTAGCATGGGCAGAGTACTGATACAACACTTCATATCATTTAGCTTCTCACATGACTCCCTTCAAAGTGTTGTACGAAAGGGGTCCACCTCACTTGGTGCACTTTAGGCAGAGTAGCACACTAATCTCTTCAGTAGAGCAGTACTTAGAGGAGATGGATAGGGTGTTGAATGAATTAAAAAAGGCATTTATTAAGGGCTCAACATATCATGAAGAAGCGGGCAGATGGGCGGAGGAAGGACATCCAATTCAAGATAAAGGATATGGTATATGTGAAGCTCCGTCCCTACATACAAATGACGATAGCTAACAAGAGGAATGAGAAGCTGACCAAGAGGTACTTAGGCCCTTATAAGATATTGGAGAGGATTGGAGTAATGGCTTATCGATTGAGATTACCCTGGCTGTTATCATACACCCAGTGTTCCACGTGTCTCAGTTGAGAAGAGTTATTAGGGATCATGCATCCAATTCAGAGTTACCAGTAATACTAACAACATTTTGAAGTGGTGTTAGAACCACTGGAGCTGAAAGGATTACAACAGAAAGAAGAAGGGATAAATGAAGCGCTGATAAAATGGAAGAACCTACATGACTATGATGCCACATGAGGGTCATAGGAGAGTGAAACATCCGTTTCTTTCCTTTCATCTTGAGGACAAAATGGGTCTTCAGGAGTGGGGGTATTGTTAGACCAGTCCAGCCGGTTCAAAAGGGACCAACCCTTGTTTACTCCAGGCGGAAGCGTAGTCCACCTCAGCAAGCTCCCCACCTCCCCCCCACCCCCCCGCCGGGGTTGTTTTGATATTTGCTTTTTATTGTACGCTTTTAAGTAGTTTTGTTTACCCTAGGGTTAGGGTTAGGTCTTATTTTGCTGAATTTAGATTATTCTTAAGAGTGATTGGGCTCTAGCTGGCGGCTAGGGATTTAGGAGAGCCAGATCTTCCTCTCCAATTGAAGATCCATTGCATCTTGTTTGTTTAGCTTCTTTATATCACCAATTAAAAAAGTTTTTCTCTTGTTATTCCTCATAGTTCTTCTTGTGATTTGTATTTGGGATTGCTGAAATAAGAATTCAGCCAAGGATTTTTTATTTCTACAAGCACTTCCTATTAGAGTACTCGCCTCTAAAGCTACCCAAATATTGAACCATCCAGTGCAGTTGCAGATGATAACTCTATAGATCTTGGAACAAGGTCTCACTTTTGCCCACATGCAAGGTAACTTACCACTCATCAATGCATAAGTTGTTGAGTTTCATCCAATATACCACCTCGTGTGTGGTTTGAGGTGGTTAGCCAACCCACACCTCATGGTGTTGTTTTGTTCCCACCCTTTGATCAATCAAATGGATAGATCTCCTTCCTATATGTTATTCTCTTTGTAGATTTTATCCCTTGAATCTACATTGTATTGCAAAAATTAATGCTATAGGCACTTTGTGATTTCTTTGAAAGCTTTGCGATGAGATTTTGTAATAACAAGTTAATGAAGTAACCCATTAATTTGATGTAATAAATATTTTTTCCTAACAGTGACTTATGACAAAATGTGTAATGTGTTGTGGGTAAAGTAACTAGAAGTGATAGGTAGAGGATTGGGTGGATGAAGCCAGCGATGTTTTTTGTTTTCCTTCCTCAACCCCTTTGCATGTTCGCCTTTACTACTTTTGTATAATTAACTGAAGATTTATCACTTTTCATATAAAATTGACCAACGTGATAGATATTTTTAGGTAGGTTCTTAGAGTAAATTTTCTAGAAAAGCAAAAAAAAGAACAAATACTTAATCCAAAGATAACTTGTCTGAAAATTCGTGCTCCACTTTTGAAGGAAAAAGTATAATGAGGTCAATGAAGCTCTTTCTTCAACACTTATTTAATTTGATGACAAAATAATTTCGATTGCTAGGTTCTTATCTTGTCAAAGCTATATGCCAGTATTGATCAATAAATAAGTCACCAATGACCAAGTTGTTGAATGCCGTAGAAATAAGAATCTTAAGATGAACATGTTATAAAATACAAATAATATAATAAGATATGATCATAGTAAAGAGATGATGGAAGTACTCCAAATGAATATAAGATAGTAAAAAAGGATTTATGTGATTTGGCCAATTATAAAGAGAGGAAAAAACTTTATTGAAGAAAAGGTCAGAAAGAAAGAATGTGAAAGAACTTGGAAGGGAAAGAGAGACAACATGTAATGGACAGATAGAAATAATGTAAAAAAACTAGGAGGGGAAAGAGAGGAAACATAAAATGTTACTTGAATTTGCACAAAAAAGTTTACATAAAATAGAGTTATCGCCCATATGATACTCAAAGTAAATGAATGGAGAAGAATTCTTAAAACTGATCAAATAGTTGGGATAAGTTTGATGATGAAGAAAAATAAGAAGTGAGATCTCAAAATATATTACATATGCAAATCAATAAATGCATTTCTCAGGCTTCACGTGTTTGAATACTCAATGCAAAATCACACCACACAATCAACTGGATTGTAAGATAATAGAGAGAGGGCTATATCTAACTAAGGTAGTTAGAGCTCTGCAGAATGATATCAACCACATATTGGAAATTTGTTAAACACAATAAATAATCAAGACCTTATCTTCAAAGTTAAGGATCCAAACTGTAATACATTTATTGTGCTTGATTTGACAACTCAAAGAGGTTTTAAAGTGTTATTGATTTACTCGTGTAGCAACTTAAATATAGATGTATGTTTACAATCTCAAATAAATATTTGAGAAAAAAAATCTAGAAACGTGTAAAGAAATGGAATCCCATGACATTGCAAAAAAGAATTTTTGTATCAGGAAAATGTAACCATAATACAAGAATAGATCCTGATAGTGCTAAGATGGTCCTTGACTTGAATTACCGCAATGCCTAATGTAGCACTGACAAGAACATTTCGAAATCCTTACAGCACTAGGCCTTGTCCTCAAATAACAAATCAATCTCTAAAATATGTTTTTTTATCAGGAGATTCAATATGTTTCCTCAAGGCAGTTTTAAGTAGTTTGTCTGCAGTGTTGTTCCACAAGTAGTAGGCTCCTCAAGGAGGAAATATAAAATTATTGTTGAGAGATATAACAACAGGCAAGGCAAAAATAAAAGATGTAATCAATCAATCATGCAATCATGCAATCATGCAAATGAATCATGGTTTAAAATTGCGCAATATGAGGCTCGCCTTGAGGCCCGCCTTTGCGCAATTCCAGTAAAAAACGCCTCGATGCTTACGCCTCAAGTCTTTTTTATGAGGCTTGCGCCTCAACTTGGTTGAGTCCCGCCTCGCCTCACTGGCATGAGGCTTACGCCTCACGCTATATATATTAAAACTTACATAAATCTTGAAGTAAATGCCCGACATTGGACTCCAAGGAGAGGAGGAAGGGGAGAGAGCCGTTCATCATAATGATGATTCAAATGAAGAACCCCTTAGTGATGACAGTGCTGATGACTTATGAGTTCTTATGTGATATGTCATTGCTATCTATTTTTGGAAATTGGAATTATATGTTAATGAAAAGATTATTGGGATTTGGGAAAGATAGAATTTTGAGTTAAACTACATTTCATGTTGTCTTATTATTGAGATATTTTGATTTCACTTCATATTTTATGCTTTTTTATGTTTTATATTATTCACTCATTAGTATATAAAAAATTTATCATTTTATGTTTACGCAATCTTTTGATTTTGAGGCTTACGCCTCAAAACGCCTTGAGGCTTACGCCTCGCCTCGCGAATGAAAAACGCCTCAATACCCGAATACGCAATTTTAAACATTGAAATGAATTTGAACAAAATAAATGAAAAAAATTGAATGATGACCCCAAAAGACTAATAAAATGAGGAAGAACAACCTTTGAAACAAAGCATACAGGGTAAAGTAAAAAAACAAAGAAAAACAAGTAAACAATTAGATAATCATTCTTTTTGCAAGCACTACAACAGAAAGATGTTTGTATATAGGCAAAAAATTGGATTAGGATGTTCTAACTCAAATTTAGTCAAGATGAGTCTCAAAATTGTTGGTTTTGTTGTGTGATTATTGCAATGAATGATTAACAAATCAAAATTTATGTTGCACTCATCTCAAAACAAATTCGATGCCTTTAGGAACTATCTTGATCAATCATAACCGAAAATAAACCAAACCTTTTTCCCACGAGTAAAAATTTCATCCTAGAACAATGATCTGAAAAACAAATAAACAAGGCACCTAAAAAGCTTAAACCTTGGACATAAATTGCCCTGCTCTATATCTCAATCCCACAAAAAGGTAAAAGATGATAACAAATAATCACCCTAGATTTTTCCTTTTCATTTGGTAACCATATGCTGGTTCGTCAACAAATCCTAACTCATATAATTCGGTGATGATGGGATAAAAGATTGGGCTTATCAATTCAGAAAATTTGAAAAGGAGTAATCTTTGAATAAAAAATTTTCCGCTTTGTTTGGAGTGAAAGAAAATGGTAGAAATTAAATGAAATCACATAAATCGATGGCTTCATTATGAATCTGCGATCATTTATTCAAGCTTTTCAACCCCGTTATGTTCATTTCCTTTCACTCAAATTCCAGGAATCTAAGCACAGCTACCTAATCCAGGCGGTAAAGAAAATCTTAACTAACTGCACTAAATGGCATATAAAGTTATGAATTTTTCCATGGAAATTGGACAAGTAAACGGGAACATGGTATCTGCTACCAGAGGACAGCGATGGATAAATGCCAACAGCGGCCAAATTCAAACAAACATAGAGGGCATAATTTAAAAGAACCGTGCGTTTAGAAAAAGACGATAGAGGAAAGAACCAACATCCAAATCCATAAATAAGATGACATTATTAAAAGAGATAATTGGCTTCCATGAACAGCACCTCAGATATTTCCAATTGCTTCGGCTTCAAACAATCCCTCCTCCTCCTGCTTTTTTGTCCCTGTTCTCATCTGACTTGATATGGATCGGGGCCGATGTGTGCAGAACTGCGCCTCTCGATCACTCGGGAAGACGAATAAAAAAATAATATCTAGTTGCAGCTGGAGTTGATCGCTTCGAGACAAAAGAAAATTATATATATATATATATATATATATATATATATATATATATATATATATATATATATATATATATATATATATATATATATATATATATTAAAGTCAATAAAAACAGAAGAATATTAAAAAAAAAACTTTACTATATATTATACTTTCAATTTATTTTCTTTAAAATAATATATTTGGAAGTTCATCCAAATCAAAATATTTTTGCTTTTAACAAATAAAATAAAAACCCTCATTGAATAGCATGGCCTCTCATCTTGCAAAGCATGAGTGTTTAGGCTTGATGAAATTTTACAACAACGCCACTCTTCGTTCATTAATTGTGAATGTTTGTTATGCCACTTATTTGATTATTAATGTTGAATGTGGTATTCACACTATAAATCGTAAACCCAAAATGTGGGTAAACATCAAATAATATGATATGAACTTATATGAATTATCTTTCTTCAAATCATAATTATCACATTCGAACAATCTTCAAATCATATTCAAAAGATATCGTGAATGATTGAACCATCTTCAATTGTGATTCAAACAATCTCCGAGCTATGATCAGACTAAGATTTAGTTATCTTTGAATCATGATTGAATGTAATCAAAGATGGTTCGATCAATCATGATTTAATGATAGTTCAAATATGGTTTGAAGGTGTTTTCGATCTTGATATAAAAATGGTACGAAGATAGTTCGATTGTGGCTTGAGGATTATTTGAAGGAAGATAAACTTTATTTCAACACGAGCTAGGTGGCATTAAGGATGGTTCAAAGATGATTCAATCTTCAACCACGATTCAATCATTGTTAAACCACGATTCAACAATGGTTCAAAGATATTTTGATTATTTTATTTATTTGAGTTATTTTGCCATATATCCATATGTTTATGACAATCATATTAGAAGATAAGCATTGTAAGGGTGGAATGGAATGTAATAAACCAAAATCTTAAAATGAATTTATTTGAAATATGAAAATTTGGATCCAGCATGCAGCATTGTGGAGACAAGGAACTGTCATCGTGGCATTGAAGGCTCTGTTCTATAATAACTCTTTGATTATCATGCAACGCAACAACGTTAGAAAGTTGGGCACCAAGATATTGGGCATTGAATTAGGTTCTTAATATATGCAATATAAATATCTCTCACCACCACCATAACCCTTCCCTCATTCATTTTGCTTGCCTAGGAAGAAAAGGAAGGTGAAGGAGAAGAAAAGGGAGAGAAGAGAGAGAAAAATCTATGGGACTTCTTCTTTCGTCACTCCTATTATGAAAATTATTTCGATCATTATAAATGATCTTTACTCCGCTTTTATTTTTAATGATATTGAGTTTAGTATATTTCTCCCTCCTGAAAGTGATAAAAATGTGCTATCATGCATTTTAGTAAATTTTCACCTCATAACTTTTGATATGTGATAGATATCATTATTTTGAATATTTTGATTGATTTATATGAAAATTTCATGAGATAAATTGATATGTATGATTTTTTATTAAAAAAAATAGTATATAGATTGACATGTAAGTCATAGATTGTAACTACTTATTATATTTCATATATGATATTGATACATAGAGAAAATGATACGACTGATAGATCATGCATTTGCATGTAAGCAAGAACGACTGATTGTCAATAATATAATTAATACAGTTTGACTCTTAAAATGATAATACCCAGTACATGAGGGTAGTCCGATGTGCTTAGCTTAAAATAAAAAAAAAATTATGGTGTAATCCTTTATATTAGCCTATGACTGGTTGATTGATTGCACTGATGAGTAGAAAGCGATGACTCTTTATTGATCTATTGAAAGCCACATATAAAAATAAATGATTAATTAATATAAAGAGTTGATATATATATATATATATATATATATATATATATATATATATAGACTTATGACATGATTGATTGAGTGACATGATAGATATAGCTACATTGAAAGGGTATTCATATGAACATATGTTACATGATCAGGATATGACTTGTATCAATATGATAAGACCATATACAAATTACATAATATAATATACATACGGTTATATGTTATTATAGTTATATATTTACTATTTCTGCTTAATGCTTTGGCTTCTGTTGTAGATATTGATTATTTGTTGGGCTATATGCTCATTATATGATTTTCACATTATTTCATGCAAAGGTAAGGATCGCGGAATATGTGGATTAGGGTTGATCCATGCTATAGGCTTAAGTTTCTTCCTACATCTATCGATCTTCCTCTTTTGCACTTTTCTAGTCATGAATAGGGGTGTTAAAATAGGTTTTCTTGTCAGGTTCATGTCCAACTCTATTTTGACCTATGTTCAACTAATCCAACTTGAATCCAACCCAATTAGGCAAACATGTTAGAAATTAAAAGCGAGATCGACTCATCAGGTTACTAGGTTAACCTAACCTGACTCGCTAACCCGAGTTTCGAGTAGGGCATGCCCAAGCTGTTGATAAGTGTACGTAAATTACATATTTTTTTTTATTTTATTTTCAATGAATATGTGTTATTTTTGTGAAAGAAAAACTAAATTAAAAATTAGTAAAAATTCTAATGAGCCTTCAACACCGCAGCATCCGACGAAGCAACGCCACAGTGGTACCTTTAATATCATTGAGACAACCCAATTTTGGCTTTGCGGCATCGAGTTCTCTATTTGCAAGTACTACGGCGGCAACACAAATAGCACCACAATATTATCAGCGTTACGACGTTAGAAAGTTATCTTGGCGCCGCGCATCACCAGATTCTCTGTTTTTAAATGTTGCAGCTAATTTCTCACGCCTTGATGTTGCGGCAAATAAATATAGTGTTAGAGCTAATTAGGGTATTTTTAAGGTCATCTAATATAAATGAGTTCAAACTAGACTGGATCCAATCTACATGTAATCAATTTTAGCTATTTAAGCATTGATCCATATTGGGATGACTAATCTACCAAATATCTTAGAACGTGATTGGATCCATTTTAGGGTCATTAATTAACCTTAATTTGACCCAATTAGATGCAAAGTGCTTAACTGGGTCAAAAGGTCAACTAATCTAAGGCTAAGCCAATGTTTATGTTTTGGTTCATCGAATTAGGGTCCATGGGTTCCATGACTTAGTTGGACCATGAGGAGTTGTCTCAACATCAGTTGAACAAAATGTGTTCTTATTTGATCTATTTTGGGCTAGGTTATCTAAGTAGATTTCTCAGGGATCAATTATGATTCAATTGGGCTAGCCTGAATCTAATCGAGCAATTAGTTGACTCTAAGTTTAAATAAGCTCAATTGACTTAACTTGAGTCACCTAGGTCAAGTTGGCTTGAATAGTCTAGGCTAAGGCTAAACTAAGTTAACTAGGTTAATTGGGCCATGAACTCATTAATCATGGTTTAAAGTCTGGATTGGTTCGCGCTAAATTAAGGTTATTCAAGAGTCAAATTCTAATAAAAAAAGGGGTTAAGACAAGTTCTATCAAAATATTTGCAGAATGAATTCTTGTTCCATCACAATGTGAGCATTGGTGAACATGTAATACTTTTTCACAAACATTTTTACTTAGACCTATGTCATGAAATATAGACTTGATGTTGCTACTTAAGCATGATATCTTAAAATCATGAGTGATGCATCCTTGTAGAGCATTTCATTGAAGGTAGATTGTTCAAAGCTAAATTATATGATTTTTTTTAAGTATTGGTTGGTAGGTATAGTATGATTCTAGAGTAAGGACCTACATATTTTGTTGAGCCAAATATTTTGATATTTCTACAATGCTTATTTGTTTTCTATCAACCTTGAATTTTATTAAAACTAATACTTCGTATGGGATAACTTTTGGTCACTATTTTTTCGTTACTTTTAAAAAAAATTTGTATTAGAAAATTGCTTTAGAAAATAGTCACAAACAAAATCAAAGTTAATTAGATACTACCTCTTATGGGATTTTTTTTAAAAGTTATTTATGAAAATACTACAAATAATTTTTAGGTGTTTCCATTTTTTAAAATGAAAACAACCGCCATCAACATCTTATGTGATATTTAATAAAAATAAAAATATTATTTATTTCAGATACGAAATCTAGTTAGTTTTATCTCATATTAATATATAAACAAAATAAAACAAAAATTAAAAACCAAAAAATAAAATACAAACGACCCCTAATAATTTCCTCTCTAGATAAGACTAACCTAGCTAACCTTGTCACTAAAAATTTTAGAAGCTATTGTCATTATCTTGGAATGAAATTCTTCCAACATCAAATTTACATTATTTCATCACTTAAATTTTCTCAAAAAAAAAAAAAAAAAGAAAAAAAGAAGAAGAAGAAGAAGAAGAAGCCATGTTTTAATTTTTAATGACTACACATGCATGCATGTTGCCAACTTGCTCTTGCTGAGGGCTTACAATACAAAGTAAAATATCATCATTATGAGCTAATGTGAACGTATTATGGCCAACTTGTTCACTAACATAAAAATTAAAACATGCACAGAATACTATCTGATCAGTGCAAAGAGCTTATGATGCTCTGATTAAGTCCACTTTGGCTGCTATTAAATATATAGGATGCACATATACAAGACAATTAATCGCTAACACTATCATAATTATATGATTAATGATGAAGATAAGACAATCTTAGCTTTCATTAACAAAGTAATTAACTGTTCATGCCTGTTAATAACTTAATATTGGGTGTAGTAATCATCTAATAAGTAAGGAGAAGCAAATGCATGTTGGTTTTGAAAATTTGGGTGATTAAGTATTGTATTAACACATGAAGATGGAGCAAGGCTGGTGAGAGGAAGTTGAATTTGCTAAGTGAGAGTATTGGCCTATCTCATGAAAGTATTTAAATATTAAGAAAAATAGTAAGTCATTAGCAATAGTTAACTCCGATGTTTCAAATTTTTAGTAGAAAATATGATTCATGATTGGCTCATTTTAAATAAAATTCTGGTCTCTTTTGGTCCATATTTCGCTCCTTGAGTGACATTAAAACTGATGGTTTGGCTGAGAATGAGTGACTCGATCGTCAGAGTTGTGGCACTTATGGTTCTAAGAGGATTTCTATTATGGTTGAGCAAGATTCATGCGTGAAGGACTCCAAATGTAATAGAGTGAGTCTTTTGTGCACGATGTTTGATTATGTGAAAACTTGGCTTCTATTAGAGGAAGAGTGGTGGATAATATGGATAGCTCTTATGATTTATGGTGATTATTGTTAAGAGAAGAATATATATATATATATGTAACATGCATGCTATGATGAAATCTAAAGTATCATTTGTTTTGATCTAATAGGCCTCATAATTATCTCATTTGTGTACTTTTTGAGGTTATCTATCATAAGAGTGCTTAGACATGAATACACTTAGTTTAGAGTTTCCAATGAAACTCTAATGGTTACACCAAAAATATCACATAATTTAAGATTTTTATTTCAGAGTCCTTAAGAGTTCTCATAATATCACCTACATAAGTAATTGATGTTATTGTCATAAATCTTATATGTAGATCATAATCATCCATCTAACATATAAGATTCTAGTGGTGTCCCTTTTAGATTCCAGAGATAGTTCCCACATCATAATACATCATCCCAAATTAATTCAAGGGTTGACTCCCATGGGATAGAAATTTATCATAAATGCCACTTAGTTGTGATCATTCAACTTGTGTATTACTCTAATATTATTTATAATAATATAGTCATCTATCAAAATCTTATCCACTTGGTATAACAAGAGTCTCAAGTTTAATTTTATCCCATTTGCATAAATTTTCAAGAGGTATAAAATCTTAGGGATGTTCTATTATGGGTACACTTAAACTTAAATCAAATTACTAATAAAATCTCAATTAATAACAAAAGGTGACTTGATATTTAAAAATATGCTATACTCACTAGATTTAAGCAAGGTTTTGAAAACCGGACCGGACAACGAACCGGAACAAGGAGAGGTTCACGGTTCAACCGGTTCGACCAGTCTAACCGGGGTCGAACCGGTCTAACCGGGGTCGAACCGGATGACGTGATAAATAATAAGTATTGTTTAAATTTAATACAATTAACATAAAAATAATGTTATCATTCAAAGTATGAGATAAAAAATTAAATTAAAAAAAAACTATGAAACATAAAAACTTATATAATTAAGTAAAATAATTATTTTAAAATCTCACATAAAAGCAAAAAAAAAATTTAAATCTCATAATTATAAGAATTTACACTCATAGAAATATGATAATTTTAAATTTGAATATTTTTCCAATTTTAAATTTAATTTATATATAACCATATAATTTAATATATATTATTATTAATTTATGTTACATATTTAATATAAATTTAATTCTAACATAAGTTTATAAATTTAATATAAATTATTCTTATTTTATATTATATGATTAACTATATTTTACATGTTTATGATATATTGTATACAAAAGTTATTTTATAAATTTATATCTAAAATCATTAATAAATAAATAAATTTTTTAATGATAAATTATTTTTTTATGTATAAATAAATAAATTTTTATTGTTAACTAATAAATAATTATCACTCACATAAAAAATACTCAAAATATAATAGCTAATTGCCATATAGGTTAAAGTTCTAATTTTAAAGGAGCTTACTTATTTTGTTGTTTAGGCCGGACAAAGCTCTATTTGATGGGATCTATCTCGAAAATTGTAGGGATACCTCTAGAGTCCTACTTGAGTGATGGATGATTCAAGGTTATATGTAAGATCACTAATGTGAATATCACTTAATTTAAGGAGATGGTGAGAATCATTAAGTACTATGAAATAAACATATTAAATATTAATGTCTCATTTATGATAATAATTGAATTTTATCGTCAAATATAAAATTAAGAATATAATGTTCATGCTAAAGTACTCTAAGGATGAATGACTTCCTGAACAGTTATACCGAAAGGATAAAACTATAAGATCTTATTTTGTTGATCAAGCTGAATAATATCTTATTCACTATTACAATAGAGCACTTTCTTGTATATTATTTTATAACCCAATGCATGCATGGGAAGGTAGAATACCCTTATTTTAGTTAATGAGGCTGAATAGCTTTGAGAGAGATAGAGAGATTAATAAACTCAACTTGTTCATTAATTAATTTTGCTTCATAAAAACATAAAGTTCGTACGTATAAACATTTCATGTGAGCCCTTACTTCAACTACTCACCACATGTCGACAAGAATAAAGAACATTTTCACAAACAGCCCTAAGCTAGCATTCAGTGCTGAAGCTTGCCTTGTGAGAGAGAGAGAGAGAGAGAGAGAGAGAGAGAGAGAGAGAGAGAGAGAGAGAGAGTTAATATAGATAACTAATATTTTCTTTATGTACAAAACATTTGTAATTATCATGATTATTATCTTACATAATATGATGAAAATATCTCACAGTTCAAAGAAGAAAAAAAACATCTCATATCACCTCATATAATTTTGTTTCATTATATGGATAATTCCCAACCTTCATGGCTTCCATCTTCCATTTGCTCTTCTCCTTCCTTATGAACTCCTCAAACCTTTCATTCAGTTCATCTATACTTAAAAGCGCAAGTTCTTCATCTCCCTCTTCATTCAAAACCACCACATTGACTTCTATTTCTTCCACTTCTTCCACAACAACTATGCATTTCTTATCCTCAACACACTCTTCTCTTTCAAGCATACAGGAGATGGAATAAGCAGGAGCTTCATCAATGACTAGTTTCCTCTTCATAAGAAGGTCGGTGTGGAGCTCCACAATCTCAGAACTGGTTGAAATAGCTGGCTCGTGTGGTAACTCCATGGAGTCTCTGGTGTTCGAGCTCTTGGAGAGGAGGAGAAGGAAGAGCAAGATGATGTTTAAAGAGATGAAGGGGGATGACCTCTTGCTCATGCGGTTAGGAAGTGATTGGAATGAGAGGTGGGAATAGTAGGCGAAGAGTGAGAAAGAGAAGATGGATAAAGAGATGATAAGAAAAAGGATAGTTTTTGACTTAAAAAGCTGCGTGCTTGCTCTCTCATTCTTACCTGGAGCTTGTTTCTGTTCTTTCTCCATGGCAGATATCTCTCTCTCGTTCTCTCTGTGTTTGTGTGGATATTTCTATGGGTTTGTAGCTGTTTCGTTTGCAGATGTGAAGCAAAGACTAGTGGCGTCGTTATTTATAAGGCTCTGGTTGGGAGAAGAAATATACATACGTAGGATGAGTAAATGCATGGAAGGCGCAGTTTATGCTAGTTAATTGCAAGTCATAGTAGATAATTGTTTGGGATCATATTGGAAATGAAAATTGCGAAGTCTGCACGAGACTTCCTCGCTCTTAAAAAAGTTAATAAAAAATCTCCCCTCTTATTGCCCAATAATTAGTATAATTTGTCAAAAAAAAAAAAAAAAATTCAGATCTCCATACAAAATGTATTTAAGAAAAAAATCAATTAATTAAGAAGTAATTACAAGAGGTTCTTAGGAAGAAATCTAGATAAATAATAAAGACACCTGAAGTGCAACATAAGAGAAAGAAAGCCTAATAGATAACATGAAAAAATAAGATACATAACCAAGTGGAAGTAGAGAATTATACAGATGTAATCATTAAAACTACAGGTCACATGGACTACACAATGCACTACTCTCTGCGCCACTACTCTGACCATTAACGGTCTTTATCCTTGTAGCCATCCATGCTCCCGCTACGGTTTTATATACCGCAAGCTCCTCAATAGAAAGTTTAATTAAGCATTTCTTCTCAATTTACTGTTCATCTTCTTCTAACTATGTTTCTGCAGGAATTCTATCATGGTATCAGAGCACACTAAGCTTCACCGCACTTCGCATCTCTCCCAATGGCGGATCAGGGAAGTTCGTCTCAAACTCAATCATCCTCTCATCCAAGCACCGCATCTCTTTCGACCACGATGGCCGACTTCACGGTGCCTCCACCCCTCAAATTCCTTATGTCCAACCTCAAACTGCTGGTACACACTCAACTCACAGTGGAGAACTATGCCATATGGAGGTTACAAATTTATCAAGCCTTCTCAGCCAATGGGTTCGAAAGTTACCTCACCGAGCAACCACCGAGCTCCGTCTCACCCTCCGACCAGAAACAGTGGAAATTAATAGATCAGAATCTTGTATCAGCTCTATTTTCCACAATATCTCCCTCGATCTTGCCCTACATTCTGCACCTTAAAAACTCCCACGACATCTGGAATACATTGGAACTACGGCTGCAACCTTCAAATCGCTCGCGCGTTCTCCAGTTAAAGAACGAGCTACAAAATGTTCAGATGTGTGATCAAACCATTCCTCAATATCTTGCTCAAATCAAGTCTCTGGTGGACAACATTGCTGCGGCCGGGTCGCATATTGAAACCGAGGACGTCATTTTATATACCCTGAAAGGCTTACCATCCTCTTATAACCCATTCAAGGCAGCGATCCGAATTTCGCCTCACACGATATCCCTTGAATCCTTATACTCCCTACTATGCAGTGAGGAAGTTAACCTTCAGTCCGAACTCCAGCAAGACACGACTTCAACCGGCGATGTTCAAGCCTTATACTCGTCCAGGGGACGAGGAAAACCTTCAATACCTCGCAGCACCAGGGGCCGCGGAATCTCCTCCAGCTCCACTGGAACTATGAACAGGGCTTCATATCCCAAGGAACAAACTCAGCAGCAAACTAACCGAGGCTCACCGAGACCAACATGCCAGATTTGCGGGAAATCTGGGCATTCAGCTTTATCGTGTTGGCACCGATACAACACTAATTACAGCTCACCTCCGGTCTCTAATACAAGGGCATACCTCACCCCATCTCAGAACACCTCCAACAAAGAGTGGATACTCGACTCAGGGGCTTCTGCTCATCTCACACCCGACGTGCTACACATACCGCAGCCAACATCCTATCAGGGCTCAGATTCAGTCTCTACAGCTAGCGGATCATCACTTCCCATCCACCACAGCGGCTCGGGTATCCTTCCTCTCCCAGAAACCAATCGTAAGTTAAAACTCACCCGTCTCCTTCACGTTCCTTCAATATCACACAATTTGCTCTCTATATCCAAGCTCGTCACTGACAATCAATGTTCCGTATCATTTGATCCCGGTGGATTCGTCATCAAGGACCTACAGGACAACACAATTCTTCACCGTGGCCTTAGTCAAGACGGAATCTATCCACTCAAAGCTCTCCACACCACAACCTCTCCAGCCACACCAAATTCAGCTTCGATATGGCATGCTCGCCTCGGTCATGCTCACCCCCGCGCAATGGCCGCTCTATCTACTCTTCTATCGAAATTAAAGAAGTGTTCTCTTTCTTTTGTTTGCACTTCATGTAATGTGGCCAAGAGCCACCGTCTTTCCTTTCCAAAACAAGCAAATCATGTATCTACTCCATTTAGTTTAATACATTCAGATGTTTGGGGTCCTTCCCCCGTCTCTTCCTTAACTGGTTATCGTTACTACTCTGTGTTTATTGATGACGCCACACGATATTGCTGGATCTACTTAATGCATACTAAAAACGAAACCTACTCAAAATTTAAACAATTTCTTGCAATGGTTACAACCCAATTCAAAGCAACCATCCAAATCTTTCGCTCGGATGCCGGCGGAGAATACACAAGCCACGAATTTAAAAACTTACTCCAAACTCACGGTATCCACCATCAATTTAGCTGTCCAAACACTCCTCAGCAAAACGGCGTCTCCGAAAGGAAACACCGTCACCTTCTTGAAACCACGCGCACCACTATAGGAAAAATGGCCTATACCGGCGGTTTTAACCGGTGGTTTATAGGCCGTCGGTATTACCGACGGCTCCGCCGGCGGTTACGCCGTCGGACTCTAACGACGGCCAAATCGACGGCTTAGCTACGATACACCGTCGGTATTACCGACGGTCTCTAAATCGCCGGTACACCGCCGGATATCAACATTAACCGGCGGTTATCCGGCGGTCTAAACCGCCGGTGATAAGTGATTTTGTTCCGGCGGTCTCGACCGCCGGAAAACCGCCGGATATCAACGTGAACCGGCGGGTTTCCGGCGGTCTGAACCGCCGGTGATAAGTGATTTTGTTCCGGCGGTCTAGACCGCCGGTAAAAGCCCTAATACGAGCCCCCTCGCCCCGCTCATTTCATTTTCCCTGTTTCCTTCTCTCTCTCGGTCGCTCGCTCTATCAGCTCCTCCGCTCGTCCGATCAGCCCCCGACGAAGGAACTCCGACCGCCGACCCCATTCCGACCGCCGCCGACCCCAGTCCGACCGCCGCCGTCCCCAGTCCGACCGCCGCCGACGAGTTTACTCCGACGCCCGACCGCCGACCGATTCCGACCCCAAACAAACCGATTTCTCTTTTAAGGTTATTTTTTATGGTTTTTCTTTGATTATTTGTTGATATTATCTTGTTAGTTAATGTTTTATACTTTAAAAATGTGGGAGAGAGTTATGGTGCATAGGTTTAGGTGTGATACTAATGTTTCTCAAAATCAATTTGGATTAATGCTTGGTTGTGATGCAATGGAAGTCATACATTTTTTGAGAGGTTTGATGGAGAAATATAATGAGAATAAGGAGGATCTATATATGATATTTATCTATTTAGAGAAAATATATCTTAAGGAGGATCTATATGCAATGGAAGTTAATAATGCTTATATTAAAATCATTATTGATATGTATGTAGGAGCTATTACTTGTGTTCAAATACATTGTGGTTTGATCAAGTATTTTCCTATTTCGGTTGGATTATATCAAGGATCAACAAGATGTTGATAAGACTAGAAAGGGAGTTGAAGGAAAACATGAATTATGGAGGTCAACTATAAAGTTTATAAGGTTTTCGCTTCAATAGATCTATAACTGAATATATGATGTGTACTTTTAGTTGTAATAGACCTTGTGAGGGGATTATGACATTGGGTGATCAAGACATTAATATTTTTAATACAATTATGGATGTTAAAGGCAAGAGTAAAGATAATGTCAAAGCAAGGATGAACCAGACGACGCCAGGTTTAACCGCCGGAAAACCGCCGGTAATTTGATCGGCGGTTTTCCGGCTGTTACAATACCGGCGGCCTAACCGCCGGAAGACCGACGGTTAAAATTCCGATGGTCACCGGCGGTATTGGCCGCCGGCAAACCGCTGCAAAAATAAACCGCCGGTAAAAAGCCGTCGGAATTGGTTTCCTACGCCGTTTTTACCGGCGGTTAACAAACCGCCGTTAGACCGCCGGTAACGTAAAAATCCGCCGGTAATTCTACACTAACCGCCGGAAAAAACTGCCGGTTATCAGCGTTTTTCCTGTAGTGCACCCTTCTACACGCTGCGCATCTTCCTTTCCACTTTTGGGCAGAAGCTCTTCAGACCTCCAATTACCTTATAAACTGACTTCCCACGTCTGCACTAAACTCTCAGATACCGTTCATTCTCCTCCACGGTCGACCGCCTCAATATGATCACCTAAAATCTTTCGGTTGCTTATGTTTCCCATGGCTCCAACCTCAATCCCCTCATAAGCTCGCCCCTAGATCCTCACCTTGCATCTTTCTTGGCTACTCCTCTCAACACAAAGGCTATAGATGCTACAACACCCAAACTCACAAACTTCATATTTCACGCCATGTACGTTTCTATGAACACTTACAGCCATACAAGGAACCAGCCACAAACCTTCCCAACCCACCATCCGACACCTACATTCCACCAACGCTTCTAACTCCCAGCTCTATACATCAGACATTCAACTCCATCCAACCTTCCTCCATCAACACATCCTCAAACACTACCGAACCTTACTACCCAACTCCGCCTATTCCTACACCTTCCACAGACACCGAACATTTACCAACCAACACCATCCTTCCCACACATTCCATGGCTACTCGATCCAAAACAGGTCATTCTAGGCCGAAGAAAGTGTATGATCTTCTTGCTGTAGCTGACTCTGCGTTCCCACCTACATCCTACACTGCGGCGTCCAAGGATTCCTCCTGGCAGGCAGCCATGTCCGAGGAAATTGAAGCTCTGCTCAAACAGCAAACCTGGTCTCTCACTCCACTCCCACCAGGTCGTCCAGTTCTCGGCTGTCGCTGGACCTACAAAATCAAAACCAATCCTGACGGAACTGTCACCAGATACAAAGCACGACTCGTTGCTCAAGGCTTTACACAACAATATGGAGTGAACTACAAAGAAACCTTCAGCCCCGTTGCCAAAATGCCCACAATCCGTCTCCTCCTCATCATTGTCATTCATCATCACTGGCCCCTGCTACAATTTGACGTAGCCAACACCTTTCTCCACGGCGACCTCAATGAAGAAGTATATATGAAACAACCCCAAGGATTTGTTGATCGGGACCATCCCAACCATGTCTGCCGTCTACACAAGGCACTCTATGGCCTAAAACAGGCTCCCAGGCAGTGGTTTCGCAAGCTCACCGACTTCCTTCTTCATTTCGGTTTTCAATTCAGCCGGGCGGATCCCTCACTACTTGTCTACAACCGAACAACCATTCAACTATACTTACTTATCTATGTTGATGACCTTCTTCTCACGGGCAACGACTCCTCACTCATCAAAGCTCTTCTACAACAACTCCAAACTAATTTTGATCTAAAGCAGCTCGGTCAACCAAGCCTATTTCTCGGCATCCAAATCACCTATACTGCTACAGGAGCCTTCCTTCATCAATCTCATTATGCTCGTGATATACTCATCGCAGCCGGACTACAAGACAGCAAACCAGCAAGCACGCCTATCTCTGCCTCCGGCACCCGAACTGCACCTCTTCTCAAACCATATGATAACCCCACACAGTTCAGGCAGCTCGCCGGTTCCTTACACTATCTCACAATAACCAGACCCGATTTATCCTTTGCTGTCAACATGATCTGTCAAAGTATGCATAATCCGACCATTCATGATTACATGCGGCTCAAACGGCTTCTCCGCTACGTCAACGGCACTCAACACCTCGGCCTACCCATCACCAGAGGCTCCCTGGAACTCACTACATACTGTGATGCCGACTGGGCTTCGGACGCCACCGACCGGAAATCCATCACTGGATTCTGTACTTTTATCGGCAACAACATCCTCTCGTGGAGCGTGAAGAAGCAAACTACGGTTGCAAAGTCCTCCACCGAAGCCGAATACAGGGCTCTCGCCGCCGCTCTCTCGGATGTTATCTGGTTGCGCCGGCTACTTCAGGACTTCCAAATACCTCTTGACAAACCAAACACCATCTTTTGCGACAATGCCTCCGCCCTGTCCCTTGCTCACAACCCCGTGTTCCATGCACGGACCAAACACATTGAAATTGATCACCACTTCATCAGTGATCACATTCAGAAGCAGACCATCACCGCAACTCATCTCAACTCAGAAGATCAAATTGCCGACATTCTGACGAAGCCGCTCTCCACAAATCGCTTCATCACACTAAGGAACAAACTAACCATCAGTGCCTTAGATTGTTAGTTTGAGGGGGGATATACAGATGTAATCATTAAAACTACAGGTCACATGGACTACACAATGCACTACTCTCTGCGCCACTACTCTGACCATTAACGGTCTTTATCCTTGTAGCCGTCCATGCTCCCGCTACGGTTTTATATACCGCAAGCTCCTCAATAGAAAGTTTAAGCATTTCTTCTCAATTTACTGTTCATCTTCTTCTAACTATGTTTCTGCAGGAATTCTATCAAGAATGACCAGTTCAACATAGAAGGAAAAAAGAAAGAAAGATAGCAAAGATAAAGACTTCTTTGGTCCTTCTCTTCCAAGTAATTAAAATGAATGAAAAGAAGGAAGAACAAAAAGCTTATGGTCCAGATTGTCATGTTGTTTGGAGAAATGTGTTAAATTTCTTAATTTATGTGTATTGGAGAAATTAGTTTATAAAATATTAAACTAATACAATCATTATATAAGATGATAAATGATTGTTTAATAAGATAAAAATTAGTTTATAAAATATTAAAATAGATCATTAACCTCATTAAACATTTACTATGTTAGCCACAAATGAATAATTATAAATAATAAAAAAAAATTAGAATTTTAAGGGATGAAAAGAAACTAAACCTTCAACATACACTAATAGAGAGAAAGATGTGACAAATAGGAATATAAAGAGAAAGATAAACACAATAAAAAATACATACATAATTTAGTGGTTCGATAAAGATGGCTTCTTCTACAGTGAGATCACTCTCAAATGATTACATTGTTGCGAATATCCCTTTTTGAAAACAAGAATGATAGAAATAATAAAACAGTGCAATGGTATCGAAGTATAGATTATTCTTTGAGTGTCATATAATTAAGAACAAATTAATGCTTCAAGATCTTGATAATAGACTTTGAAGAGGTTCTTATATGGTTGGTAGACCTGCTCAAATAGGAAAGACCCTCATAAAATCAAGACCTGCATTGGGAGGAGTTTGAGTTCCAAATGTTGTAGAAGGAGATCCACATGTTAGGGGGTGTTTTACATGAAAGATAATTGGTTCAATGTATTTTTCTTCATAAGGTGTAGTCTTGTTTTGAAAAAAGTTTAATCACAATCATCACAAAAAAATAGAGATCACGAATGTTTATCATCAAAATGTAAGGGAAGCTGATTCTAGTATATTTTAGCTACTCTGAAAGCTACTGAGTAGATTAACCATTCTTCCAAATAAGCAGTTGAATGAAGAACTTGAGAAGTGTTGCGTGCGAGAATATACGCGGCGGTAGAGTTTGTAAATTCGCGTCCTAGCGTTGCACGAGTATTTCGCACACAAACAGAAAAGAGAAAGTGAACACCAAGGTTTTTACGTGGAAAACCCAAAAGAGGGAAAAAACCACGGGGCCTCGCCCAGTTGCAAAGTTCCACTAGTGTTTTTGTATATTACAAATGACGGATTCGTCCCACAAGTTGGGATAATCCGAATACACTTTGTTTCCTCTAAAAAGTTTACAAAATTCTGCAAATTCCTTGCGTTTCCTGAAAATCCGGCAGAGTTCCGGCGTCTTCAGGAGGCAGGAAGAGTTTCGGCGGTGGTCGAGGAGGTGAGGAATCTCCTTTTCCCCTTTTTCCTCTTCTTCTTCTTTCTTCTGCGAATTCCGGGTGTTTCCCGAAAATCCGGCAGAGTTCCGGCGTCTTCAGGCGGCAGGAAGAGCTCCGGCGGCGGTGGTCGAGGAGGTGAGGAATCTCCTTTTCCCCTTTCTCCTTCTCCTTCTCTTATTCTTCTCTCTCTTCCCTTGAGTCCCTTTGGTGTAGAATGAGGGCTCTATTTATAGTTTTTCTAGAGTGGCATAGCCCGTAAAGAAGCGTGAGATCAAGGGCGAATTGGGAGTGGTTTGAATGGACGGCCGATATCGAATCCTTTGATCATGTACCGTTCATTGGTCATTTGGAGGCCTTAATGATGTCGGAATTTAATGATCTTGAGCTCGTTGAATTCGTCTCGTCGAGCCGTTCGATTCGAGTATAAGCTCGTCAAAATCGGAGACCGTTTGGTAACTCAACTTGCGGTTTGAACCTTCCAACAGCGCTTTGAACCCTTGATTCGGACTCATTTGGGCTTGGATTGGGTTGATCTTGGTGTCTTTGGGTTCGTATTTCCGAGACGCTCAGTTTGACTGTAAGCTCGCTGAAATCAGAGTTCATATGCTCCCGAAATTAATTTTTGAAGTTTTCAACTAGCTTTTGCCTCGAGATTCGTGCCCGATCAAGATGATTTTGTGATGCCGTATCAAGAAGTATTTGATATTTGCTAGAGAAGCTTAGTCTATTAGAAGGTTTTTGCCTTTCCCAAATGATTGCATGCGAATGTTTGCTAGGACGGTTCAGAGAGTTTTTAATGTTGGAGGTGCACTATGTCTAAGAAGCTTCTAAGGGTCAAAATATTTGGTAAAGTCTTTAATTAGATAGTTTAGGATTTGACACAAGACATTTATCAATTTCAAAGTAGCACAAGTATAGTCAAAGTTACATCCAAGAGATGAATTTACGCTTAGTCTACATTTTTTTCTCTCATTTTGAAATCTTATAAATAATTTGTAGGATAAGAAAATGAAGAGCCACTTCATCTTCTAGTGCTCTTTCTTCTTCAAAAAATGTGATGTGCTACAAATTTCTTGTGTGATCATGGCTCAAATATATTGCTTGACTTTGAGCTTATTTGAGCTTATTTGAGCTAAGGAACAATATTTAAAAATGTGAGGAAGAACGGTCATCTAGAGGTGATGTTAAGAAGGATGTGCTTACAATTATAGTGGCTAGGGACCAACGAAGTGAACACATGCAAGGGGCTTCTCTATGCTTGTATGATGATGTTATTTGATTCTTTGGAGAAAGAAACGATATGCCGATGAAGGTTAAAAAATCAAGAGAAAGTTAATATGTTGTGATGTCACATGCTAGAAAGCAAGAATTGAAAAAGTCCTCTAACAGCTAGTTAGGCTTGATTGTGGCAATTGGTCTTACCACTAGTTTTGAGATGAGAGTAAGATAATGCTAGCTATGATAAAGAGATTAATAATATGGATGGTCTCTTACAGGATGATAATTTAGAAATTGAGTAAGAAATTGAATATGCATTGTAGGCATCTGACAAAATTCCTAAGCTTGAGGAATTTTTAGTAGGATTAGAGAAGGCTAAGGTTGGGGCAAGAAGCAACATCGAAGCCTCATGGTTGCAAATCCTGATATGGACAAAAAGTTAGTAGATTTAGGGAAAACGAAATCCATATGTGATTGAGTGGCCAACCCATGACACCAATGCTATTAGCTTTAAGATGAGGAATTAAGTTTATGAAATGGTAGCATCATATTTCAAAATCATATTAGCTAAGAAAGCTAAAGAAGCTAAATAAGGAGATGGAGGAGTTGTAAGAGTTTTTATAAAGGAGGTTGAGTTGAATGCTCAGTACGTATGGTGCGAGAGAAATACTTTAAATTAAAGCCTTCTTGAATACATGCAACAACACTGAGAATATCTAATAACAAGAGCTTGAAAAACTTACTATTAGAGTGAGAGGTCCCATTTTCCAATTTTCTTATAGAGTGATTATCTCAACGGAATATATTTGAGACTGATAGTCAAATGAAGTGGGTGGAGTTACTAATAGAGTTTGAGAAGAATAAGTGGATAGATATCAAAATACAAAGCTTAAAGAAAATAAGAGGATAAACAGGAGCTTGGATAAAAGTGTAGCCTAAATTAAGTTAGCATTATGGCCAATGGACCTGGAGAGGTATGATTTCTAGGCACAAATGAAGAATGAATACTTGGAAATCGACTTATTATATTGATTTGAGTAGTGAAGATATTTGAAATTAATAGATCTTCATAGCTTTAATTTTTTAGCAATCTACAAAAACCAATTAAATGAAATATAAGCACATTTAATTTGGTAGAATATGAAAGTGGTATTTTGAGAACACTACTCATACCTAATGATCTTCCTAATAATTCTTGGTTGTCTGAAAAGATATATATAAAGCATGAGTGCAATCGCAAGGGGCCGACTAAGTACTTATAAGCATCATAAATATTATTAGTAAAGTATAAAACATTAGGAATCTTGTATATTGACTATTTTGTAAATCGTTTAATTTATGTCATTTGTAAGAACATATGTAAACTAGATGATTATATAATCTTTCTTGTAATGTACTTAGGGGCTATTGATGGGGGCGGTGGAGTAACCTAAAGAATTGTAAAAATGATATAGGGCTCTATCAATCCCCAAATAATTCTTAGATTTTCTTTGATATAAAAATTTCACTTAATATACATAAGTATACATACCGACTCAAGCAATATAGTGATATAATAGAATATTGATCCCACGAGGAAGAATGTTTACTTGCAAATACTAGTATTGGCTATTTCAACTACAACAATTATCCTACTCAATTAAAATAAGTTTTAGTAAAGATTCAATCACTTAATTTAAAAAATAATAATAATTAAATGGAATACTATTTATATAAATTATTTTGAATTGATGAAATATAAATATAATATATTTCCTAATGATTCTTTTTTATATTGATGTTATTTAGAGTATATGTATCATTGACCGCTTAGTTAAGCGTGAAGAGACAAATGACATTTTTGATAAGGCATTGGACAGATGGCCGACTTTTTTAGCTGTCAAGGATGAAGATTATCCATCTCTTGATGTATTCATTTTTGAAGAGAATTGGAACATGGTTGAATTACGTAAGTGGTTTGGTACGAGCTTAATAGTTAAAATTTATCCAGAGCACACACTGGATCAGATGGAATTGATTTAGAATTTCACTGGGAAGTCTATTGCTTCTATTATTTCAAATAACAGATGGAGGTATGTTGATTCTTATCCTATTGGAAATTGGCTGAAGAAATTGTTATTATCTCCCAAGGTTGATTGTTTTTGGTGGCGTCTTTTGAAGAACGCTATTCCCACAAATGATTTTTTAATGACTAGAAGGTTGGATAGAGATAATTCTTGTCCGAGGGGTTGCAGAGGGGTGGAAAACCTGGATCATGTGGTTTCAGGTTGTGATTGTATTCAAAAAGCTTTGAAGATGTTAGTCAACTGGGGCTTTGTGATGCCTGATTTCTCAACAGTGGTGGATTGTAAGAAGGGATTGGAAGCTTTATTTAAGGGCAATATATTCACAGGTAACCTTTACTGTAATTTGATTTTTTTTTTATTTGGAACAGTAGAAATCGGAGGAAACATGGAGAAAAAGAGTTGGGGTTGGGTTACATTGTTTCTGAAGCAATTAGTATGGCTTCTATTTCTCTTAATTTTAATATTCATTTGGATCACTGGGGTGCTAATCAGCTTAGGCTGTCTTCCAACCATTGGCATCCTCCTCCTCCCGGATGGATTAAAGTTAATCTTGATGCATCTTTGTTGCCTTCTAATTGATCAGTTGCTATTGCGGGTGTTTTTAGGGACAGTAAGGGACGGTTCTTGGCAGCTTTTGGGTACAAATGTGTTCATTGGGATGTTGGATTGCTGGAGTTGCTTGCATTTCGAGCGGTAAAGAAGATCTTAAAGGATTGGATGCTGTTGGCAAATGGTTTAATAGTTGAAGGCGATAACTTCAATGTAATGAAGTACCTTCAATTCTCGGCTAGGAAAGCTGCTGGGGGAGTTCATGAGGAAGGTGTTGAGGACTTATCTTTTCTTAAAGACTTTGGTTTTCTTTTGTTTAAATTCATTTCTAGGGTTGGTAATAAGTTAGCTGATTGTTGAGATAACTTAGCTTTAAATGGGGACTTCTTTTGGGATACTTTAGATTTCAATAAGGTTCCTCCTTGTTTTCTTGAGATTCTCAAGGAGGAGTGTGATAGGTGTTCTATCACGTAGTTCTCTGTTTTAGGTTTTTTTTTCTATTTCTGCCTTTGGCATTCATCAAAAAAAAAAAAAAAAAAGAAGAGACAAATGACATATTAAACTCATCCAACCTCAATACGACTCTAAACTCCCATAATATGTCAATTAAAATCTTAGAAGAGTAAGTGAAGTGTATATTATTAAAACCCCCTCATGATAATTCATCTTTATATATAAATTTGACACATTATAATTACTATGCATATACTTGCATCATACCAATTCAATATACCTGGTTGTGCCTATTGTTTTATTCTTAAGCTCCACATTACACATGATATAAACTACATATATGGCCACCAAGCATATTAAATGAAGATTGACATATTGAAAATATCATAAAATTATTAATGAAGAGAATTCATTAGTACATCATATTTCATTTACACCATCAATTCAAAACTAGAAAATTTAACTAGACATAAAAATCAAGTGAAACACATTCATTTTCATTAATTACATGAAGGAAAAAAAGTATAGAAGAAAATTTATCACCAGATGGTTCAATTATCTCCTCTACACTCCTCATTGAACTTACAAAATTGATTCCACAAATACAAGCCAAACTCTCTAATAAAATGTATTTAGTACTTCTCTGAATTCCCTTAGTTGTCATTTCTAAGAAAAAATCATAAAAGCATATAAAAACTGAAATTAATCAAGTGATTGAACTCCCTTACTAACATTACAAACATAATATTTATAGAAAAACACAAAAAATAGATTCTAGCATCAAGGCGCTCAAGACACTGCGTTGCGGGTGTAATAAATGGTATTTTAACTTTGCTAATTTTTTTTGGAGTTATTGTAACTCCAAATCATAAACCATCTTCTTCATAGTATTTTGATTAAAGTATTTTACTTACATAATTTTTTTGTAATTTTTGGGCACATGTGAAAATTATTAAGGAATTTGTATATGTCGGTACAAGTGAGAATTTTAGGACATTTATGTATCCATTTTGCAAACTGATTTCACTAATGTTTTTTAATTAACATGTTTTATTTTATGAATATTATTATGTAATTTTTAAAATTCTAAAATGATTTATTGAAAATTTTTTCTTAAGAAATTAATTAAATTAATAATATAATATTAAAATATTATTTTATTTAAAATATCCTAAGGCGCTTAAAATGATTTTAAAACCTTTTTGCCTCTTCTTAAGATCAACAATTCTTAAGATCAACAACATAGATGGTTTGAGAGTAAATGCGAGGAAATAGAAAAGAGAAGTCCAGATTTAGATGCTGCAGAGTGATTTTCGTCAGTTAGATTAGTTGAGATAATTATTTATCTCGTTGTAAGGAATCCATACCCTATTTTTTATTTCAAAGATTTTCTATATTTTTGATATTTTTCTAATCAAATTTGTGTTTCTGTTACCGAAAAATATGAATAATTTGATATTAGCAAAACTTTCATTGCGTATTTTTTTGTATGTTATAGAGATCATAATTATGAGCATTTTAAGTATTTATTTGAGATTTTTTACTTGGTGATTTTGAAAATATATTGATTTTCTTATCACCCAAAATTTATTTTGATTATAAAATTAATAGTGCAATACAATAAAAATTTTAAAATATTATTTTATATAATATATTCCTAGTATTTTGTAATTTTTTTAAAAATTATATTTTTATTTAATAGAATTCTTTATTGTCTACCATTTTGACATTTTGACATCTTCTTAATTAAGATCAATTATATATTATTTGATGCAATGCATTGAAAATGGATATGGATATATGTTTGAATAATAGATTGTCATTATTACTATTATTATATTGTGATGATAATATACATGTGTGAAATAAATAAGTAAAGATTAGTTGTCTCGTTAGTTGGAGATTGATTGACATGTATATGATGATGGGCCGACATACTTTCTTTAAATATTATGGTTTGATGTTATCATCTACTAATTCACATGATACACTGATTAGTAGTTATAAGGAGATCATTACTATGCCGACAGGCAAAGAGTGATAACTCTATTTACTCAGCCAATGATTTACTTAAACTGATACTAATACTGAAAAATACCGTGATATCCAGGACTTCTTACTTGTTTAGTGTGACTACTAAAATGCATATTTTTGAGACATTATTATTATTATTATACATATTTATTGTTATTATATGAATTTGCTGTTATTACATTATTCTGCTACTCTTGCCACTAGATTGTTACTATTAGTAATATATATATATATATATATATATATATATATATATATATATATATATATATATATATATATATATATATTGATATAATTTGATAATATTAATTCACTTTACTGATCGATAATAAGCATGTGATATAGAATGTCTGGATAGCATGTGAACATTTTTATATGATTGTACTACTTTAATTTGATTTCAACTATTTTTACTGATGTATGTTTTGATTCGATGCTTTATCTGATTTCTTTACTGATTGATATTTCAAATACGATGATTGGTTTATAAATTTGATATTAATCATATTAGTTTACTTCTTTACTAGCTTCTATATTGTAGTATTTTACTGTTTATAGATTCTACTACTATATATAAATTTTACTATTTATGTACTGATTCAATGATCATATGGATATAACTGCTATGATTTAACTGTTGACATACATATTTTTCATTTACCGTGTTTTAAATTTAGTTGTAAGTTTTAATGACCTGTTGAACTTTTCAAGCTCATTATATGTAGTTAAATGATTTCAGATCAGGGCAGACGAATATAAGTGTGAGGCTGGTTATGATTCTTCATATTCTATTTTTTTTGTTATAACCTGAGTGGTATATATAATTTTTGGAAATGAATATAAATGTGCATATTAATATTTTAAATTATAGAATATATTTTATTGTTTATTATTGATTGATGATATTAGATATCTCTGATTGTTGTTTATTAAAAGATTAAAAGAATAATTCTTCCAATTTAGATTTTGAGGCATCAAGTGGGCACCCATAAAATGAACTAATGCCACAGCGTGAAAGGGTTTCTTGTGCTGGGGCACTTGTTGACATGGACCCCTTTTTTAATGAAACGATACAGCGCTTCACTTACAAATCATGGCCTTAATATTTATAAATATAGCACCGTGGTGCTGCTAATGGTTGAGTGCTACAACATCCACGTAACACCCATTGACTTAATAGCGCTATAATTTGGCATTATGACAGTATGTAGATAGACACTGGACTTTGCGACATTGACACATGACATTGTGATAGTTGGCTAGGCTTTGCGACGTTGATTCCTTCAATGTTGTGGCACTGTCAAATAGAGGCCAGACATTTCCATGTCCATATTTTGGTGCGTTGGCAGTGTCAATGATGGCATTATAACGATATTATGTTGGATGTCGTGGCACTGTACCATACTTGAAAATTTTGTCAATTTCTTATATTTTTTTATACAAACATAACTAAAATAATATATTTTCACTGATAATTTAAAACTTAAAATATAACATTATTTACACTTATCAACTATTTTATTTGGAGTAAAATTTGTGTAATGTATTTTAAATGCAAGGATTTTGATAATATTGGTATTTGGTTTGAAGTAAAATGAATTTAATGTAAAAAATTTATGTATTTTGAATCCATCTTGTACAAATTTGGCGTATTTAGAAGTCATATGATTTGAGCAATTTTCAAATAAGCCATAAATTAATGACCCTTATCTCCTTCACCGTTGCTGTCACTAATCACCACCGTTGCTAGCTACTATCACCATCCAGCTCCAATCATTGTCGCAACCGATCGAACAACCCCTTAGAGATTTTTAATATTTGAGAAAATGAAAGAATTGATTTTTTTGTTAATATTGATTACATTAAGCACATATTCTTTTTTGTCTCTTTTTTATTTTGCTACTTAGTTTAGATTACTAGTGTGATGAGTGTTTGATGACATTATGTTAAACAAACTAGTTTGCACTAAAGATAATAAGATGTTTTTATGTAGTGTGACAAATTGCTATGTGTTCGATGTGAAAAAAAAAAGAAGAAAAGAAAAGATTAACTTATCCTTTCAGCATGTGGTTGGACAGGATTAGCCTTTCATATCCTTTGGACTACTTCTCAATCGCTAATGTTCTCTATCATTTTCTTCTCTTCTAGGCTAATGTTCGTACTCCTTAAGGTTATTCTATCTTATTCCTTATGTTAGCCCTTTCTTATTGTTTAGATTAGTTCTCTTTCACTTGTAGGTTAGCTCTCCCTTCCCTCATATTTTCCTCCAAAGTCTATAAAGTCTTCTCAGACCAAGCAACCCCTATTTGTTGATAATAATCTTTATGATCAAGTTGGGTTGATTATCTCCTTCAACTAAGTAAAATAGGAAATCTAAACGACGGAGCCATAAAATATTGATTAGGCACATCTCAACAACTTATATTAACTTATTTGGTTTGTTGCCTTATCTTTCATAGCTGTTTCTATTGTTTTGAGATATTTCCTCCTTTTAAGCCCTTTGAGTTATATTGACTCTCATAATGATAACAAACACATCATTTGGTTTATCATGCCATAGGCCCATTTTTCATTTGCTTCATAAGTAGTTTTACATTTTTTTGACTTGCAAGAATGTAATTGATCTTGAAAATCATTACATCGAATGTTTGAACATTGACAAAGGCATGATAGCATTCTAATACATGACCAGTAAGCTCCATATTGCTCTTTGATTAGACCATAATAGTCTCATCACATCATAATCATCTATACTTGAATCTTGAATAGAGGCATTGTCCACTATCTTGCTTGCTTCTTCTTACCGTGCTCTAACTAAGCCAGTGATGATGGGAAATGCTCTTATGGCTACATTTATATATAAAGTGAGTTAATGTTGACAAATAAGGGAATCAAGAGCATGAAGTATCATTACAGATGGATAACGTAGTGTAAAACTATTAACATCTAATGAAGAAATCCATCAACATTAAATACTAGATGCATATTAATAAATTAAATGTGATTATCATAAAAACCCTTTAATATCTAAGTTAAAATCCATACAAATTGTTTACTAATCTAAGTTAATGGCATTTAATTTAATTGTGTCATATTCAAACAATTCCCATACTGTAATATCTACATTCAGAGGTGATATGTCACCAAAAATCGCCTTGATCGAGCATGAATCTCGAGGCATCTTCAAGTTGCAAACTTCTAAAATTAAATGCAGGATCATCTAAACTCCAATTTCAACAAATTTATAATCAAATTGAGTGTCTGTGAGACGCACCCAACGACATCAAAAATCGATCCAATCCGAGCCCAAATGGGCCCAAATCAAGGGTCTGAAGCCTATTTAGAAGCTTCAAAGTATAAATTAGATGATCAAATAATCTCCAAATATAACATTCTTATAGGAAAATTGAGTGGCCCAAAGAAATGAATCCAATGAGCTCAAGATCACTTAATTTTTACATTATTAAGACACTTAATTGATGCATGAACACTCTATGATTGAAGAAATCGATATGGGAAGTTAGATGAAGCACTCCAAATTTTTTCTTGATCTTCTCCATATTTATAGATCATGCTGTTATAAAAAATCTAGAAATAGACCATATCACTTCCGACTTAAAAAGGGGGAGTGGACTTTGGAGGTTTAGACCTCGGGCTAGAGATTCAAGAGAGCTATGAGGCTTGAAGAATCTCGGAGCTCCAACCCAGGACCACCGCCAGTGAACCCTTGCCACTAGGCTGCCGCTGCTGGACCGCTGCCTGACTGTCGCCATTATACCTTCCCCTAGTAGCCACAATTGGACCTTCGTTTAACCACCATTGCCCACCGATAATGATCCCTCTGACATCCATCACCCACCATGTAATAATCGTCCCTCCGACCAATATCGCTCGCCAACTATGACATCTTAGACCTCTGTCGCCCGTTGACTACGATCTCCCTTACTACAACCGCCCAACTAAGGTCCCTTCATCTTCCATCACTTATCAACTATGATCCATGCAACCCCTGTCACCTGCCGACTATAGTCCCTCTGACCTAAGTCCCTTGCCGAGTACGGTCCCTTCGTCCTATGTCACCCGTTGACTACAGTCCCTCCGACCATCGTCGCCCAACTATGGTTTGCCCAACCTCCTTCACTTGCTAACTACGATCCTTTAATCTCTATCGCCCAAATACAATCCTCTCATTCAAATGAAAATACCAACACTCTCTTGAAAACAATTCTCATGGCATTGGATTCATTCACCTAAACCATATAAAATACTTCATATGATGCATATTTACTGCATTGAGCCAACGCCTTCCCTCAAGAAAGAACATCATTTGTAATTAACAACAAACTCTAGTGGATTCATTTCAATTGGGCAATGCCCTATGATTTTTCTCCCTTTTTAGGATTTTTCATGAAAAATTACGGTGTTTCTTATAACTCTTACATTGCTATCTCTTTTACTGTATGCATGCTAGATCTTCGTTCAAAGCTAATATGCTAAGCATACCATCTCTCTACTGTCGTGAATATTCCAGGACGCAATAAGAGGAACGTTCATTTTAAATGTAAATGATAAATAACAAATACAACTTCTAATCTCTGAACATACTTGGAAAAAAATCATTGATGTTGGTACTGACTAAAAAATTTAGCTTAAAAAGAGCAACAACAAAATATAAGTTGTATTATACAACTAAAAAAAAATTTAAACTTTCATTTGATGGTGCACTTTTACAAGCATTTGATTTAAACAGTGACTACTAGCAAATTTTAGGGTTGCTTAGACTTTAGAGAGAAGAAATGTTGAAGAAGAGCTTTATAAAAGGGTTTACAAAATTGAGAAATTTTTTGAGAAAACAAAAGAGAGAGTTTGATGGGGCTTTTTAAGAGGAGGGGAGGATCTTATGAGATGAGAAGGATGGAGTTGTCTGATCATTTAGCACGAAGGGCTTTAGACTTTAGCCGAGTTATCAGTAGGTGATTAGGGTGTTATGTAGACACCTTTTTACCAGTATAATGTCTAATTGCCTTTTTATCAAACAACTTATTACATTGCAAACTTTTTCTAAAATACTACTTACATAAAATAGGAGATTTATGAGTTCCTTCTTAATGTTTCTTCTTTGTGATTAGGCCACTCATATAACTCATTTGTTTTCATAGAAAAGATGTTTCAACATATAGAGCCACAAGCTTTCATGCGTCTCATTATCATAATTAATGGGACAAACCCTATCAGAATTGTAAAATAAGGCAATCGCTCATAATTAGAGATCGATTTTTATCATAGATCTAGGTAGAATTGAACAAAACAAAACGAGTCATGAGCAAAAGTTTTTGATTTGATTTAGGTTTCATTTGCAATGTCTTTTTACTACTTTTTAAAGCAGTTTTATAGTAAAAAAATTAAATTTTATACTTGATACGACATCACAAGATTAGCTTGATCGGGCACGAATCTCGAGGCAAAAGCTAGTTGGAAACTTCAAAAATTAATTCTGAGAGCACCCGAACTTCGATTTCAGCAAGCTTATAGTCGAACTGAGCGTCTCGGAAATACGAACTCAACGACACCAAATTCGACCCAATCCGAGCCCAAATGGGTCCGAATCATGGACCCGAAGCGCTTTTAGAAGGTTCAAACCGCAATTTGAGTTACCAAACGGTCTCCGATTTTAACGAGCTATACTCGAATCGAACGGCTCGACGAGACGAGTCCAACGAGCCCAAGATCACAGAATTCCGACATCACTAAGGCCTTCAAAAGTCCAACGAACGGTGCATGATCGTAGGATTCAATATCGGCCATCCATTTGACCACTCCCTATTCGCCCCTGATCTCACGCCTATTTACGGGCCATGCCACTCCAGAAAATCTATAAATAGAGCCCTCATTTCTCATGAGAGGGGGACCCAAGCAAGAGAGAGAAGGAGAGAAGAGAAGGAAGAAGCTCCTCCTCGACGGCTGCCGGACCACCGCCGGACCACCACAGAAGTCCCGCAGGACCACCGCCGGACCACCGCAGGAACCTCGCCGGACCACCGCAGGAACCTAGCCGGACCACCACCAAAGCCTCACCGGAGTTTCATTGCACCACTGCCTTAAGGCCCGACGTTCAATCCCTACGTCCTGTTGAAGACCCGACGTCCTGCTTAAGGCCCGACGTTCAATCCCTACGTCCTGTTGAAGACCCGACGTCCTGCTTAAGGCCTGACGTTCAGTCCCTACGTCCTGCTGAAGACTCGACGTCCCGCTTAAGGCCCGACGTTCAGTCCCTACGTCCTGCTGAAGACCCGACGTCCCGCTTAAGGCCCGATGTCCCGACGTCCTGCTTAAGGCCCGACGTTCAGACCCGACGTCCTACCCAAGGCCAGACCATCAACACCCGATCTTCCAAGTGACACTGGGTCTAACTCCTGACTCCTTGTCTCCTACCGCCTACGGTCCTTCTGACCTCTGTCGCCTACTACGTCCGTCCGACCAACATTATTAGACAACGGTCTTTCAGACCCCAGTTTTCTATCGACTACGGTCCTTCAGTCCTTCGTCGCCTAATATGGTCCTTCTGACCTCCATCAATAAACAACAGTCTTTCTGACCCCGGTTTCCTGCCGACTACGGTCTCCTGCCGACTACGGTCCTTCATGCAAAACAAACATGTATATGTAACTCCTACCATGTAATGCAATCTATATGATGTAGATTTGCTACATCAATCCAAGGCCTTCTCCCAAGGAAGGGCCTCATTTGTAATCGACTGCAAATACTAGTGGATTCATTCAAACTGGGTCAGGCCCCGTGGTTTTTCCCCATTTTTAGGGGTTTTCCACGTAAAAACTTTGGTGTCTCTTATGAATGCTACACCCCCTCACTTATCTGCTTGTGTGCTGGATCTTCGTACAATGCTAAGACGTTAAACCATATATATTTCTCTACCGCCGCGAATATTCCAGGACGCAACAATACTAAAAAGTTGTTTCAAGAAGTAGTAAAAAAGCCGTCCAAAATGAAACCTTAATCTTCAAGATGATTTTGAGTTGGGTCTAAGGCTTCATTTATGACGGCTTTTTAACTACTTCTTAAAGCAGCTTCTAGTATAAAATTTTTAAATTAAAATATAAATTTTATATATATATATATATATATATATATATATCAGACCAATTTGAAATAATTTGAAATCAGACCAATTCAATATCAAAATTAAAAAATATAGTGAATGAGTTAATTTGAAGTCACTTACTTTAATTCATGCCGATTTGAGTAAGAAATAAATAAACCTGCCAAAAATCGAATCGGTATCACCCAAAGGAGCGAGGGGTAAATCAAAATGGAATCCTCCTTCCGGTCCTGTATATAAACCGAATGCCGAGAGGAGGGCAAAATAGAGAAAAGGCTCAAAACTTTTGGGTGTGGAGGGAAAGATCCTTTTTTTAGTCCACTCCTCTTGGTCTTCAGCGAGCGGGCGGGCGAAGGAACGAAAGCAGCGCGAGGCCAAATTCTCCGCGGGGACTCGTCACTTGGAGCGCCAACTGCAGTGTTCCTTTTTGTGAGTTGGCTTTTCCTTTGGCCGGATGTTGCATATGTTGAAAAGTTTTAGGGTTTTTGGTTCAAATTTTGGTTTTTACGCGTGGGTTTTCAGCTCGTGGGAGGTGGGAGTTAGGGTTTGGGAAGTACTAGGGAGTAGCCCTATTTCCTCCTGGTTGAATTTTTGGTTCGGTGCAATCTCTGCCTCCGCGTCTTCTGTATTTTGTTTGTTGTCAGGACTGTCCTAGGGATCTGCTTTTATGCCTTGGATCGACTCCAAGCTTCTTTTTCGAGTGCTAAATGTGGAGTCTTGAGGTTCTTTGCTTGTTATTCTCGTTGTAGTGGAATAATTGACTCTTCAAATGTTACAAAAATGTCATCTTTATGCTTGTTATAATTCGAGTTGCTTTCTAATCAACTTTTAGGGTTTGCGATTTAATAGTTTGATTAGCCAGCGTTTAACCTGTTAAAAGTTCAATCTTGTGGAGTGACTGATGGAGTAGACAAGGCTGTGCACTGTTGGGTGCAATGCTTTTTAATTTTCTATATTCAGTATTGGTTTTTCTATTGCCTTTGCGTTGACTAGTTTTCCTTTGATTTATGATTGGCTTGTTGTTTAAAATCCTTGCGTTGATATGTAGTTGTATTTACTTTTGTCTTTGTCATTCCAGGTATAGATCTTAGAAGAAGCCTTCTTAAATTGCTGCCTTTGTTTTTGGTTTCTTCATCAAGGTTTTTTCAGTAACTGTATTTACTGGAATGGCTGATTCCACGGCACCATCTGATTCAAAAGAAGCTTCACTGGAAAATGGTTTTGATCCGCCTGATGTTCCTTCTACAAAGGTTTCAACTGAAAGCAAAGATGGGGACGGAGATGGGAGTGGGACAAGCAAGGAGGATGTAGAGGAGAAGAAGAGTGCTGAAGAAGTGACAGGAGTGGTAAACGTAGAGAAAGGACTTGAGTATTTGAAGGATGGGGTGGATACCAAGGATGTGGAGGAAGTTAAGGATACGGAAAATGAGAAGAGTGTAGAAATAAATGACAATGTCAATGAAAAGATTAACCTAGTGAACACTAAGGATGGTGAAGAGAAGCAGGATGAGAGGGGCATAAAAGATTTAGAGGACAACAAGCATGGGGAGGAAAAGACGAATGCAGCGGTAACTACGGAAGAAAATGTAAAGAAAGGTGTTGGGGAGACTAAGTATCTCGAGGGAAATAATGATGAAAATCAAGCCAAGGATGGGGAGGAAAAGAAGGATGTAGCTGAAGCAAATGCAATGGAGGGAAAAAATATTGGGGAGGCAACACATTCGAAGGGAGAAAAGGGTGCAAAGGAAGCCAAGGAAGGTGATATAAATAATGATGCTGTGAAGACTTTGGATGGGGAGGAAAAAAAGGGTTTTGTGGGAAGTAAGAATGAAGAGGGGAAGAAGGTTGTTGAAGAAACTAAGCATGATGAAGATGAAATTGTTGTGGAAGAAGGCATGAATGCTGAAGTGACGGAAGACACCGGAGGTAAAAATAATCCGCAAGCTTTGGGTAATGTGAAAGATAATAGTGAGAAGAATTATGTTAGTGATGTCAAAGGCACTGAGAAAAAGCAGGCTGCAGAAGGTAAGGTTCACAAAGATGACGTCGGGGTTGAACAATTGAAATATAATAAAAAGGAGAAGGTTGCACAAGGGATTAATGATGATGAGCAGAAGAGAGATTTGGGTGGTGAAAATGATGTTAAAAATAAATCAAAACTAGCTGTAGGTCATGAGCGAGTCAAAGTCAAAAAGAAGCCCAAGGATATTGAGAAGGTGGAGGCTAAAGTTGGGAAAAAGAAGGTTGCAGTTGATGAAAATGAGGAAACGGTTGTTAATAGAGGTTTGGAAGATGACAAAGATGATGTTGTCAAGGAAGTGCACATTTCTGAGGAAGAGGATGCTGCCGAGGATGGAGATGATGATGGTGATGTAGAAACAAAAAGCAGTAACAAGAAGTTGGCAAAGTCTTTCAAAAGGAAAAGGAGCAGGGGACAAAGATCTGCTAACAAAAGTGAAGTGAAGGACAAAAATAAAGCAAAGGGAAAGAAAGAAAGTGGAAAAAAAACTAAGGAGTTGATTAGTACTATTGATGCAGTGTCATCTCCATTGGGCTCTTCTAGGGAGCGTCCTGTGCGGGAGAGGAAAACTGTGGAGAGATTGGTTGAAGTTATTGAGAAAGAGCCCAATAAGGCTGTCGTCATAGAGAAGGTGCATGTTTTCCACCAGCCTTTTAATCATGTTAGAAACATACAATTGACTGTTGTGTTATGAATATTCAACATCCAACAATGTTCATTTGCAGGGTCGAGGAATTCCCTTGAAAGATATACCCAATGGTAACTTGCCTCACTTGCAACAATTTCCTATTGAATAATTTCTGTAATGTAATTTCTTTTGATTTACCTGGAATGCAATTTTGTTTGTCACGCATATTCTTTGGTCTCTATTCCTTGCCTCTCTACATATATATATTTACTTTATTAGGCTTCTATCTCTTCATGTTAGGAAAGATCCTATCTAGTTTGCTATTTATCATTTTATCAAATATACCATTGTGATCTATTTCTATATCTCAAATGTGTTTTTCTGTCTGCATAAAATGTTACTGAGTCTATTATGATATTGTTAACAAACCTTTAATGATTGTATGCAATATTATTGTGTATTCATGTTGGACGCTAGCATTACCATTTGTTTTTGTTTGTTGTTTTCACAATATCTGTTGATTATTTTTAGGTCAATTGCGTTCATGGGCTTCTTGTTTGTGATGATTATTTTATTTGAAAAGTTGATTTATAACTTAGGTTTATGTAGATACAACTGTTCTTAATTGAAACTGTGGCCAAATAAAGTCTTTCAGGGCTAAAATATGTGTCTGGTTTGCCACGTTAATGTCTACTATGAGGGCCAAAATCAGATCATAATCAGCTTTGTGCTGAATTTACTAGTCACTTGATGTTACTTTCATTCGGTTCTGTCATGCCATTATTTTTCATATTTTTTAGTAGCTCGTTTTTTCTCTACATCTTTTATCTATATTTATATTGACAGTGTGGCTAAATTCTGGAAACATCGGCTTTTTAAATGCTTTAAAATCTTATGTGGATCCAACACCTCCATGCGAATGTTTGGTTTTTTTTTTTTTGGGATTTACATACACAGCACACTAATCTTATGTATTTACAAATCTAACACTTAAATTTTGATATTTACTTATTAGGCTATACATTAAAATTTATGCATTAAAAGATGTCTTTCATTTTTAAAATGTTAATAGCATTTTTACGTGATCCTTTTTATTTTAAAAATAATTAATATTTGTGGCATTTTTATGTGATTTAAAGTTTTGATTGTTATAGGAATAAATATATAAAATTTCAGGTGTTAGATATGTAAATATATAAGAATTGTGTGGCATGTATGTAAACACCACCCCCCTGCTGACTCTTGCTTTATACTTTTGACTTGATTTTGCTTTTTTTTTTTTTTAATAATTTGTGGTCGATTGATGCATGTATCACTTTACTTTCATTAAATTTTGTTCTTCTGAGAACTCAACACTTTTGTTTAGTTCCATTGAGTTTTGTAGAACGTGTTTGTCATTTTATGTACCTTTCACAAGAAACCTCATCGATTTATTTATTTTCTAAGTTGGATAGTCTGTCAGCGTTCCATTTGATAGATGAATATCAAGTTTGACAATTTTGTTTTCTTCATTAAATCTGCACGAGGAATGTAATCTTGTATACATTATATGGATTTGAGTCTGGTCCATTTTGTCGCTTTAACTGTGAGATCATCATTATCTATAAAAGTTAATATTGATGTGATCCGAAGTGCCGGATTTATTGGTAATTTACTTCCGGTAGCGTTTGTTTTGTACTACTTTTGCTTTGGTGGTCAAGGATCGTGTAGACCTACAAGTTAAACAATGTAAGTTTTAAATGCAATAAAATAAATGCATTATTAATTAATTACTGTTGAATCATATCCATTAACACACTGTGTTTGATTTAACATCTCTGAAGATTTGCATTTGCATTAAAGAAAAGTGCAAAAAAACATACAACTATGTGTGGACTGTGCTATCACTATCCTCCCTCAAAGCATATTCTTAGATTTAACATCTGGGAGTAGGTTTTTCTAACTTAGGGACATGTAAAGTATTGCATTGCTAGATGTGTTTGCTAGAACTGCATGATTATTTTATTGTAAATTAGGATGAACTGTTGGTAATTGAGCTGTAGGGATAGTGGAAATATTATCATGTCATGAAGTTCTACTTGTTATATCCCATCATTCTTTCATGTACCTTTCTTTTTTAATTAAGCACTTAAAATTTACTTTATGCAATAAATAAATCATCATTGTTGGCCTTATTAAACTATTTAGGGTAAGTTTTATGAATTCTTATTCTTCATATAATTCGTATTTCCTATTGAATATATGAGGCGTTAAACTTTTTCTACACAGATCTAGTTGCACAATTCCTAGGTTGACCTCTTTCCTTTCTAATCTTTTTACATAATTTTATCTACTTACCTTGTGGGTTTGTTTTCTTCCACTTGTTGCACCACTCTAAATTCTAAGGACTCCAAAACACATAACTCTAATTTTCGCTATCTTTGAGGCTTTTGTTTAGAATAGCCTGTCTTGATTTTGATTCACTTCACCTTTATTTTAGTCTCTTTTCTTGGAACTGCATTCCTTTATTTTCAGAATACCCTTAATCAGGATCTAGCGCAATAAGTCTATCATGCAGCTTTTTCATTTTTTTATAATACCGTATGCTTGATTTTACCTGTTGTGTACCTTATTTATCCATTATATTCTAATCTTCCCCCAACCTCTTGATTAGTCTAGCAAGCTAGCTTCAAGCTATTATCTGTCGTTGGTCATAATGTAAAGTAGCCACTAATCAGTTGTTCCTCCCAGTCAAGGTGAAAGATTTTGTTGCATGAAGGACATGTGATTTTTTTTGGGGTTATATTAATTATATATTTACCAAATCTCAAAGAAAGGGTACAACAGAACATAATCCAAGTCTAATTTTTCATATGGTAGCAGTAATTCTATACTACTTATATATGGAAAATGATTAAATTAAGAAGCAATTCGGCACCCTTGTTTTATCTACTGCCTAATATCTGGGACTTCCTATGAATTAGGCTTCGTTTGGGATAGCTTTCAATTACAAAAATTTCAACTTTTGTACTAGAAAGCTGTTTTAAGAAGCAGTAAAAAAGCCGTCCCAAACGAAACCTTAATGTGTTAGAACTTTTTGGATGGAGGTCCTAACATTGACACATTATGGTGGGAGCCTTGGAGGTTAGCATATTCTTTGTAGATTTTTGTCGTTTATTTCTAAACTAATGTTTTTTGTGTGATTAGCCTCTTTACTAATCTTTTTTTGCTACTGAACTTTTGTTTTGTGTTGCTATGTCAGTGGCATATAAGTTAGCAAGAAGGAAGCCCGCTGATCTGAAATTCTTACATCAGACTCTTTTTGGAAGAAGAGGAAAGGTTGTGTGAGATTTTGACTTGCATTTTCTTGTTTGTTCTGCATAGCAACTAGAATTTCCATGTTAACCAAGCTGTTACAATTTCTTTTAGTTTATCTTTTTTTTTTTCACATATTTTCTTCTATTGTTTGTTCTTCAGTTGCTATTAAAGGTGGGTAAGTTGGTTTAAAGGGTTATATAGTTGTTATTGAATTACTTCCTACTGATATTTTACCATATTCTTTCTGTCTATGAATCATTTTCAGGTAGTTGATTTTAAAAGCAACATATTGCAGTTTTCTGGGTTTGCTTGGCATGAGACCGAGGTAAGGTTTCTCTCGAGCTTTATGAGTAGTGTTTCAACTCTTATAGGCTTTGCTTGAGTCTTGCCATTAAATTTTCTGTTCATCTGCTTTGATTTGTTTTGTGCAATCAATAGTTTAATGTGTTTATATTGTTTAAGTTTGTTTTCTTAATTTTTCACAGGAAAAACAAAGAGCTAAGATAAAGGAAAAGCTTGACAAGTGCATTAAAGACAATTTATTAGATCTATGTGACTTGCTTGATTTGAATGTGTCTAAAACTAACACTAAAAAGGTTTGTGGTTAATTAATATTCGGATCTATAACTTGAGGCTGCTCACAATTATTCTTTAAAAAGATTACTTTCATTCAACTTGGTTGCAGGAAGAAATTATAGTGAAGCTTGTGGATTTTTTAGAAGCTCCTCATGCAACTACTGATATTAAACTTGCTGAGAGGGAGCAGGTTTGCCTCCTTTTTGTGATCTCCAATGTGCATCTACTTAAATTTTGAATCTTCATGGTAGATTGTGAGATTTTTCTTATTTAGGCAACGAAAGACGAACATCTTTTTCTATAGCTGAAGAGTGCAATGTTTTCCTTTTGTGCTCTGTTGTAGTCAGAAAAATCTAGAAAGCGCAAACGATTTGCTGAAGGCAGTGCATCAAGGAGCTCAGGAGGCACGCCTGCGAAGAGGTCTAGGAAGGTATGCAACATAAGCTATGATTTACATTACTTGTGCTATTTTCCTCCTTTTATGTTCTTTTGAATCGTTCTTTTGCCTATCTTTGTCTTTATAACCTGGTTGTAATAGTTCTACTTGGGTTATGGACTTGAGTATATTGTTTTAGCTATATTCTATGTTCTTAATCTTTGCTTGAACCCAATGCAAAATACTGTAGAAAAGTGGCAAGCCGGAGGGCACTCCGAAGTCAAGCGGAAAGAATCCACAGGAAACAGAAGATGAGGAAGAAGAAGACGACACAGAAAATGGTGTTCCTGACGAGGATGATGTACAAGCGCATTCTGAAAGTGATGCAAAAGAAAATGAATCATCAGAAGCAAGTGATGATGAAGGCGAAAAGGAGAATGTCGATGAATCTGGAAAAGGAAAGGAAGATATGGAACTATCCCCCAAAAAACAAGACTCTGCTGTTGCAGAGAAGAGGAGAAGAGGGAGCAACTCTAAGAAGGTTTCTTCAGAAACACACAGGTAAAAAGCCCTGTGAAGACACCATCATCGCACAAACAATCAAAGGCTAAAAAGAATGATACTGCTGAGAAGGTTTTCACCAGGAAGAAAAAGAAAGGTAGTGAATCACCAGAAGCAAGTGATGATGAAGGAGAAAATGAGGATGTTGATGAATTGGGAAAAGGAAATCAAGACATCAAGCAATCCCCAAAACGACAAAGCTCTTCTATTTCAAAGAAGAGGAAAAGAACGGGGAGCAACTCTAAGAAGGCTACTTCGCAAACAGTGGTAAAAAGCCCTGTGAAGGCACCTTCAACCTACAAACAAGCAAAGGTTGAGAAGGATGATACTGGTGAAAAGGTCTTCACTCGGAAGAAAAAAGATGCTGATTCAACAAAGAAGTCGAACCAGAAGTCAAGTGTGAAGGATAATTCTTCTGGTATGTATCTTCATTTTAATCATAAAAAAATTATAATTGTTATTGGTTTCACTTACAGGTGAGATTCTTATACATCTTTTAGCTGACTTGTAAGTTTGGATTTGTTTGGGTCGGCTTTCTCACTGCTTCTTAAAGCAGTTTTTTGGAATAAAAATTATTATTTTTTACTAGAAAGTTATTTTAAGAAGCAGTAAGAAAGCCGTCACAAATGAAGCCTTTGTCTTAAACTTCTGCATGCCTTTGATTGTTGAATGTCAGAAAAGTATTGTTTTGCTAGAAAAATATTCTCGAGTTTACTTGGTTATAAAGTTGATTTTAAATTGCTTTTCATTGAGGTAAAATATTATTTTCATATTTAATTTTAGTTCTGGTTATTATATTTCAAGGTAAAAAACCAGGCAAGGGAAAAGCTACCGGAGAGGAACGAAAATCTGGTCCAAGCAGGACTGATCTGAGGAAGACCATATGTGAAATTCTGAAGGAAGTTGATTTCAATACGGTATGTCTTGTATGCTTAGTAGGCCTATTAAATAAAGACTGGACACTCTAACAGAGTTCGAGCTAGTAGTTAGCTACTTGGTTTAAGTATTGTTGCACAGATACGGTAGCTCCAGGCTGCTTTGGCTTGTTGAGCTGTACTGATTTTTGTAGAACTTCACTGGTTTTAGGCTTTGTTTGGGATGTCTTACTGCTTATTAAAGTGACTTTCTAGTACAAATATTATATTTTTTGTAATATTTAAGAAGCAGAAAGAAAGTCATCCCAAATGAAGCTTTCGTTTGGGACGACTTTCTAACTGCTTCTTAAAGCAGCTTTCATGTACAAAAATTAAAATTTTTGTACTATAAATATGCTTTATGAAACAATGAAAAAGCCGCCCAAACGAAATCTTAGTTTGCATAACTCAAATCACTTATCATCTTACTAATTTTTTCATTACAGGCTACTTTTACGGATATTCTGAAAAAACTTGGTATGCCTTCTCCCAAATGATAATCCCTTCTTTATGTAATATTGTCTGTCTTACTCTAATGAAAGTCATCTCTTTCAGCCGTCCATTATAAGATGGATTTGACACCAAAAAAAGGAGCAATAAAGCAAATGATACAAGAAGAGTTGACCAAGATGGCCGATGAAGCCGACGAAAGCGAAGAGGAAGGCGAAAAGGAAGAGACCGGTAAGGAAGAGACCCCAAAACCTGCAGGCAAAAAAGTAAAGGCATAATCAATATACTTGAAGCTCACTGCACCACTCAAATTCCCCTGTGATCAATTGCTGCTTATGAGTCTGTAAGTGATTTGAAGGCAGTTCCATGCGTGGATTGGTTGTTAGACAAATTCAGGATTTCTGTAGTTTACTCGTGTTTTATATGACTTGGATAACTTAAGAAGTCATGGCTGGTATTACCTCATGAGGACAAACTGGATCATGGCCTTGTAATGAAGGGTGTAGACCACATGAAGATGCATATTATATAATTACACTGTGTAGTTATGCTTTTGTTATTTGGTTTCCATTGACGTTGTGAACTGGTGCCTTCATGAACTTTGAAGCTTCTGGTACTTGTGCTTAACTATGGTGAAGTAGATGGAAAACAAGGGGGTATGAAATTATCAGAAGCTGGTTTGGATGTTTGATATTGCCGACTTTTGAAAGCTGATTATATTTCCAGCTAATATGTGGCAGCGCTAATAATGATGATACTGAATCGGTAAATATTTGTTGCTACAGAGAATTTGTTGCGTGAGAAACGCTTCAGTGTCTCTTTGAATGCCCGCTGAGAATATCGTTTCCTATCTCTGGTTTCCATTTACATGGTTTCTTAGCTGAATCTGTACACCCCTATAGCTTTGTTTGGGATAGTTTTTTATCATTATTATTTTGTTCTTTAAATAAAATTTTGAATTTAAATTTTATTTTAGAAAATAATGAGAAAGTTGTTCAAATGAAGTTCAAGTTTTTATTTGAGATTTTTTATTATTTTTTAAATTAATTTTTTAGTAAAAAAAATTTTGAAATTGAAATTTTTACAATAGCAAGTTGCTTTTCAAAAGCAATAAGAAATTTATCCCGAATAAAAAGGCTTTGTCTGGGACAGCTTTTGTATTGTTTTTTAAAACGGTTTTTTAGTACAAAAAATTTAAATTCAAGAAATTTAAAATTTTTGTATTAGAAAGTTGTTTTAAAAAATAAGAAGAAAGCTATCTCAAATGAAGCCTAAGACTTCGATTGGGACGGCTTTCTTATTGCTTTTTAAAGCAGCTATTTAGTATATAAATTAAAATTTTTGTACTAGAAAGTTATTTTAAGAAGCAACTAGAAAGTTGTCCCAAATGAAATCTAATATTTTATTTTGGATGGTTTTTTATTGCTTTTGAAAATCAAATTTTTAATACAAAAATTTAAAAAATTGTACCGAGAAATTACTTTAAGAAGTAGGAAGAAAGTCGTTTCAAAAGAAGCCTATGGTTTTGTTTGAGACCGCTTTCCTAGTGCTTCTTAAAGCAATTTTTTAGCATAAAAAAATAAAATTTTTATATTAAAAAGCTGCTTTAAGTAATAAGAAAGTCATCCCAAACGAAACCTATGTTTGAGATGGGATGACGCCTATCATTTGATAGGTTTTGTTTTAATATTAATGATTTTCTTTTGAGTTTCAATTCTCTACTGGTTTTGTAGGTCTTTTTATAAATTTTATTATTATGTTTTTTAGAAGTTATTATTTCTATTTTTATTCATTTCTCTAACTAATTTAATATTATTAATTTTATTATTATTATTATCATAAATATAAAATATTATGCATTGCTTTCTTGATGCATTTCATGTCATTTAATTCTATTTGGAAGAATGTGATGCTATCTTTGAGTAAATGTGACATCATTTGCATTTTTTTTACTTTAATATAATATAAAAGTGCAAAAAAGTAAATAATTTATAGAAAAATTAAAATGCATATAATGAGTTTTCAAATATTCCATTGATTTTTAAACACTATTTGCATGCATACTTAGCATCATTTACATAAATAATGGGTATTAATTCAATTATTGTGCAAAATAATTATAATGAATAGTTTTGTGAAATAATTAAAAATTTTTAATCATATTTTGATTTTACTTATCATATAAATTAAGTTCAATTGACAACTAAGCATCATATTTGCATACTATTGGGAGATCATTAGATTTTAGCTTAATTAAAAATAGAGCTATTTAAAGTAAAATAATAAGGTGTTAGTTGTCCACAAACCTAAACTTATTTACTTAGAAGAAATTAATTAGTCTCATTATAAAAATATTTATAAAATCAATTCCTTATTATAAGTTTTCCCACAAGAAGATTATAAAGATGTGTTGATTTTTATTTTGGAATAATATATATGGGTAAATTTTAATCTTTTTTTTTTTGCTATGATAAATTTAGTTAAGCATGTGAAATCTCTTTGCAATTCAGGCTTCGTTTGGGGCAGTTTTCTTATTGCTTTCTAAAACGATTTTTTAGTACAAAAAAATTCTAATTCAAGAAATTTTTTAACTAAAAGACTATTTTAGAAAGCGTTAAAAAAGCAGTCCAAAACAAACCCTCGATATCCTTCTTTTCCAAATTATGATATAAATAACTATAAAGATTAAAATGATAAAATTCTGTTTTACTTTGGGCTGCATGGAAATTGAATTGGTACTATGAGTTAAAGGACCTATAGAATCTACATAATCAAACAATCAATTTTAGAAAGTATCATAAGAACTTTGGGAATGATCTTAATCACTTAAGCATAATGCTTACAAAGGTTTAGTTTGAGACGGCTATCTTATTGTTTTTTAAAGCATTTTTTTAGTATAAAAATTTTAGTTTTTTTTTTTAATTTTTTAGTACAAATTTTTTTAGTTCATTGTACTAGAAATTTGCTTTAAAAAACAGTAATAAAGATTGTTCCAAATGAAACCTAAGGCTTAGGCTTTGTTTGGGATGACTTTCTTCTTGCTTCTTAAAACAATTTTTTAGTATAAAACTTTTAATTTGTTGTACTAAAAAACTTCTTTAAGAAGCAACAAAAAAGCCGTCCCAAACGAATCCTTAGTTTGAGATAATTTTCTTACTATTTTTCAAAGCAGCTTTTTAATACAATTTTTTTTAATTATCAATTTTTGTAATGATATAGTGGGAGTAACTGAACTTGAAATCTTATTTTATGAGAAAACTCAAAATCTCAGTTTAGTTATGAAGTTTCTTGATGAATGGGGTCAAGGAGCAAATACCATTATAAATAAATGGGTCTTTAAAATTAAAAGAGATTGTTTTGGCAATATTAAAAAAAATGTAAATCAAGACTTGTAGATAAACGATTCACTGCATAAATATGAATTTAATGTTACTGAATATTCTCTCCAATTTCTAAAAAGAATTCTTTTCGGATAATCATAATATAGTCACATCCAGTGGATGTGAAAATAGCTTTCCTCAATGGAGATTTAGGCTTCGTTTGGGACGGCTTTTTTATTGCTTTCTAAAATGGAGTTTTAGTACAATTTTTTTTTATTTTTGTATTAAAATTCCGTTTTAGAAAGCAGTAAAAAAGCCGTCCCAAATGAAGCCTTAAGCTTTGTTTGAGACAGCTTTCTTACTGTTTTTGTTAGTATAAAAAATAAAAATAAAATAATTTTTAGTATACAAAATAAAATATTTGTACTAAAAAGTTACTTTAAGAAGCAGCAAGAAACCCGTTCCAAACGAAATCTTAGAGGTAAAAAATTACATGAAACAACCATGAGAGTTCATCTCAAAGAGAGATGCTGTAAAAGAATTTCTCTCATAAAATTTTGATACAAAGGATATAGATGAAGGTCTTATGTTATTGACCTAAAAATTCAAAGAGATAGATCTAATGGATATTAGGATAGTCTCAAAAAAATAAAAAAAAATGGATATTAGGACAGTCTCAAGAAACTTATATCTTTTGTGATTTTAGAAAAAAAATTATTCAACAGACATGACACCTATTATCAAACTTATATCTATTGTCATCCAAATTGTATAAAGAACATGTGTAGGTATGCAGCATAAGAGCTCAATTCTATGAGAGATTATTATGTGCGGTCATCAGATGGTCCAGAGGCGAATCGAGATGCCCCACGTCACCTGGTACACTGCGGTACACAACGCCGGTACACAGCAACAAAGAGATATGGTACACTCTGATTCACCTCCAGATGATGTCCGGTGACAGCACCAATTCTATCTTATAAAATTATATAAGATACTCTTCTATTTTAATTTAACATTTAATACTTAAAACCCTTATATTTGGAATTGTTTTGTCTTTTTACTTGTGTATATAAAATTAGAGAATGACAACATAGTGATTTGATTAATATATGGAATCATTTCAACCGGTCAAGAAGAACATGTAATTTTTCCCTTTACAATTTTCTACATAAAAAAATATAATATTACATAAGTTCTCTAATTTATCTATTTATGTGTTTGACATTCGTGCAAAACTAAGACATAAAACTCTGCTCTACCACCACAAATTTCCTAGCCCGCAACAAATGTAATACCAATTACAAAGTGAATATATACTTTAAAACAATAAAAAAAGACGTCTGAAATGAAGCCCAAGACTAATTAAAAGTAATAATATATATTTAGAATATTATTATAACTATCAAATATCTTCTTCTTTTTTTTTTTTTAAATAAACAAATTTTCTTTGTAACTTGTTAAATTACTTTAGCCCTAAAAAAATTACCAAAATTTTATTAGTGAGTAAAAAATTCAAATATTAATTCATTATATTTATAATCATTTATTATAGGCACTCTCAAGTCTCAAATATTGAGAGCTATTCATATGATTTTGAGAACATATGAAAAATCATATTATTTGAGCTATTCATATGATTTTGAATTATTAATAGCTCAATAATTTATTAATTTCACCAGCATCATATGATGGGTCTAAATCTCTAATGGAACATAGGTTATCTGAATCGGTTGGTTTAAAAATTTAACTACCAACAAATAGATCTTGAATTCGAGTTCTACGTATATGATGTGTGTGTGAGTTTGTCTTCATTGACCTAAATGTTACACTCCCCCCCCCATGCAAAAAAAAAAAAAAAAAAAAAAAAAAAAAACCTCTAATGGATGATTACTAATGAAAATCATTGAGCCATCATTACATCTATGGGTGTCAAAAATTTACACGACCTGAAAACCCGACTTGAACTCGACACAAAAAAGTTCGGGTCAACCTGAAATAGGTCGGGTTCGGGTTTTGATTTTTGACTTGTTTCGAATTTCAGGTCGGGTTCGGGTCAACTCGGAAACCCGAGAATGACCCGGAATCCTGTAGTTCAGTGTATTTACGGGATTTAGCCGAAGAAGCGCATGATGACGGGTCCGGTTCGGGTCGGGCTGAATAGTGTCCGATCAGTTCCGGGTTAAACCCGAACCCGACCCATGACCCAATTTTGATAGCCATAATTAGATCACCATCTTTATCATATTTAACTTCAATATCATAATCATCAACTCTTAAATTAATTAATACACGATACATTATAAGTGCATCATCAAGCTCATTTATCATCTTCTCTATTGATTTTATGAATATGATATAATCTTAGAATCAATACTACAACACCTTGTTAATCCAAGTAGAACAACTCTGACAACATATACTCTATAACAAAGAACATTAGCATAAGACAATATCAGAAGAAGCCCTCGCCCCATTTGTTTTTTAGCTTTTACCTGGCATAAGATGCCACAAAGCTGCTAGTGAAGAATTTTTACCACAATTTCATGTGCTGCAACCGGCGCCTGCAGAGTATTTGGCAGAAAAAATATTGAACATTTCTTCACAATTTGGTGTTTTTCATAGTAGCAGGACAGAAGTTAGCCTATAATGACTAGAAGAACAAAAAATCAGAACCAAATCAAATAAAAAATTTAGTCTTTGTCAGGCTATCCTACTTGTGGCGACCACGAAATCTTTTCTGAGAAAAGAAGACAATAGGAAGGATTTATTTTGTTTCCTTTTATCCATAACCACGATAGAATGAGAGCCATACAAACAGCCCCTGCCTTAAAACTTACACTGAGAATATATCCTTCAATAGGCACTTACTCACTCATGGTAGTTGCAAAAGCTAAAAGCTCTGAAGTCTCAAAAAAAGAAACTATTAGTCCTATCTTTATTCTGGGTGGACATCGGATGAGAGAATCGGCTGGTTAAGCGCTGCATACCCAACAGTACTTAGAGGTATTTAGTGCGGGTACCGAGCTTGGGATGATGTGACGCATTTTTATTGATCTCCGAATACCCTCCGGACTCCGCACAGAATAATAAATCCTTTTGAGGCTACAAACCAAAGAGACACCAACTATAACAAAATATCCTTACTTTTTTGATCAAGTAAAGCTGAAGAGAATCTGTTCAACAGTTCTGATCACAGGAAGAAACTCACACAGATAGTTATAGCTTCTCTGATTCATGGCCTGATCTAATAAAAAGCACCTGATCAGAAGAAAAGATATGTTGCCAATAACACGTTACAGCGTCAAATTTACATATCTCATCTTCAACTCTTCAGAAAGATAAGTTGAAGATCATGAAAATATTATATTACAGATTTCATATTTCACCAAATTCTTCTATATCAAGAATAATACATTCTATGTACTAATACCAAATCCCATAAACAGAACAGACACAACAGAAACACGATGCACACACAAAAGAAAACCAAAAAGAAATCACCTAATCAACATTCAATCAAATCCTCCCCTGCCGGCCGCTCGCCGTTGGTGAAGTACTCCAGCCGCCGCCGCCGTCGCCACTTATACCTATTTCATGATGATGGTGATGACGCTGATAAGATGACGGCGGTGGAGAGCCATACATCTGCTGACCCATCATCATCATGCCACTGCCTCCATACATCCCAGCAGCGCCGCCTGAGAAACCCCCTGCATTGCTTCCCATACCCATAGCACCACCACCCACACCCCCATTTCCTCCACCGCCGCCACCTCCATCCTTTTGCGGCTGAGAGCCACCGCCGCCCTTCTCGCCTTCCATCTCACGAAACCTCTGGAGATAGATTTTGAGCGGCTCAACATACTCCTCGAAGCCAAGGGTAGTCATGGCCCATAATAGATCATCGCCATTGATGGTCTTCCGCTTCTCGCGCTGACACTTATCTGACGCCTCGCCGGTTATGAAGCTAATGAATTCGGAGACGCATTCCTGAACTGTCTCCTTGGCGTCCTTGGAGATCTTGGCGTTGGCCGGGAGGGCTTTCTTCATGATTCGGCTCACGTTAGCGATGGGGAGGAATCGGTCCTGTTCGCGAGAAGAATACTCGCTGTTTATGGCGGCATTGCTATTGTTATGCCCACCGGATTCGTTGTCAGAATCCGCCATGGAAGCTAAAGATAGTGTTAGTAATTATTGTATTTTTGAAGAATTTTGGGCGTAATCGGGAATGCTGATCAAGAAAGATGGCGCCTTTTTAGGGTTCGGAGGACTCTGATTCACTTTATACTTGCTGAATTGTAATTCGACAAGTTGGGGATTGGAAGTTTCAGGTTTTGTCGGCGCGTAGGAGTTGCAACCGCATGGAACAAGTAAAAAACTAGAATTGGAAACTGCTTAATCTATGCTACGGATTAGGTTTTGGAGGGAGAAGAAGAAGAGGGAGTGGGGGGACGAAGTGGGAGAGACAGATATGGCGGTTGGCTCTCTTGGTCCTGAAATGGTAACGCAAGCGACACGTGGAAGCATAAGGGCCGTTTGTTGCTCGATAAGAGAGGACGGGCGTGGATTGCTCGTAGGCGTTGATGTGTTCGACATTAAGCCGATCTCAGCCGTTAAAGTTTGTAACCGGTGGCACGTGATTTGTTTTTTTGGCTCTCGTGCGGGCGTGCCAATCGATCTCAGCAGTTAACATTCGTAACCGGTGACACGTGATATGCCCTTTGGGCTCACGTGCGGGCGTGCCAGTTGGAACCATGAATGCATTTCAATTAGGCTTTGTTTGGGACGGATTTAACTTTTATATATTAGAAAGTTGCTTTAAGAAGCAATAAAAAAGCTGTATCAAACAAAGCCTACATTTCCATAGACAACTTCAATAGATAGGAGAAAGTTTGACAAGATGCCTATACTTCAGATTTTTTCGATAGTAATTCTAATTTTAGTATTGCTCTAAAAATAATGAGTCGTATATGCATTTCCTAAGCACATTAAAAGGAACTTTTATTTGGTCCGGTGAACATACGTAGAGCTACATTCGGCCGGCACTAAGATCGCGCCACGTAGCAGGCAAAAAATGAGAAATACCGAGCAATACCAACAATAACGAGAAATATCATTATGTGAAGACAAAATACTGAGCAATACAGAGTAATACCAAAAAATACAGAGTTTTTTCTAGAAAAACTCGGCATTTTTTGGTATTGCTCGGTATTACTCAGTATTGGTCTTCACAGAGCAGTATTTCTCGTTATTGTCAAGCAATACCTAGCAATACCAAGCAAATACCGAGCAAAAATCGAGTAACTCAGTGATGACCAAACGTAGAGCTACGTCCGGTCAAAGGACCTAATAAAAGTTTGGGGTCAATAGGCACACATTAAAAAAAATTGTTCATTTCTAATAGATATAATAATATCGCCAGAGCTTTATCAATTATTTTTTTAGAGGCACAATACAGAGTTAGCACTCATTATATCATAATGAATATTGCGATAAATTTTAAGATCAATAGTTATCGTGAGGAATATCATATCACTTGAATTTCAAGCTTATAAAAGAATTTAGTTTTGTAGACATTTCGATAAAATATGTGTGAAGAACCCAACCATAGTTGATTATCTTGAAAATGCATGTCATTGAACAGTTGGCTCTAACTTTTTTCCATATAAATAAAGTTTATATTTTGATAAGATTTAAAAATGTTATCAATGGGGCATACTACTTTACAATGACTATTTTAGGCACAAAATGTAAAAGAAGAATGTTTGATAAATAATGCACCATTACATTGAATACAAAAATTAATTTGATAAAGAAAATTGAAGAAGCATTGCAAAAGCTCTTGAATAAGACTCAAAGTTTGATTTCATATAAAATTAGTTAGTTTGAATTATATATCCTTAATGATGATCTTAAGTCTTAACAATGAAATTTTCAAAAATTTTGATCTTATGGGTCTCTCGTGTGTACATGCATTGGCTTAGTATGAGATTTGGGTGTTAATTATTATGACTTATGTTTAAAGTTCTATACACATGAAGTATGATTAATTTTATATAGTTAATGATAAAGACATCTCGAAGGTTCTAAATTAAGAAGCATATTTCTTATATTACGCTTATTGAAACGAAAGGTCAGCCGTCCAAAAGAAAAAAGAGAACCTTCAATGAGGGCGAATGATGTGTTGCAACATATGTACAATTGATATAGAGTGAGAGATCATAATTGAGTTACTTATAATGTCATGAAATTGAAAAGAATTGTATCTTCTATATTTTAATAATTACAATTAGAACTATCTAATTTCTTTCAATAATAAAATACTAGCAAAAATAAGTCTATTGATCAAAGCATCAATATACATTGGTGTTAAATACCAAAAAGTCATATACACTAGTCAGGGAACAATTATTACGTCCTCCGACCGGACGTAGAGGAACGTCCGGTCGGAGGTAAATTCCCGTCAAATACCGAGTTGTATCGAGTAAATATTGAGCAATATCAAATAATAACGAAGAATAACATAATGTGAAGGTCCAATACCGAGTTATTTCGAGCTATCTTGAGCAATACCGAGTTATACAAAAGTTGTACCGAGTTTTTCCTAGAAAAAACTCGGTACAACTCGGTATTTCTCGATATAGCTCGGTATAACTCGGTATTGGTCTTCAAAAAGCAGTATTCATCGTTATTATCAAATAATACCTAGTTGTACCGATAAAATACCGAGTTTTTTGGAGAAAATTTGGCTCCGACCGGACGTTCCTCTACGTCCTTGCACCGGATGTAATAAAAGTTCCTAGTCAGGAGTCATACAAATACAACATATATATTGTATGCCTACTATTAAGCTCAAAAGTATAAATAGAAAATATAAAATGATAGTGAAATCTTAAGAATCATATATCTGATCAGCCTCACACTATCGAACCTCTTTCCTAACTTGAAATTATTAAATAAAATCACATATATTGAGTTTATAAATCCCAACAAGTCAGAATCTTACAACTGAACTCAAAGCATAAAAAATAAAAAATATGCATGAAATCATTAAGTTCATAATAGTAGCACTCAACATAGTCATGAGTTAAGTTTGTGTAGAAACACTAAAACACATGCGATAAAAATAATGCTTGTGAAATAGTACAATACATATGTCAAAATGATAAGGCTGTAAACCATCATTCTTCTCAAACCAAATATCATAATAATATTATCTAAACAATAAGGAAATTGTATAAACTAGTAAAGCGGAAGTATATATGAAAACAATTTTATGACAGCGCTATACTATTAAGGAATCATATATGAGTCCATTATTTCATATCAGTCTCAAATTAGTATCTTAATCACATGCTCAATAATAGTAAATCAATAATAATGAATCAGTGGCATTAAGTTAGTGCCTTATATATATGTTCAAGCAGTCAGATTAAATAAGGAATTATGGCTCGTGTGGTGTTTTTCTAGTAGGTATTCTTAGTTCACTATTTAGCTGATTTTCAATAATCAAAGTCATCACTCTTATCCGTCAGCACAATAATTACTCATTATACCTCCCACTTAGTAAATCATGTGAATTAATAGATGATATCATCACAAACTACAACATTCACTATAGGAAAAACCCATCACCCATTTCGGCGAGCGAATTTGAGCAGTTTCCGGCTTTTTCCTGCGGAATTTTGAGCAGTTTCCGACTGTTTTTTTAAGCGGCCCTCCGGCACAGCCAGCGAGCTGCGGTGGTTTTTCCGGAGGCTTTTTTGCCGCCGGACAACGTGCGCCCAAAAAAAATGACGGTAGGAAAATAATTTCTGACGGCGGTTTTTTTTCCGGCGGCAAATAATGCCGGCGGACATGCCGGCGGTCCAAAACCGCCGGCTGAATTAAAAAAAAAAACAACACACTGAAACACACACACACGCCACCCCGCTCGGCAGGCGCCAGCTTCCCCCTCGTAACCCCAATCTCGCCGGGCACGCCAGCGGCCGAGTGCTGCTCCGGCAGTTTTCGCGCCGTGACCTCCGGACCGTGTAAGCCCCGACTCCTGGGGTCGCCGGACCGCGCTACCGCGCTCGTGTGACCGGACCCGTGTAATAAGCCCGAGGGGTCGCGCCGGACAACGCTCGCGTGAGCCAAGCCGAGTCCGAGTGCGCCCAAACCGCCCGCTCCCGCGTCTGTCTTCCCTGAGATTCGAACCTTGACCCCTTCTTCACCCGCAGCCCCTACGCGCACAAGCTGACCAATGCGCCGATCCTGCAAAATGAGAAAGGTTAAGTATTATTTTATTTATATTAAAACATGCTGAATATTATAATTAAAACATTATTTATTTAAACTATCTTTGGTTATTTATTATTTTATTTATAATTAAAACATTTTTTTATTTAAACTATCTTTTAATAGAAAATAAAATTTTCAAAATAAAATTAAATAAACCAACTAAATTAATTAAAAAATTTAAAAAAAATAAATAAGCCGGAAAACTTGAAAAGCCGCCGGAAAACATGAAAAGCCGTCGGAAAATTAATATTATTTTTAGTCATTTTATAAAAATCATTTAAATTGTTATAATTTTAATCAATTTAATAAAAAAATTAAAAATTCCGCCGGAAAACTTGAAAAGCCGCTGGAAAAATTTGTAGGATATAAGCCGTCAAAAAGCCGCCGGTAATCCGGCGGAAAGTCGCCGGAAAACTGGCCGCCGAAAAGCCTCCGGAAAATGCCGCCGGTAATAAGTGATTTTCCTGTAGTGATTTAGAGGAAAGTTAATCAGCCTACAATCATGTTTAATTATAAAAGAATCTTCAGTAATAAACCAACTTCTCTTATTTTTATACATAATATTATAAAAGTAATAACGATTAGCTATTACTCTTTCTCATGCCCATATTTATTCACAAAGCTTGTTTCATCAGTATGCTTATATCAGGATGTCAACAATCAATATTTATCTCAATCTACTTAAATTGTACAAAATATCATAAATAATATATTTCTACTGGTGAAAATATAAAATCATCCAGTTAAAATGAAAAGAATAATAATACTATAATAGATCAAAATTTATGCAATGAAAATTCACTAAATGAGTAGAAAATATAATATATATCAATTTAGACATAAGAATAAATTCTGGAGTCAAAATATTTGAAAACATAGATATGATAGAAGTTAATTACCTATAACGATCAGAAAAATTTGCGTAGAAGAAATAAAATGAATGGTAAACCAAAAGCATGTTGTCTCTCTCCTCTCTCACCTTCCCTTCTCTTGTTCTCCTTCCCTTCCTTACCCGGCAAGCCAAACAAAGAGAGAGAGAGAGAGAGAGAGAGAGAGAGAGAGAGAGATGGGCTAAGTGAATATAATATATATAATATATATATATATATATATATATATATATATATATATATATATATATATATATATATATATATATATATATATATATATATATATATAATATTTTCAATGTCTAGTACAACAACTCTCCAACCCAACACTGCAACGCTACATATTCATTATATAATTACCGTGAAACCGAGAGTATCAATACCCTAGCGTTGCACCTTCCAGAGTCGTTGCACTAGAAATCACTGTGTCGCAGCGACACAGTTCAGAATTCTCAAATTTTTTTAAGAATAAATCTATTTAAGAACTCTAGGTTATTGCATAGGAGGCCAAGTAACCACTGCATTTTTAATATTTATTACTTCGCTTGTTTTTGTAAAATATATTTAAATATTTAGCTTTAGTATGAATTTTGAAAGAATATGACTAATTGATCATACAATAATATATATAATATATTTCATTATGACGTATTATAGTTGTTAGTTTATATTATACTGTTTTTTTTTTTGTTAAAACCCACGACGGGGCCTACGTGTTAATATAAAAAAGCGGTTACAAAGTCATTAATAGGAACCTTCAGCTCTCTAATGCTCGACTGAGCTACAAGATCAAAAAGGAAAAAACCTCTGAGCCGATGGTTCCTAATTCTAACAGTACACAAAAATACCTAATAACATTCTAGGGCTGCAAGACGGCAGCACCCAGAAAAGAAAGATGATAAGATAAAGAATGAACCCGATCTTCCTGGCAAAATTGTGGTAGAAGCCACTAGAACCCAAAAATTGGAGCAGAAAAAAGCTTATATTATACTGTATTTACCTTATAATATGATGTATCATAATTATTATGACAACCCCATTGAATATAGCTTTTCCATTATACCCTATTATATCTATCTTTAACATGCTATTTTATAGCTATTATGGTTGCAGGTACATCAATCTTGTACTTTACTCCTAAGGGAGCACATATTTGATCAGTAATCTAAATGCACTGTATTTATTGTAAATTTTCCTTAAATTAGAGTCTAGATTGCTTCTAAAAAAATTTCATATTTACAAATTTGATTCTAAGTTTTCTTCATTAATTTGCACAAAACTATGCATAAAATAATATATGATTAGATTAATTTTATGATTCATATTTCATGTTATTTATATATCTAATACCTAAAATATTTATATTACATATCTACTACACATACATAATTTTAATATCAAATATATCACTCATATATTTCATTCCTACCACTCATACCATCATATAAACTTTAATATTTCATTTCATGCATCGATATTTGTTCAACTGGTGGTAGGCATGTAATATTAATATTTTAAGTATTAGATATGTAAATAATATGAAATAAAGTGGTATATATGCATGTAAATCCCCAAAAATAATTTATTCAATCTAAATAATATCTTATATCTTCTTTGCAATTTGAAAAGTCATCCTGGGACCCCCCAAGCTACAGTTGAAAGACCTTGTAACTAATCCATTAATTGTTCATGCAGACGCCGGCCTCGTTGCTTCTTCTCTTTCCACAATAATAGCCTTCCAGTCTTGACGTACGTGTTTCATCTCACAGCCACATATGCATGCAGCAGAAATCAATGAATTCAACTGCCAAGTTGTCTAAGAAATTAACAGTAAAACTACATTCAAAACAGTCCCAATCAGATATATCGTAAAAATCTCAGCTAAAAGAAATTTCATGAGCTTTTTACAAAGTTAATTAGAAAGCTGTGGCTAATGACTGTGCAGAAAGTGTGAGGAGATTTCAATATTCCACAGAGCACTATCTACAGCGATTCCTGATGAATTATTCTTCCCTTCGTCATTTGGGTTTGATTCCTTTTGTTACAGTTGCAACTTTCTCTCAGCATCTTTGCTTATAAAGGGAGGAGAAGACAAGCACGTCGCTGCAACTTGCAGCACCTGTAGCTCCAAATTGAGTGCTCTCTATAAGGCTCTTTGACCATGTCCTTTCATGGAGAAGTGGCTTAGTTAAGCTCTGAATTCCTCTCCATTAGATCCATTGGTAAGACTTTACCGACCCAACTGAACAAAATGCTAAGTACATAGTTGATCAGTAGGGATGTCAATATATAAAAAGATATGAAAACTCGACTTAAAAATTTTGGGTTTGAGTCGAACCTTTTAACAGGTGTGTCTGGTTCAGTTTTCTTTTTCTGACCCATTTCAAAATTGGGTTGGATTATGGTCTTGCAATATCGTATTTAACACATTTTGATAGGCTAATAAAAATAAATGTGAAAGGCACTAAGGCGGGTTAGGCGTGACTCATCCTGATCGCAATCGCTATTTTGATTTTTTCGTTCTTATCGCAGTTTCCAGCCATCCTGCCTCACGCTCGTTGGTCTCAACGCATCATCGTTGAGCCGTCACAGACTTGTAGGTCATCCATAACTCCAATCTTCTAATCGCTAGTAGCACCGTCACACTTAGCTCGATCTCTTCACGATATTTCATTTCTTTGATTGAGTTCTCCCTTCAATTTAAGTGGATGGTAAATGAGGTAAGATTCCATTTTATTTTTTAAGATGATTGTATTCTAATTTATGATTTCTTACTAAATCGGTTGGCCGGTCGGGTCATCCAAAATGGGTTGCTGTCGGCTTGGGTTTAGGTTCAAGGTTTTCACCAGTTTACTAAACAAGTCGGATTCGAGTTGGATGAGTTTGAAGTAGGTCAATTTCGGGTTAGACCTGAATCTGATCAGAATATCAAATTTGACATCCCTAATATTGAGCCAAATTCATCTCATAATTTATTTATTTTGCAGATAAGTTATAAAAAAAATCACATTAATATAAAAATCTATCTAGAGTAATAGCTATAGCAATTTACAAGATGAAGTTGAAACTTGAAAGTATAGGCTCTTTGTAAAGGTCTACAGACTCATGCACCCATATGACTATTAAGCAATTATTAGTCAGTGCAATTCTTTCATTAAAGATGTGTGATGATTTCTTGTCGATAATAATAATAATAATAAAAAGGGAAATTTACATGCATACCACCTTATTTTATGCTATTTACATATCTAACACTCAAAACATTAATATTACATGTCTACCACCCATATACAACTTTAATATCAAATATACCACTCATATAATTCATTTATATCATTCATACAATCTTATAAACTTTAATATTTCATTCCATGCACTCAAATTTATTCTATGGGTGGTAGTCATGTAATATTAATGTTTTAAGTATTAGATATGTAAATAGCATAAAATAAAGTGGTATGTATGTAAAACCCCCTAAAAAAATCATTGGATGCTCAATTTGATATCATATAAATAGGTGTTGAGCAAATAAATAGAATGAAAGATAGAGGACTAATAGCCATCAAGCCCACCCTCTGTAAATGAACCAACTGAGATTTCATTTGGGTTGAGTTGCTTGTTTTTTAAAGCAATTTCTTAATATCAAAATTTTTTGAATTTGATATTTTGTATAAAATTATCTCAAATGAAATCTGAGTTTCTCACTTTGGATCAAGCAGAAGAACATGCCATATGTTCATAGTTATTTCTTCATGGAATTAATGCTTCACGAGTCATTCCATGAACTTATCAACATGCAGGTTAAGCTCCAAATTCGGCATATTACTTTGTAGTGCAATTTTTGATGAACAAGTTGAAAGGTTGAGACGCATTGACAAAATGCCTTTGTGTTCCATAAATGTTACAACTTCCCAGCAAACATAGTAGCTTTAATGTTTGTCCATTGTATTAAATTTGTGAAGTTTGTATACAAAATCATTTGTTTCGAATTTAGCAGCTTGAATTCCATTTATTTCATTACAATGTGAGAGTGATTTTCTTTCTAGATCTCAAGAAATGAGGCTCTCTAGTAAGTAGGAAAGAGCAATATGATCTTGAGCATCATGATGTAGTAAACTCTTTGATTTGTTTAAAATCTGTAATTGATGGTGAACAGTATTAATAGTTACATGCCAGAACATTCACGGTGATATATAGAGAGATGAAATATTTGACGTCCTAATTATGTACAAAGATCCAACTCAAAGATGGATAAAAAAGAGGTATGCAAGTGTCATAAGAGATATCAAAATTTTTACATATAAAATTCCAGAAAGGGGAAAATCATGGGCATGACTTAGTTAAAATTATTCAACTAGTATTTGTTGTTGATTACAAAGGATACCCTTTATTGGGGAAAGGTGTTGGTAATGTATCAAATATATATTGTATAAAGCACATTATATGGTTGGTGTTGGAAGAATCCAATGTCACGAGAGTTGTTCTCAAGAGAACGTTTGCATGTTTGTTTGGTCGATAAGAATATAGTCAGACGATGGTGGTTAGAGGCACCATAGATTGAAAATTGAGGTTGAAGGGAATATAGTAGGACGATAGAGGTCATAAGAACTATAGTCAAACTATGATGGTCGGAGAGACTATAGTTGAGCTACAGTTGTTAGAGGAACCATAATAGGCAAGCGACTAAGGTTGGAATGATCATAGTCGAGCGACGAAGGTCAAAAAGATCGTAGTTAGGTGATGATAGTCCGAAGATCATAGTTAAGCGACAAAGGTCGGTGGGATTGTAGTCCTGTGAAGGTGGTCGGAGGGACAGTAGTCAAGCGATGGTGGTTAGAGATATTGTACTCGGAAGACGGTGTTCTGAGGGACCATAGGACCGTAGTCGAACGATGGAAGTTGGAGGGATTGTATTTAGGCAACGAAGGTTAGGGACTGTAGTCAAGCAACTAACGTCGGGTGGACCATAGTCGAGGAGTGAGGAAGACTAGAAGGATCATAGTCAGCTGGTAACAGAGGTCAGATGGATCATAGTCGGATGACAGAGGTTAGATAGACCATTATTCAACGATATAGGTTAGAGATATCATAGTTGGAGTGATAGAGGTCATATGGACTATACTTGGTGGGAAATCGAGGTTAGAGGGACCATTGTTGAGCGGTAGTGGTTTGACGGACCATAGTCGGCGGGCGACTGTGGTTAGAAGGACCGTAACAAGGAAACGTACGATGGTTGGTAGGACTATATTCAACAGGTGACAAATGTATAAAAGAACCTATTAGGGTGACATTGAACCGTATTCTAGGTTAAGCACTACATTTGTTAGATTACTTTGTAGTGAAAGATTTGGAAAACAAGTCAAAATGATTTAGAAGCATTGAAAAAATACCTTTGTCTTCCATCAATGATACAATTTGTTAGTAAATAGTAACTTTAATGTTTGTCCATTGCATTAAATTTGTGAAGTTTATATACAAAATCATTTATTTTGACTTTAGCATCATGAATTCCATTTATTTTATTAGAATGTGAGAGTGAATTCATTTTCAAAACATGAGAAATGAGGCTCTTTAGTAAGTAGGTTAGGGCATTATGATTTTGAACAACATGATTCACTAAGCTCTTTAGTTTGTTTAAAATATAAAATTGATGGAGAGCATTATTAATAGTTGTTACGTGATATAACATTCACTATAGTAGAGAGATTAAATGTTTAATGTCCTAGCTTTGTACTAATATTTAACAAATATATAGATAAGAAAGAGGGGTGCAAGAGTCATGAGAGAATATAATTTTTATATTAAAAAACTTATAAAGGAAAAAATCATAGGGCATGACCCAGTTAAAATGATTCCACTAATATTTGTAATTGATTACAAAGGATGGCCTTTCTCAAGGGAAGTGTTGGCAATTTTTCAAATATACATTATACATATCACATTACATAGTTGGAGGTGGAAGAATCCTATATCATGAGAGTTGTTCTCAAGAAAACATTAGCTTATTTGTTTGGTCGATATGATTGTAGTTGAGCAATGATGGTTGGAGGGATCGTAGTCCAACGGTGGTTAGAGAGATCATAGTCGAGTGACGATGGTCAGATGGATCGTAGATTGGCGACTGAGGTCGAAGGGACCATAGTAGGTTGATAGAGGTCGGAAGAACCATAGTCAGGTGATAGTGGTTGAACATAATGTAGTTGTGCAATGGCTATCAGGGTGACCATATTCAGTTGGTGACTGAGGCTAGAAAGAGAATAGTTCGAGTGATGGAGGTCGGAGGAACCATAGTCAGTGAACGCCTGAGGTTAGAAAGCCATAGTTAGGTGATGATGGTCCGAGGATTATAGTTTGGTGACGAAGGTTGGTAGGACTGTAGTCAAACAAAGGTGGTCAAAAGGACATTAGTCAGGAAATGCTAGTAGAAGGTAACATGCTAGTGCAATGGTGGTCAGGGGTACCATTCTCAGGCAAATGTGGTTGGAGGTAACATACTTCGGCGACAGTGGTCCGAGGTACGTACCATACTCGGGTGACGTTGTTTGGAGGGACCATAGTCAGTCAATGGTAGTTAGAGGCTAATTTATAAATCTAAAGAGTGTCATTCTTTGAAAATATATAGAAGATCCAGAGCAAATTCAGAGTGCTCCATAGGACAACTCATATTTATTCCTCGATGATAAAGCGCTCATTCAATATTTAAGAACCTTAATGATGTCAGAACTAAGCAAACTTGGGCTCGTTGGAATGGTCTCTTTGACCTGCTCGATTCAACTATAATCATGCCATATATGAATATTATTTGGTCACCCAATTAATATTTTAAAGCTTCTCAATATGCTTCAAGCTATTGATTAGGGTCTATTCAGGGTCAGATTGGATTGACTTTGGTGTCATTTGGTTCACCTCGTCGAAACATTCAATTTGACTACAATTTTATTGAAATCAGAGTTCATATGATCCTGAATTAATTTTGAAAATTTTCAACTTGAATATGCCTCAAAATTTGTGTTCCATCAGGATAATTTTTGGTGACGTATCAATACTTAAAAGCTAGATTTTGACAAATGTGTTTGGGTTGCCTTAAAAGTAATCTTGCAAACAATAATCCCAATTAAATATGAACGTAGTTGAGAAGTTATAAAAAAATACTAGAGATGAAAATGTTCAACTCGAGACAATTGGATAGTAGACAGACTAGACAGTAGTTTGCTCATTTTTCATAAAATGTTGCAGTTCTGTGTGTAGGTTCCATTTATAATAATAATTTGGATAGCAACTTTAGCTTCCATTTCTATTCAAAACTCCCAATACTAAAGAGAAATGCATCATTCCAGGCCACAAAGAAGGCCCAAAAGTTCTGCCATAAATGCAGTTTGGTTCCCCAAGGATCTATAGAAGAGAAGATGAAAAAAATATTCAGTGCGGAGGCTGAATGCCGTCCGGTGACCAACTAAAATGCGTCATGCCACTCCTTCGCTCGGTACCACGGATCGGTACTACTCGACATCGCTCGGTACCGCATCTCAATATTGTTGACGTGGCTGTACCTGGTTCACCTCCGTACATAGAGTTGCGTCCGGCATCCGCACAAAATTATTTCTCCTATAGAAGATCGGCAAGATTATGGTAGCCATTAAAATCTCTATCAATTCCACCTGCACCTGTATTGCAGTTAGGAGTGAAATCTGGAAGAGCTTAGAGCGGTTAATTAGTAATTACCCACCCTGAAATCTTTATTTTAATAAAAGAATAAGCATTTTAGTTGTTTTATCCGCCTTGAATAAATGTAGCATTATAAAATTTCTAAGAAATTTTTTTTTTCTATTTCATTTATAAAATTATATATTTCAGAATCATAATGCTCATCCTCAAAAGATAGGCTGGTTCCGCCCCTGAATTTATAAGATTCCCCTTGGAGCAATCATCTACATTTAGACTTTATTTAAGATGACTTTCTTATTGTTTCTTAAAGCATCTTTCTAGTAAAAAATTAAAATTTTTATACTAAAAAATTGCTTTAAGAAGCAATAATAAAGCCATCTTAAAATAATAATAGTTTAAGTTCCCCAAAGCAAGGTTTCAACTTTCAACCACTTCACTATTTAAGCCTTGATAATTGTTTTCACATTGAGCTCAAAGCAAAGCTATTTTCAACAGCCAAATTCACTGAACGGGGAAGAAGCACGAAGTTTGATGTGGCAGTCAAATCTTCTAATGATCCTCCCGATACTGAATTTGGAATCTCTATATCTAACATTATTTCTCTTAATATCTATATAAATCCTTCTTTTGATTATCCGATGTCTTTTATAAAAATTAGTTTTAAAAATTTTATTTGAGAGAATGGATGTTTCTAAGGGGGAAATCAGTATTAAAAAGTTTTGAAAATAATACAAAAATGAAGTTCCGTAAAAAACAGTTTTATAAAAGTGTCACATACAAACATCAACTAAATTAAGCTGTCTCAAACGAAGCCAAAATCTTTGCAGTTCTTTCAAACGGAAATATGTTCATGAATGCAAGAAATATTAGGGACTTAAAAACTTAAAATCATCACACGGCCCATTTTGGTCTGTTAGTTCGAAGCTTTAGCTATCAATCAAGAGGTCTTGGCTTCGAATCTTGCATATGTATAGCATGTGCTAATTCGCCTTAATTGGTCTTAATGTCCCTTAATTAACTAGCAACATAATATATTAAAAGATTCATATCATGATTATTCAAAACATTTTAAACTGTGTATCGACTATCTAGTACAACTCTTCATTTTTCTTATTCAAAACATAAGACCTGATAACGACATAGTTATTAAGAGAAAGAAAGGCTTGATGTTCCCACTATTATTTATAATTAAGTATGTCTTTTCAGCAGATAATTATTTTTTTAACTGATATGCCCTTTCAATTAAATTTTGAGGCTCAGCTCAGATGTGCACAGCTAAGATACATATGGCACTATTATCTTCCATCATTGCACATATCTTATTTTAAATCACATCTCATTACATTTTTTAATATTTTTATTCATACAAAGCGACAAAAAAGATGCTACTATTATTAGCAACTTGACCACCTAATACTAATTATAGTTGTTTATGGCAAGAATTGAATAGTCCCAGTATTGTATTCATGCAAATTATTATCTTTTCTATTTTATATTTCTTTTCTTTTTAGGCTTATATTCATTCAAGGGAGAAATTATTCTGTGCAGAGTCCGGACGGAAAGAACCGTCCGAATTGCTGCGTATTTTCAAAAAAAATTAGTAAATACTCAGTAATACTCACAACTGAGTATTTGTTGAGTATTTGCAAATATGTAATAAATACATAGCAAATACAGACGGTATACGCAGTTCGAAGAACTGTCCGAATTTCGCAAGTAATAATTTATCCATTAGATGCGTCAAGAAATAATTTGGCCCAATATCCGACCCAAATTCAACCCAACAAATTTTGCTTTTGGGCTGATCGTGAACACAATTTTGACCTGAAAGTGATTGTTTAAATTTTTTTTTTCTTAAATTCTGCATGACAAGTTATTATTTTTGTTTACTCGAAATGGGTTATTGGATTGGGTTAGGGTTCGGGTCATCTGGATTGCCAGTGGGTTGTATTCTTGTCCACCTTTTTGGTTGTTTACTAAATGGATTGGATTTCAGTTGATTGGATTCAAATCAGGTTAATTTTAGGTAGGACCACTCCTAATATTCATAATCAATATATATTATTTACTGTGATTTTTTATTTTTTTTTATTTTAAAAAGATTAAAACAGAAAATTTTCATGTAGATTAGAGTCGATTTTAAGATCTTATGATCTAAATTAATTGAAACTCACAATTAATTTATTTGAATTATGATGTCATTAGGCTAATGAATATCGAATAAATTAGTTAATTTGATTGCATTCACCTAACATTTGCAAAAGAAATTACTGAAATAAACTATTTTTATGTTATGAACTTTATTTAAAATAAAAAAATAATTATATATATGATCGACCAATAAAGGAGATATGTCCGGAATTTTTATTTGGTTCGGTTGACCGGATGCAAGAAGCATCCGGTCGTAGGCAAAAAAAACGCTGTACCGCGGTGTACCGAGTTTTTCAAAAAACTCGGTACACCTCGGTACCGAGTTTTTTTTTTGCCTAAGACCGGATGTTTCTCTGCATCCGGTTGGAGGACGTAATAATTGTTCGATATGGCCGACACCATTTAAACATAAATTTAATCGCCGATTAAAGCGCGAGTAACAGTCAACCTGATTTGATTGATGAATGGAAATCGCACGTGGCAGAAAATCTTTGGTTTAGAGCTGTAATTGGGCTTAATCAAATGTTTGATTATGATTTAATAATTATTAAACGTATATATTTATATATATTCATTTTTAAATGATTGCTGTGGCCCCAAAAACGCCAGAAGTTTTATGCCCATCTATGAAGGAACAAATGATGTTTAATTTGATAAAAAGTTATTGTAATGTATTTTAAACGTAGAAGTTCTAAAAATTTTATTACTATTCCTTAAAGGAGTAAAAAAAAAAAGATTTATACTAAAAAAAATAATTTTAAAAAATTTAATAAACATGTCTCAAATGAAGCTTTAGGATTCGTTTGGGACGGATTCGATTGGGACAACTTTTTTTATTATTTTATTTTTTAGATCGTAACAACGATTTTTATTTGGTCATTAATTTTTCATAGTTTTCTATAATTTTTTATACTAAAAATATACTTTTTTTCATTACTTTTAATAAATATATTTATTTTATGAACTTTATAAAAAAATTGTAAGCATCGAAAATAAATCCTAAGTTTTGTGACAAAAAAATATGTAGAGCAAAATTTTAGCAATTCAAAATGTATGTATTTTTTCATTAAAATACACCCCAAGCTAACATTGCTCTCATTGTTGGCACCAAAAATCTATTATTGCCGCTGGTTGTTGGCCATCGCCACAGCCTCCTGCCATCGCGATCGATCGCCGCGTCGAACAATTTTTTATTAAGGATTAGACAATATATTAGACACTACATGAAAATCACGTATTACAAGCGGATTTTTCCTGTGACGCACCAAGATCTAACTTGAAAGAATTATTCAGTCAATCTTTTAAACCGCCAACTAGCAGAGCTATCTATAATCATCAATCAATGATAAACAGTCTAATAAAATATATAATTTAAAACATCATGTAAATATTTCTATTCATTCCCAAAAATTCATTTACAATACTCAAGATTTACATAATAATCACGATTCCATCCAGTCATGAGTACAAAAGAATAACCATAACAAAAAGGAACAAAAACTTGAAGAACTCAGATCAACCTCACACTCTTGCTCCCTTGCCCAGACCTGAAAATATTAAGCACATATAATGAGCTTCAAAAAGCCCATCAGGTTACCAAAAACCTACAACTGAAATCAAAGCACGGTACGAAAATAATATGCATGTCAATCAGTCAAATCAATAACAGTCACTTGTACATAATCATTGAATCTATGCAGATACAAAAATCAGTAATCAATGCATAATCAATAAAAACCACAATCATCGGTAAGAGAATCGATAAACAGTAGAAAAATCCATAATGCTAAATAAATCAGTACATACGTCAATTCCATCATATATTAAAACATCAGTCAAATCCATAGAGAAAATCGTCACATCAGTAATATAAGTTAAAACAGTATCGTATCAATAAAATCAATCAAATCATTGAATAAAGAAATCATCTCCGGTCAATAATATCAATCGGTATGAAATCAAATAAAACAATTAAATCAATACATCATAAGAATAGTTGAAATCAAATAAATACAATAAAAGCATATTCTATATCACGTGTTCAGTGTGTCACATGTAGCAGATCAATATTTGGTGTATCAATGAATCCATAATATCGATGAATCAATAATATCGGTATTCGTAGTATTAATGAATCAATGCAATATCAATATCCATATCAGTATCTATATCCAGTGACATGTACAATATGCAATATCAATAAAATCATGCAGTAACAATAAACCCGTAAATCCGTCAGTAAATCCATTCAATATCAATAAATCAATTCAATATCAATAAATCCATCGATATCCGTAAATTCGTATGATAATCAATAAATTAATCTGTAACAATAGATCAATTCAATGTCAGTAATCCACAGGATAATCATAAGAACAATACTTTAAACATGCAATTCAATACAATAGTCTTACTCAACAAGTACAATCATTGACTATTAAGGCATTTTTTAGTCTTGGAATATCGATGTATCGTTGTATTCGTTGGCTCAATAATAGAGTCGTAACTCTTCGCCCATCGACATAATCTCCTTATAACTCCCAATCGTTATATCACGTGATCAATAGAGGATAACACCAAACCCTTTTTAAATGAAAGCCCGTCGACCCACCATCCTGTACAAGTCAATCAATTTCCAACCAACGGTTCAACCAGTCTTTACTTGTCTTTCAGTAATATAACAATATTTCAATCATATATTCACATTCGTATACATCTCATTAATACATTGCAATCAACAAACACAATTTAACTCAATTGAAGAAAATCCTTAAAATATCGTACAGTCGACAGAAATCCCAAACAGGATCAAAATACATAGTTTCAAAAAATTACCAATTTATTAGAAATCGAATAAAACATCGTTTCAAGACTTTTCTTGTATTGAAGCAATATTTTTTGACATCCAGATAATTTTCTATTCGATAAAAATACTTCAGAATTCAGGATACCCTGTGAAAACTTTCCAGAAAATACTCAAAACGTGCAACATCATCATTTCTATAACATACAAAAAGTTACGCGATAAAAGTTTCGTCAATACAAAGATATACAAGAATTTCGGTAACGGAAACCCAAATCTGAACAAAAAAATGTCAAAACTCGAAATTTTCAAAATCAGAAATAAGATTCGGATTCTTTACTGCGAGACAAATAATTCTTCCAACTACGTCGACAGACGAAAATCGCTCCGCGGCCTCCGAAACCAAACCTTTCCTTCCTTTTCCTTCCTTTTCCTTCTCTTTCTCTCTCTCCGGCTTTCTCTCTCTTCAAAATATCTCAAATCATCTATTTAATGAACTCGATCATCCCGACGATGTTTCTCGTTCGTCCCGGGATGATCTCTTCTGTACACAGATCGTACAGACGATAATGGAACTTCGTCCCTGGACGATGCTCTCGGGATAACTTTTTGTTCAGTTCGTCCCGACGAATTCAGGTTTGTACAGACAAATCTGCACTTTACTCAGTTCGTATAGACTAATCATACAGATTTTCAACTGTTTGTCCGTACTAAGGTCAGTTCGTACAAACTAACTACAGAAAAAAAAAATGAAATATGGAGGAGTTATACATTTCCGACACTAATTTAATGATTTCTGGCCCGAGAACCCGCCCACGACCGCCCCCATGCGTCCCTCCCTGGATTCGAACCCCCAACTTGTTGGAATAACCTCATGGAGCCATCCACTTTGCTATAGTGCAAAATGTATAAGTAAGTTAAATGTTTTATATTTAACTAGTATTAGCCGTATCAAAGTTTAAAATAAATAAAAAACATATATCAAAGTAAATAAATAAGACATTAAATTAATAATTAACTAAAAAAGTTATTAAATCAATATATAATTAATTTAACAACTTATTTTAATTAGTTAATTAAGATAAGTTATTAAATTAATAATTAATTAAAATAAGCTATTAAGTTAATAATTAGTCATGAAAATATATTTTTTAGAAATTATCAAAATGCGTCGGAAAATCCGTCGGAAAGTTCGCCGAAAACAAATCCATCGGAAATCTGCCGGAAAGTCCGTCGAAAAATTTGAAAAATAAATTGGCATAAATTTTTTATTATAATCCGTCAGTAATCCGCCGGAAATCAGTCCGTCGGAAAGTCGCCAGAACTTCCGCCGTAATAGGCTATTTTCCTGTAGTGAGAACACAATTTGTTAAGTCACTAGTGTAAGCAGGGTTAAAAAAATCAAAGTTGCATGAGGTTAATCTAAGATCATCTACAATCAAATTGCATACGGTGGTATGTCGTCTGCCATTCTCTCCATTCGAATGCTAAATCTTACGCCCAAATTCAATAGGTGAATAGTGCAACGCCAATATTGGCGTTAGGGGTGTCAATTTTTGACACGACACGAAACACGACCCGAACCCGACCCGGAAAAATCCGGGTTCGGGTCAACCCAAACCCGAAACGGGTCGGGTTCGGGTTGAAGAAATCAACCCGTTTTAAAAATCGGGTCGGGTTCGGGTTGACACAGAAATACGAAATTGACCCGAAAGTGACCCGAAAGTGACACGAAAACTCATATTTGACCCGAAAATCCGAGTTTGACCCGTTTTTTACCCGATTTTGACCCGGAAAACGAAGATTGACCAGATTTTTGACCCGAAAACTTGCAATTTTGGGTCAATTCCGGGTCATTCGTGTCGGGTCGGGTTGACCCGGACCCGAATCGGGTCGGGTTCGGGTTGACCCGAACAGTGCCGGGTCAGTTCCGGGTTCGACCCGAACCCGACCCGTTGACTCGAATTGACACCCCTAATTGGCGTCACACTGTTCACCTATGCCAATTGTTTTGTTACGGGATTTTCCAAAGAAGCGCGCTAAAGAGGAGAAACATGGTTACCTTCACAACGAGATGTAGAAGCACGCAAAATAAGAGAAAGAAATGGAGTTCGATTGGAGATGAATTATTGCATTTTGAAGTTTTACTGTATTTTGGAGTCGAAAATGGATCTTTCAGTTGGAGATGCCCCAATGCACTAAGTAAAATTTGTACAAAGAAAAAAATTGATGATTTGATCCAACTATAGCAACTTGTTAGACTTGCAACATTTCACGAGGCTCATAAAGAAAAAGAGTAAAAAGAATGGAATATAAAAAAAGAGAAGAGAGAGAGAGAGAGTCACAAGATTTCATGATAATCTTAGCCACAAAATTATCATATTAGATCATCAAATTATTTTTCACTTCTATACCAAAATTAGTAACTTCAACTTGCATTTGGCGTATTAACATATGTGAGATTGAATATTTCCCATATAAATGAATTGCTCTCTCTCTCTCTCTCTCTCTCTCTCTCTCTCTCTCTCTCTAAGAAGAGAAAAGTGTAAGCAGCATCGTATTCATCCTCTTTAAAGGGGTATCAAACAATATGCCTATGGCTTGCTTGCATTCAAAGAAAAGAATGAATCAATAACAAAAGTGAGGGGAGACCACATGAAGATGCTTCACACTGTTGGAATTGTCCTTACTTTGTTATTTCATCAATGTTATAAAAATTAAATTTAACAATATATATAAAGAAAGGTTCCCCTTCTTTTGGGAGCAATGAGGAAAGAATAGGAGAATTTGACTATATATATATATATATATATATATATATATATATATATATATATATATATAAAACATTTTATAAGTAATTGAGTAAATAGTTTCATTATTCCTTTTATAATTAAATTTGATTCAAGGTTTAGTTGAGAATATAAGATGAAATTGTCCCGTCTTATATTCATGAACAATTTATTGAAGTCCATCATGGACAAGTCAATTCGACATCAAACATTGTTCATATTTGGAAAAAGTGTTGGTTCACAAGCTAGGGTTAGGCATCACGGGACTGATAATGTGTTAGCTTTAACAATCTTTTTCGAACACGAGTTCACACATTCGTTAGGGAAGCCATGGTGGGATAAACATACAACAGTGCTAAGTAGGGAAGGTATTACAGGACCATTGTGGGATGTAGCTTCTCAGGAAAGACATCACAAGATCATCGCATGTGGGGAAAAGAGAGTCTGTTGTGAAAGGCATCATGAGACTAACATTTGACGAAAGTCGTTGCGAAATGCATCATGATGCTGGTGAGCGATGCAATTGATCATTTTCCATAAAAGAAACAATTGGTTAATTTCCATTTAAATAGGACTTCTAGTCATATTTTTCTACCAAAAAAGTTCAGAGACATTTCTCCAATTACGTGCATTCTGATTTATATTCAATAAAATTAATTCCTCGAAGAATATTCCTAAATTGTCCTTGGGATATTTTATTCTTGTTTTAATGTTATTTAAATATTCAAATTCAGAATTTTGAAAACAACTTCAAAAATTTTCCATTAAAAAATCCAATAATACAAGAACAAACTTGACTCATCATGTATGGATTTGACAAACTCTATGTTCCATACATAGCAAATAATTTTCATATTTTGGTATTCGCAAATTTGGAGTAGTACAGAGAGTTTCCTCCTTTATGCGAGTTTTGGTGCAACATTTTTGCGCTAGAAATGGAAATTGCTTTACTCTCTACCCAAAAGCACTAAAGCAATCTCCCTGCCTTTTAGGAAAAAAATGGCCAAAGAAAATTACACAACATAATATGAGGAATTTTAGTATAAGAGATTTTTTTGGACAATAAGGTAAATATTTTGAATATTTGAGACGACTTTCTTATTACTTTTTAAAGCAGCTTTGTAGTACAAAAGTATTAATTTTTGTTATAAAAAACTATTTTAAGAAACAGTAAGAAAGCTGTCCCAAATAAAGTGTAAGACAAATGTTTAGGAATAAGTAGTTGCGCTCATTATGTGATCTTAGTTGAAGTTGATTCTGGTAAGCTAAAGATGGCTATAGAGTTGGGATGAATGTCATGATGATTATAACGTAAGGGCCGATTCACAGTGGGGGGCATTGTGAGCCTGTGCACAATGACAAAGCCAAGATTTTTTACCTACGGGAGAATAAGTGTTTGATTTAAAAAAATACCCTCAAGCTTTTTCATTTGAGCTTGAAATTGACATTATGATTTTAATTTTTTTTATTATAGTTGTTAATTATAAGAAGATCAATTTTATGATAATGAAAAAAAGTTTATTTTCATGCTCATCTAAATTAATTTCAACATAAATTTATTTAGACTATATGTTATCATACTGATCATCATATTCTAAGCTACTTGATTTAACTTTAAATATTATAATTATCATATAATGTACTTTTTTGACTTTAATTATATTAATCTCTTATAAATTAGAATTTGATTTTTTTTCCAAAAAAAAAATACTAATAATGTAAAGATTGAGAGAGAAAAATAATATAGTAAAAATTGTTAGGAAAGTTGCTATTTGCATGTTTTACATTCTTGCAACTTGTATTATTTTGATGATTCCAAATATTATTGTTTTATGTGTAGTTATCTCCTAACACTTTTTAGAAGATTTGTTTTTGCTCTTGTGTGTACTAATATTTCAGGAAAATCAAACTCCAGACTACGAAGACTTCAAATCAAATTCAGCATGAGATACTTTATGAAATTGAAGCTTGTACTTTTTATTTGAATTAAATTTGAGAGGGAGTGATTGTAATTGAGTGAATAAATTTACACAAACTTAAAGGAGATCTTGAAAAAGTTTTTTATACTGATCGTACGGGACGAACATTGTTCGTACGGGACGATCAGATCAGTTATCTCCTTGTAAGAGCAATGGAACGGACAAGAACTGAACTGGAAATATTTTCTAAGTCCTAATCGTCCAGACGAAATCATTTTCGTCCCAAGACAAGTTTCTTTCTGCAAAAATTTCGTCCAGACGAAGTCCAGTTCGTCCAGGACGATGGGAACCGACTATGGCAGTTTCTGGGAGTTTTCGGAACCGACTTTTGATATAACTGTTCGTCCAGACGAAATATTTTCGTCCCGGGACGAACCAATTTCGTCCAGGACGAAATTGGTTCGTACAGATGAACAAAATTTCGTCTGGGACGATCCAGTGCGCAGAAAAACTTGTTTTGGGCAGTTTTTTGGACGGTTTTTCTTCTCCTTTCTATATAAGGAGTCCTAGAAACTATTACAAATGCCTTTGGAGTTGTTTTCTCTTGAGAGGGATCATTGAGAGGGAGAAGATCCTTGGAGGGGATTTCAAGGGAGTGTGGAGGGGATATTCACACGGTTGCTCCGGCGAAGGCTCTCAAGTGAAGTTCAACAACATCGGTCCGGTTCTCTGCCGACACTTGGAGAAGTGTAAAAGGACAACAAAGTGTATCTTTGACAGTCATTGTGTCTTCGTTCTTGTGGAGAAAATTTGAAGAGAGAACTTGAAAGGGAGAGAGGAAAGGGTGGAGTTTGAGAGGGAGAAGATCCTTGAAGGGGATTTCAAGGGAGTGTGAAGGGGATATTCACACAGTTGCTCCGGCGAACTTGCACCTCATTACCATCGGATTCAAGGGTCGTCTTGAGGGAAGTTTTGGCAAGAAGAAGATCTCTTTGGTGTTAAAGAACCCGGCTACTCCGCCGCACCGGGGAAGGTGAAAGTGATTTTGTACAGCTTCTTCTCCGCCTTGCTGTGGGAGCAAAAGGAGAGTCACTTTGTGGTATTAGTGCAATACTCAGAGGGTGCCTCTGGGGAGTGGATGTAGGTCAAGGTTTGACCGAACCACTATAAATCTGGTGTGTTCTTTCTTATTTTTTTATTCCGCATTTAATTTCATTGCAAGTTGTTTACTCTGGTTGAAAAGTTTATTTTAAATTTTAATTTTAACTTGCATCAATAATTCAAAAGGTTTTCTAAAATTCCAAGAGTTGAAGTTACATTTTTTAAATTGTCAATTCACCCCCCCTCTTGGTAGCCTTGGGACACTCACTTAGGCTTAACATCCTAATTACTAGACTCAACAAGTGGTATCAGAGCTTTGTTTCAAAATCATAAGTTTAGACTACTTTTTGAAAAATGAATATGGCTAATTTTAGAAACCATAAATTGTTAGATGGATGTTCGATTGTTAGACCACCTTTATTTGAAAGTATTTCTTTTGATTTTTGGAAAATTCGAATGTCTACTTTCTTGCAATCAATAGATTATCGCATGTGGCATATGATTCAAAGTGGTTATTCTGTACCGTCACGTATTATAGATGGAATCAAAACTGATATCCCTTTTTCTGAATGGAGTAGAGTAGAACAAATTTATGCACAATTAAATGCTAAATGTATGAATTGTTTGTTCTGTGCTTTAAATTCTGAAGATTATATGAGAGTCTCTACATGTACTACAGGTAAGGAAATTTGGGACAATTTATGCATTACATATGAAGGTACTAGTGAAGTCAAGCAATCTAAGTTGAATTTTTTGATGAATGACTATGAACTCTTTAGCATGAAACCTTATGAGTCGATCTTAGACATGTATACTAGGTTTATTCAAATTGTAACATCATTACATGCTTTAGGTAAAGAGTTTTCAAACTTTGAAATAGTCAATAAAATTCTACGTTGTTTACTTGACAAGTTTGATGCCAAAGTTGTTGCTATTTGTGAATCGAAAAATTTGAATGAATATTCTATTGATAATTTGATTGGCTCACTCATTGCCTACGAGGAATGTTTGGGTCAAAGACTTTTGGATGCAGGTGAAACAATAATGCTAAAAGCGGAAGACATGGAGAAAAGTGGCTTAGTTGATGAGAAAAGCGATGACTTAACAAGCAAATTGAAAAGTCCACTAAAGCACAAGAATAAGCATCAACAAAAGTGGAATAAAGGTAAAAATGGTAAGAATGTTTTGATTTCTTCAAATATTATTTGCTTTGGATGTAGGAAATCTGGACATCTGAAAAGTCAGTGCCCTAATTTGAGAACTCTTCCTGCTAAAGAAAAGGGCAAAGCTAAGCAAATTATAAAATGGGAAAATAATGAAAAGCAAAAAATCTCCTGGGCGGATCTAGCTTCTGAATCATCAGACCAGGAGAAAAATGATGTTTAAAACCCTTTGTTTATTTGTTTTTGTTGTATTTTTATTTTTATTTGTTTTGTGTGTTTTTGTGCTTTTATTTTTAGTGTTTTGAATGATTTTGAAATGTTTTCTCATTTGATTTCATGTTTTAGATCGTTGTTAATGTTCTTAATCTTTATGAAATTCATTTAGTACTTTTAATCTCTATTGTGCCTAAACTAAAATTGTAATTAGAAATTAATTTCATTAGAAAATCTAGTTTATCTAAATTTAATTTTTTGCCTATAACTTGTTTTAGTTAGAATTTTTTTTAATTTCATGTCATTCATTTTAGACTATAAAATCTTAATTATTATTGTATCTTAGATGTCTATCTTATTTTGTATTTCAATTTTCAATTAATATTTATGCACTTAGAAAAATTTGAGATTCTAGATTATTGTCTTTGGAAAGAATTCAATTACTCTTGAAAATTGTACAAATGTACAAAATCAAAATGAATGTGCAAAAAAGTTGCAAATGTGAAAAAGAGTCACAAAATAAGCCCAATAAAGAAAGATGCACAAAAATGTGCTACCTATATGAAAAAGATGCGCAAAGCGCCACTTGTGGTGATTTTTTTCTTTCCAGATTCTTTTTAGTCTATTAATTCAAGTAGATCTAATGTTCATTTATATATATTTCAATTGATTTTTGGAATATGCAATTTTTTACTCATCTTTATTACAATGATTTTTCATATCATAAATGTCTAAATTGAATCATGTTTTTCATAAATTCTTACTTATTACAATGTTATATCAATTTTTTAAATTCTATGAAATTCTATGATTTGACTAATGTTCTTAATTCTTAGTTGCATTCTTATGTCAATCACTTTTTTAGATTAAATTTACATATGAATTTTTCATAAGATTTTCTACAATACTAGTCTATTTTTTCTTCACTTTTTGTTGTTGTCAAAAAGGGGGAGAGATTATTGTTTGTATTGTTTAGGGGGAGAATTTTTTTAAAAAATTTTGTGTGTGTCTTGTAATGTTTTTTGTGTATTATTTTTGTGTATGTGTGTATAATTTTAAAACAAAAATTTTTTTTAAATGCCTCCTTATTTTAATGTATTTATCAATTCAGGGGGAGTTTAGGAGATTTTAAAATGGTTTGAAATTTTACTAACAATAATTGTTTTGCCATCATCAAAAAGGGGGAGATTGTTAGGAAAGTTGCTATTTGCATGTTTTACATTCTTGCAACTTGTATTATTTTGATGATTCCAAATATTATTGTTTTATGTGTAGTTATCTCCTAACACTTTTTAGAAGATTTATTTTTGCTCTTGTGTGTACTAATATTTCAGGAAAATCAAACTCCAGACTACGAAGACTTCAAATCAAATTCAGCATGAGATACTTTATGAAATTGAAGCTTGTACTTTTTATTTGAATTAAATTTGAGAGGGAGTGATTGTAATTGAGTGAATAAATTTACACAAACTTAAATGAGATATTGAAAAAGTTTTTATACTGATCGTACGGGACGAACATTGTTCGTACGGGACGATCAGATCAGTTATCTCCTTGTAAGAGCAATGGAACGGACAAGAACTAAACTGGAAATATTTTCTAAGTCCTAATCGTCCAGACGAAATCATTTTCGTCCCAAGACGAGTTTCTTTCTACAAAAATTTCGTCCAGACGAAGTCCAGTTCGTCCAGGACGATGGGAACTGACTATGGCAGTTTCTGGGAGTTTTCGGAACCGACTTTTGATATAACTGTTCGTCCAGACGAAATATTTTCGTCCCGGGACGAACCAATTTCGTCCAGGACGAAATTGGTTCGTACAGATGAACAAAATTTCGTCTGGGACGATCCAGTGCGCAGAAAAACTTGTTTTGGGCAGTTTTTTGGACGGTTTTTCTTCTCCTTTCTATATAAGGAGTCCTAGAAACTATTACAAATGCCTTTGGAGTTGTTTTCTCTTGAGAGGGATCATTGAGAGGGAGAAGATCCTTGGAGGGGATTTCAAGGGAGTGTGGAGGGGATATTCACACGGTTGCTCCGGCGAAGGCTCTCAAGTGAAGTTCAACAACATCGGTCCGGTTCTCTGCCGACACTTGGAGAAGTGTAAAAGGACAACAAAGTGTATCTTTGACAGTCATTGTGTCTTCGTTCTTGTGGAGAAAACTTGAAGAGAGAACTTGAAAGGGAGAGAGGAAAGGGTGGAGTTTGAGAGGGAGAAGATCCTTGAAGGGGATTTCAAGGGAGTGTGAAGGGGATATTCACACAGTTGCTCCGGCGAACTTGCACCTCATTACCATCGGATTCAAGGGTCGTCTTGAGGGAAGTTTTGGCAAGAAGAAGATCTCTTTGGTGTTAAAGAACCCGGCTACTCCGCCGCACCGGGGAAGGTGAAAGTGATTTTGTACAGGCTTCTCCGCCTTGTTGTGGGAGCAAAAGGAGAGTCACTTTGTGGTATTAGTGCAATACTCAGAGGGTGCCTCTGGGGAGTGGATGTAGGTCAAGGTTTGACCGAACCACTATAAATCTGGTGTGTTCTTTCTTATTTTTTATTCCGCATTTAATTTCATTGCAAGTTGTTTACTCTGGTTGAAAAGTTTATTTTAAACTTTAATTTTAACTTGCATCAATAATTCAAAAGGTTTTCTAAAATTCCAAGAGTTGAAGTTACATTTTTTAAATTGTCAATTCACCCCCCCTCTTGGTAGCCTTGGGACACTCACTTAGGCTTAACATCCTAATTACTAGACTCAACAAAAATAATTTTAAGATTGACTAATAAAGTCATTAAAAAAATTAATTGTGAATTTCATAATTAGAGAAAATTAAAGTAGAAAATAAATTAATTTTTATATTTAAAAAAAGATAAAAAATAAAAAAAGTAGAAAATAAATTAAATAAATTAAAATAGTGTCACCCCTCATGGAGAGAGAGAGGGAAAGAAGACATTTAGAAGAGAGATGGAGCCAAGGAGCGGGGCACGTACCAGCTAAGAAAAAAAGAAAATAAATAAAAGCAGTTTTGTGTATTTGGAAAGAATATATAAAATGATTTTTTTTGAGAGGGGGGCACCCCACCCCCCGTACAAAATTATTAGGTTCGGACAACTGATAAATAGATATATCCGGATTTCTCTCTGTTTACAGTAAAAATGTAGCCAAAGTGTAGTCAAAACACAGTTACTGTAGCAGTTTTGTGTATTTGGAAAGAATATATAAAATGCATAAATAAAAGCAGTTTTGTGTATTTTGAAAGAATATATAAAATGATTTTTTTTTAGAGGGGGGCACCCCACCCCCTGCACAAAATTATTAGGTTCGGACAACAGATAAATAGATATATTCGGATTTCTCTCTGTTTACAGTAAAAACGTAGCCAAAGTGTAGTCAAAACGCAGTTACTGTAGCAGCTGCGCTTTGACTACATTTTTATTGCAGACAGAGAGAAATCCGGATGATTCTTTCTGTCCGGTGTCCGCACCTAATAATTTGCCCTATTGGCATAGCTTAATTCTACCTTAATATTGTTGTTAAAATTATGAGTTTTTAAGTAGTAGGGTGTTTGTCGTCTTTGCCTTTAGAGTTATAAAATGTATGATTGAGATTCTTAGTAGAGATATTCCACACGAAGAGATGTTCGACTCTTGACATCACGCAACACTAATGCATTTGTTATATGTTGTATTTTAAGCAGTAAGGTGTTGCATTTGTGAATGTCTTAGAACAGTATTTTACACAATCGTTGATAATTTGATTATGTTTTGAAGTTATAAAATTTTAATCAATAAAAATTTATGTTACCTACTGTTATGAAAAAATGTGAAATTTTGACATATGTGCAATTATGCTTTAATTATTACAATGTCATGAAATATATACATATGTGAGTGAAAAAAAAATATACATATGTGACTAAATTATAACAAGTAATAGATATAAATGGTCATAATTCTTTGAGATTTTATGTGTGTTAGGGAATATTTTTTTTTAAGGGGGGGCAACCATGTGATTCCGCCCATGGTATAAACTCTCATTATGACTTCTTATACATAAAAGATGAACACTAAAGCTTGATAGAGGATGTCAATTATCTTAGATAATATAATGCCTCAAATATAAGAAGAAAACTAAGTTAGAAGAAAATGGAAAGAGGAGAAAATTCTTTCCATGCTAAAGAGGGGCACTTAATTTGGATAGGGGGTGCCAACCAAAAATAATGGAAAGACCCTAAAGTAAGAAGGAAAATGGAAGAGAGAGAGAGAGAGAGAGAGAGAGAGAGAGAGGAATGCTGAAAATTTTAGCTTTTACTCTAGAGATGGTAACTTGTACTTGATTTGATATGTCTCATATTCAAGACAGTTGAATGCATTAATTTTAAGAAAGTTAGAGGAAGAAGGGGTGAAGAGAAGATAAGCAATTTCTCTCTTGCCTCATGGGGGTATTTATAGGACAAAAGATTGGGGAAATTGTTCAAAAAGGGGGCGGGGGGATTTACCTCCAAAGTTATTTAAAATATTTTTGAAAATTTTTGGGCCCAATTCTAAAATTTTTAGAATTCCAAAAAAAAAAAAAAGGGTAAAGATGGGCGGCCAAGTCCGCCTCCACCCTGCGGTTTCATGAAGCGGCAGCTATGCCGCCGCACAAAAAAAACTTTAACTACAGCAGGTTACCGGCTGCAATTGACAAAACTGTGTGCCTCAAAGGGAGCGCCTTTCTAGCCACACGACATAACTAGCTGCCTCCAGTGGTTGCCAGCTAGTTTGTCCAGCCACTAATATGCATCCATACCCAATTTTCTTGCTCGAACAGACCTAATTTTGTGGTCCTTGGGACTATTTTTCGGCATTACGGACTCAATTTTGATGCTTCCATAGCTAAACGAAGCTTCTACAATCAATTTTGATCAAATTCGATAATTTTGGTGCATAATTTTTTTGACAAATTTCTAAAGTTATGATTAAGAGTATTTTACTTAGTTCACGACCCCGAGAGGAGGTCCATGTTAACATTCGGGGAAAGGTCGAGCCATGAAACTATTCGTAAGTTATAATATTTGTATTGAAATGATTCAAAGACCTCTGACACATATTTTTGTACTCTAGAAGCTTAGATGTTAAAAAATAGGGGGGGGGCATCTAATATATCATCAAAAATTAATCATTATCGGGCACAAATCTCAAGACAAATTAAGTCGGGAACATTTAAAATTAAATTTGGGACCATCCAAACAATGATTTCAGTAAACTTATAGCCAAATTGAACATCTCAAAAAGACAAACCCAACGACACCAAATTCAACTCAATCCGAGCCCAAATGGGTCCAAATCAAAAACTCGAAGCGCCTTTAGGTGGTTCAAACCATAAATTGGATTACCAACAATTTCTCAATGTGATATACTTATAGTCGAATCGAGCGGCTCAACGATAAGAGTCCAACGAGCCCATGATCGTTGTATTTTGACATCACTAAGGAGCTCAAATATTTGATAATTGGTCAATAATCAAAGAAATTGATATCGGTCATTCATTCAAAGCACTCCTAACATGTCATTGATATCCTCCATATTTATTAATCATGCCACTCCTAAAAAATTATAAGTAAACTCCACATTCTTTATTGAGGGGAGGGGAAGCAGGTGAGCAAGGAAGAGAAAGAAGATAAGAGAGGAAGAGAAATGTGAGATCTCTCTTGCCTCCAAGCTCCTCCTCGACCACGGTTCTGCCATGACTATTGACGGACTTCCGCCCGACCACCAACTATTACCAGATTTTCGCCCGGCCATGAATTATAGTCGGACTTCCACCCAGCCACCAATTACTGTTTGGCTTACGTCTGACGACCAATTATCGTCAAACTTCCTCCCAACAACTATCTCCCGTCGACTACGGTCTTTCCAAACTCTGTCTTTAGACAACAGTCCTTTTTATCATCGTTTCCCACCGACTATGGTCCTTACGACCTCCATCGCCAGCCAACTATGGTCCTTCTGACCTCTTTTACCATATAACGATCCTTCTGATCTCTGTTCCCTGCTGACTACGGTCCTTCGGACATCCATCGCTAGATTACTATCCTTCAGACATCCGTTGTCCATTGACTACTGTCCTTTCGACCACCATCAACCGACTACTGTCTTTCCAACCTCCATCGCCTGCTGACCAAACGAACATGTCAATACTGACTCTTCTAAATCCCACCATATAATGCACTCCATATGATGTATATTTACTACATCAAGCCATGGTCTTCCCCTCAATGAAGGGCCTCATTTGTAATCAACTACAAACACTAGTGGATTCATTCAAACCGGGCCAAGCCCTGTGATTTTTCCTCATCATCAATAGTTTCCATGTAGAAACTCTGATGTCTCTTATGAACGTCACACCATCTCTTTTATCTAATTGGGTGCTAGATCTTCGTACAAAACTAAAATGATAAACTTTATATTTATAACTGATATGTCTCAAAAAATTATCTTGATCGGGCACGAATCCTGAGGCATAATCAAGTTGGAAACTTCAGAAATTAAATCGGAGACCATCCAAACTCCAATTTAAACAAACTTATAATCAAACTGAATGTCTCGAGAAGACGAGCCCAACGACATCAAATTCGACTCAATCCGAGCCTGAATGGGTCCAAATCAAGGGTCTGACAATGTTGAAGGGTTCAAATCACAATTTGGATTACCAAACGGTTTCCTAAAAGGACATACTTGAATCGAGCGGCTCGACGAGATGAATCCAACGAGCCCAAGATCATTTAATTCTGAAATTGTTAAGGCATCCAATTGACCAATAAACGGTCCATGATCAAGGGGATCAATATCGGCCATCCATTCAAACACTCCCATTTTGCCCTTGATCCTCCATATATTTACAAGTCATGCCACTCTCAAAAAAATTATAAATAGCCCCCACTCTTCTCATGAGAGGGGAGGGATAAGAAGAGAAGGAAGGGAGGAATTTGGTAGCTCTCTTGCCATCGACCACCGCCGGGTTCCTTCCGGCCACCACCGGGGTTCTTACTGACCACCACCGGAATTCCTATCGACCACCACTGGAATTCCTGCCGACCACCGCCGGAATTCCTGCGGGCCACCGCCGGGGTTCCTGCGGGCCACCGCCGGGGTTCCTGCGGGCCACCGCCGGGGTTCCTGCGGGCCACCGCCGGGGTTCCTGCGGGCCACCGCCGGGGTTCCTGCCGGCCACCGCCGGGGTTCCTGCCGACCACCGCCGGACTTCCGCCAGTCCGCCGACCATCGCAGAACTTCTGCTCGTCCGCCGATCACCGCCAGAGTTCTTCCCAGCCATTGACGAATTTCTTCCAGTCCGCCAACCGCCACCGGACTTCCGCCGGAGTTCATCCCGATCGCCGCCAGACTTCCACCCGTTCTCCGACCACCGACGGACTTCTGCCAGTTTGTCGACCGCCGCCGGACTTCCACCAGTTTGCCGACCGCAGCTGGACTTCATCCCAATCGTTGACCACCAACGGACTTCTGCCAGTCCGTCTACCGCCGTCGGACTTCCCCCAATTCACTGACTGCCGCCAGACATTCGCTCGCCCGCCGACCATCGTTGGACTTTCATAGTTTGCTGTCCGCCATCGGAATTCCTCCAGTCTGCCGAACACCGCAGGACTTCCGCTAGTCCGCCAACTACAGTCCTCCCAACCACTGTCATCCAACTACAGTCCTTTCGATCTCCGTTGTTTGCAGACTATGGTCCTTCGGACCTCCGTCGTCTGCCAACTACATTTCTCGCCGACTATGGTCCTCCCGACTTTCGTCGCCTGCTAACTATCGTCCCCTCGACCTTCGTCACCCGCCGACTACGGTCCTCCTGACATTTGTCGCCCACCGACTATGATCCTTCTGACCTCCGTTGTCTGCCGACAACGGTCCTTCCGACCTCCGTCACCCGGTGACTACGATCCTCCCGACCTCCATCGCAATACAACGATCCTTCTGACTTATGTTGCTCACAGACTACGATCCTTCCGACCTCCGTCACCCGCCGAATTTGGTTCTTCCGATCTACATCGCTCGTCGACTATGGTTTTGTCGCCCCAAACAAACATATCAACATTGATTCTTCCAACTTCCACAATGCAATGCATTTTATATGATGTATATTTGTTACTTCAAGCCAAGGCCTTCCTCCTAAGGATGGGCCTCATTTGTAATCAATTGCAAGCACTAGTGGATTCATTCAAATTGGGCCAGGCCTCGTGGTTTTTCCCCCTTTTTAGGGGTTTCCACGTAAAAATTCTGGTGTTTCTTATGAACGCTACACCCTCATCTCTTTTTTTTTTTTTCTCTGATTGTGTGCTGGATATTCGTACAAAGCTAAGACATTAATCTTTATATTTCTCTACCGCCATAAATTTTTCAGAACGCAACAATAACTAAAAGTCTAAACTATCATTCATTATCTCAACAAAATTGCATACAATCTAAACATCAATCCGATAAAAAACAAACTGCACAGCGCACTGCACAGCGGTTTAATTAACAAACCTCATCAGTCAACAACCAGCACAAGCACAGTGTAGTCCTTTTGTTTTTGTCTCTGTGGAAAACTGAAAGGCCACGGCCCAATACAGTGCGGGGATAAATATTAGGCGACAGGTTCCATCGTCGCCAGATAAAAAGGAACACTAAAGAGCCACCAATAAGTAACCCCTCGGCCATCCGAGACCTCGTATTTTGAAAAGAAATATATAATATTACACGAAGTTGAACAGAGAACGCTGATGCCGATGGAGAGAGAAGCCACGTTTCGAAACGCGAATGAGAGAGGGGGACTGTATTGTCATGTCACGTCAAGAACAAAAACTAGGTCGAATTGCATGGAGGAGGGAGACTCCGAAGCTTTGCAAGAAACCTTGTACGTGACACTTCATTCTGCTCGATCTCTGTAAGATATAAATATGATCGTCATCATCACTCTTCCACTCTTCAGATGCTTTTGGCATCTCCTGCAATTATATCTCTTGCTTGCCGAGATCACATGCTCCACTTTGCCATTGATACATAGGCTCTTTTGGGCATTAAAAATTTTTTTTTTTCTTCCTTTGGGTTACATTCAAACAAAATTTAGATTAGAAACTTATGTCTTAAAACTTTTGTAACACTAACTCAATTTCGTCTTTTGGTTGAAGCTTAGGCTATCAATTAAGAGATCTTGAGTTCGTGTCTTGTATATGCGAAGTGTATGAGTATGCCTTAATTGATCTAGATGTTCAAAAAAAAAAAAACTTTTGTAAAGTAAATTTAAAGTATATAAATTTCTCATTCAAAATTTTTTTACTAAAAAATTATTTTAAAAAATAATAAAAAAGCTATCCTGAATAAAATCTTAATTTAGAAAGCTGTAAAAAATTTGTTCCAAACCAAACAATAATCTTTTACTCTTTTTTGTTCTCATATTCTTAATTAGATAAAATGAAAAGTGAAGGTTTTGATTTTTTTTTTATTTATTAAAATATGCACTATATTATAAAATTAACATGATATGAGTTAAGTTTAAAATAAGATGAATTATAAAAATACATAAATTTAGTATTCTCTTGAAGACATGAAAAGCATGATGATCTCTAAATGGAGTTCAAATTGTAAAAACTATTTGCCATAACTCTTAGTCAATAATAAGATCATTGGCTAATTCAAACTGTAGAAATTATGGGTGTCAATTAGTGTCCACAGGTCGGGTTTGGGTCCAATTCAATTTTGATCCGCCAGGTTTTGACCAAACCCGAACCCGGCCCAATTTGAGGTTTGGGTCACATTTCCCAACCCGATTTGGGTTCGAGTCAGAAATAGTTGTGTGCATTAGAGGGACAGACAGCCGGCGGCAGACGCAAGCGCGGAGGTCCGATACAGGACGCGAGCACGAATTGTGGTTTGCCAGAGGGGCTGGATGTGGCGAGCTCCCGGTGCGATTTCCATGAGTAGTCAAGGTCACAAGAGGTCGAGCGCGGATGACCTGGTGACTTGACGTTGATGGCTTGATGCGATGGCAAAGTGACTAGATGCGGACGGCCTGACGCAATGCTGATGACTAAACGCGGTCACGAGTGCAGACGTCTTGACTGTTGACGCGATGTCAAAGCGACACCATCACGTTCCTAGGTCAACCCGGGTCACAATCGGGTTTCTGGGTTAACCAAAACCCAACACAATTTCTAAAATGGATTGACTTGCCGAACCCGAACCCGACCCGTATGCCAAATGGGTTGACCCGAACCTATAATTTTTTGGGTTGAATTTCAAATCGTGTCAAATATTGACACCCCTAATAAAAACTACATATCATAACTCATATTCAAAATCAAAATAATTTGAAGAAGATGCACTAGTTAGTATTTTACGCTTAGAATACTGAATTTATCAAGGTTACTTGGCCCAAAAACTAGACATTTGATCTAGTTGCCAAAGTTACTCACTTAATTTGCTAAGAGAATTTGCCCAAAGTTGCTAAACTACCAATCTATGCAAAGTAAAATATGGAGATCTTATCAGGACTCTCAACTGTAAGTGAAGTCCATGGTAACTTCACTTGAGCTAGCTAGCTAGTCATCTACTTAGAAATCTTCATGACATCTCTATGTAATTAGAAAGCTATGAGGTAGTTGAGTTTACTCATTTTATAATAAGCACTTAGATGTAGCCTTTCAATTAACATTAAGATCTTCATTTGGGACGGCTTTTTTACTGCATCTTGAAGCAGCTTTCTAGTACAAAAATTTTAATTTTTATACTAAAAAGCTGCTTCAAGAAGCAATAAAAAAGTCGTCCCAAACGAAGCCTAAGCCTCCACTACAAAGCATTAAATAGAAAACTAGAGGGTGAATCTTCAATATCCAATCATTTGCATCAAGTTCATACTTTCTAGTAATTTAGGCTTCATTTGACACAGTTTTTTTTACTGCTTTCTAGTAAAAATTTTCTTGAACTATAAATTTACTTTAGAAGTACTAAGAAAGTCGCCACAAATGAAGCATTAATAAAATTTAACTTCTCACTCTTACACAAAGTCGCACACATGCTTCAATTGAGACAACTTTTTTAGTATTTTTTAAAGTAAATTTTTAGTACAAAAATTTTTGAAACTAAAATTTTTTGTACTAAAAATTACTTTAAAAATAATAAGAAATTGTCAAAAAAAAAAAAAAAACTTAAGATTTCATTTGGGATGACTTATTCTACTGTTCTTAAAAGGATTTTTTATTGTTTCTTAAATCAATTTTTTAGTACAAAAGCTGTTTTAACAAGTAATATGAAAATCATCCCAAACAAATCCTTAGGTTTCTTTTTAGACAATTTTTTTACTCTTTCTTAAAACAACTTTTTTTAACCAAAATTTTAATTTTTATATAAAAAAAAAGATTTAAGAAAGCAGTAAAAAAACAGTCTCGAAGAAGAAAAATTATTCTGTCCGGATTTCAGCCCCTAATGAAAATGCGCCATGTAAAGTACCGAGCTTATACCGAATGATACTGGGTACTCGGTACCGCTCGGTACCTGAGCGCAAACCGGACGATTCTCCCATCCGGTGTCTGCACAGAAAAATCTCTCCTTAAAGAAGCCTTGAATTTGAAGACAAATGTTAGCTATTTATGGTAGTGACGCAAGAAAATCAGCGTGACTTTATGATAACACAATAATTTGACATAAATTATAATTTAATTTCAATAATTGTCGCTAATTAAGCTCTTAATTAGAGGACCCATTTCCTTACGTCAGGATGACGAAACCAACGTGTAAATCTCTACGTGTTATTAATTTTCAAGCAAATTTTAATACAGCCTAATCTGTCATTAACATTATTATTTTTTAATGGTGGTTAAGAAATTAGCTTTACTATAATTTAATGGTAAAAAAATAATTTTATTTATTGAACAAGGCCACGTTTTCTTAATTATTTTAAATTATAAACAAATTATGGTAGAATACTTTAATGTTTATATTAAGATGATTTCAAAGTCATTAAATTTATTTTAAAATTAGTATAATATAAATTTTTTATATCTAAAGATTTTAAGCTCGTCATAGTATGATTTCATTTGGGAATCAGACAGAAGTTTTTTCTTTTAATTTTTTTAATGAATCTAATTTATTATAATATTAATTTATGCTAAAATATTGACAAATTCTAAATTGATGAAGATCTTCGTAGGATTTGTTAAAGTAGCTTAACTATTATGGATGTAAAAAATAACTTTTAATCATAAAAATTTCGGAAAATAATGAAAAAGAAAAAAAATAGTAACTAAATGAAATTATGGTTAGTGACTGAAAAGCAAAGCTGCTAGAAAGTTGTCTCACATAGGAAAAATTATTATGTGCGGTGTCCGGACCCATCCGGAGGCTAATCCAAATACACCACGTCACCCACTGCATAATGCACTGGATGACGTGGCGTGTCCGGATTGACTTATGGACCCGTTCGGACACCGCACAAAATAATCTCTTCTCAAATAGACTCTTAGCTAGGCTTCATTTGAGATAGTTTTCTTAGTGTTTTTTTATACAACAACTTTTTAGCACAATTAAAAAAAAAAACAACGAAAAATAGCGGCCAAAAGTTATTCCAAACCAAGCTTTAGGCTTCGTTTGGAATGGCTTTTTTATTGCTTCTTAAAACATGCATGTCTCCTCGAAACTCAAGATTTTCGGCGGCATTTATAAAACTTTTATCCTTTTTAATTAGATAATATTATTAACATTAGATTTGATTCGGTCGAGTGTTATTATATTGTTAGATCAATTCCTTTGATCGGCAAAGAGTCGAGAAAAGAAAATATTAGAAAAGCGTATAATGTTGGACTTTGATTAGACATTTTGCCTTCTTCAATGCTCTAATAATACTTTTATTTCAATGAAAAATATCAGGGGGCTCTTCTTCGTGTTTATTGGCATTTCGCACGTCAATTTATAGGTGAATTTAAGTAGGACTAGAGAATTTTTTACGTGGAAAGTTCGGAAAAAAGAAAAAAAATTACGGGATCTGACGTAGTTGTAAAATCCACTTAGGAGCAAGTGAGGCAAATATCTTCCCTTCATAATTGTTGAAGAAGAGAGAGAGCACAAAGATCAAAAGTTCATAGAGAGACCGTCTATATCCAACATTAAGTCTTAATTTGTTCAATAGAGATTATATAAATAGATGTTCACAGGACAACAAATATACCTAACAGCAGAGTAAAATCTTATCAGTATTATGGAGATGTTGATTGTCAGTGAGGATGATGGTTGTCTGTAGTAATAGCTGGTGGTGATCGTTGATGATAATGACTGTGAAATGTGAGAGAGTTCTCTCTATAGCTTTCTTTCTCATCGTTCCTCTCTTATCATGTGAAGAATGAATGACTATTTATAGGTTTTTGGAATTGATATGCTCTATAAATATAGAAAAAAACTAGGGCAAAGTCGGAGTTCTTCATCAAATTGCTCGTATTGATTCCTTAGATCATAGAGATTTTGTCAAGTATTTAAATGCCTTAATGATGTCATAATTAAGTGATCCTAGGCTCGTTGGATTTGTCTCGCCGAGTCGCTTAATTCGACTATAAACATGTCATAATTAGATATTATTTGGAACCTAATTGGTGCTTTAAAACTTCTAAATGTGTTTCATGATGTCTCTTACCCGCGACCTTGTCGGAGTAGACCGTTCGGAAGAGGATCACCGGAGAGGACCTGCAAGAGGGTTAGAGAAAGAAATACGATTCCAGTGGAACAGTAATAGTAGTAAGTATGGTTTTTCATATATCACTATTTTGGAAGTCTTGAGTATATATTTCTTCTACTAGGCAGCTAACTAATTTCTATTTGAAATAGGGAATTAAATTAAAAAGCTGGAAAGAGAACTGCATTACAGAAAAGGTAAAGAACGACTACGGTACTGAGGTAGTGGGGAGCAATGGTATGTTGCTCACACGGCTTAGGATAGTCCCATCATGTCGCCCCTTCTTCAGAAGAGCTGGTCTCCGGCGTTGTCAGTTGAGTGTTGGCGTCATCATGTGGATGATATGGGTGAATGTCACTTGCATTGAAGGTAGGTGAGGTCTGAATGTGTGCCGGCAAATCGATGATGTAGGCATTATCATTGATCTTTCGCAAGATGAAAAAAGGGTCGATCTTGCGGGGAATGAGCTTAAAGTAGGTACCAGGAGAAAAACATTCCTTTCAAACACGGAGCATCACCAAATCTCCAAGATTAAAGGTTTTTTGCTTGCGTTGTGAATCGGCCACCTGCTTATATTTCAAATTAGATTCCTTCAATTTAGAATGTACTTCCTCCATAATATTTTGAAATTGTTGTGCTGATTGAACGGCGGCGGTACTACGACACTTCGGTGGAACGGCAACATCAATTAGATGATTGGGCATCTTGGTATAGACGATGCTGAACGGATTGTGTCCTGTCGACCTATTGGGCATCGAGTTGAAGACGAACTCAGCTTGACTCAACGTTTCCACCCATTTCTTAGGGTGTTCTTGAATGAGACACCGTAGCATATTACCAAGAGTCCGGTTAACAACCTCCATCTGACCATCGGTTTGAGGATGGTACGCCGAGCTCAGTTTGAGGTCCGTGCGGAGGCGTTTCCACAGTTTACGCCAGAAATGGCTAACGAACTTGATGTCTCTATCAGAGGTAATACTTCGTGGTATTATGTGGAGGCATATTATTTCTTTAAAAAACAACTTTGCCACATGAATTGCATCGAACGTCTTCTTACACGGAATGAAATGCGCCATCTTGGAGAACCTATCGACAACTACCATGATGGAATCGACTCTATTTTTGGTTTGAGGGAGGCCGAGAATGAAGTCAATACTTAGGTCCTCCGAAATGGAATACGGTATAAGAAGCGTTAGATAGAGACATGTGTTCTGAGCAGTCCCTTTGTAAGTTTTGCATATCAAGCATTTCTCAATAAACCTTGAAATATCACGAGCCAATTTAGGCCAAAAAAATTGGACCTGCAGTTGAGACAAAGTTTTTTCACGTCCTAAATGAGCTGCGAGGCCACCGGAATGAGCTTCTTTTTATGAGATATTGATGCCATGAAGAATTTGGAATACAAAGGCAATTGGCTTTGAACAAAAACCCGTGCCGTATGTTGTAGCACCGTTTGGCTGGCCATTCACACATTGTTCACAGCACTGAGCGAAATCCACATCAGTGGCATAGAGGCTTGTCATTTCTTGTAACCCTGTCATTTCGGTTTGAAGTCTTACCAGCATTGCGGATCGTCTACTAAGCACATCATCCACTCGATTTAGTTTTCACGCCTTGTGTTGTAGCACAAATGTGAATTTATGTAGGAAAATGATCCAACGGGCATGCATCCTGTTGATGGATTTTTTGTTGTTGAGGTATTGAAGAGCTTGGTTATTGCTACATAAGACGAAGTCTTGGTGAAGGAGGTAGTGCTCCCATTGTTTCAAAGCCCAGATAACAGCGTACAACTCTTGCTCATATAAAGACCATTTTTTACGAGCGGTGCTCAGCTTTTCACTAAAGAACTCCACCGATCGGGTCTCTTGCGACATAACAACCCCAATACCTACAGCAGAAGCATCAGTATCTACATGGAATTGCTTATCGAAGTTGGGTAGTGCTAGCACAGGGGCTAAACACAGGGCATCTTTTAATGCATCAAAGCTAGCTTGCTGCTCAGTATTTCACTTGAAGTTTCTTGATTTCAAGCAATCTGTGAGTGGAGACACTATTATATTGAATCCTTTGATGAAGCGTCTGTAGAAGTTTGCCAACCCGTGAAAGCTCTGAATATCAAAAAGAGATTGCAGAACAGGCCATTCGCGGATAGCTGCAACCTTCCGCGGATCGACTTCCACACCGTCCACAGATAGTATAAACCCCAAGAAATGTACCTTTGACGTTACAAATTCGCATTTTGCTAGATTTAGGTATAGTTTATAATGCCGAAGAACTTGCAGAATATCGGCTAAGTGATGAAGGTGGTATGCAATGTTAGTACTAAACACAAGAATGTCATTAAAGTATGTGACACACGTTTTTCCCAGAAAGAGTTGTAACACCTCATGCATCAATCTCATAAATGTGGACGGGGCGTTACAAAGATCAAATGGCATTACCTTCCATTTGTATAACCCATCGCGCGTCTTGAAGGCGGTCTTCCACTCGACTCCGGGGCGTATGCGGATCTGGTGGTAGTCACTGCACAGGTCCAACTTAGAAAACACTGCGGCTCTAGCAAGACGATCCAGCAAGTCAGATAGCCAAGGAATGATGAACCTGTATTTCACAGTAATTTTATTGATCGCCTTGCTGTCGATGCACATTCGCCACTGACCATCTTTTTTAGGAACCAAGAGAGTAGGTACTGTGCAGGACTCAAATTGTGTTGGATTAGCTTCTTGTCAAGTAATTCTGCCACGATGCCTTGTACGATGGAGCACTCCTTCGGATTCATTCTATAGTGCGGAAGGTTTGGTAATGTGGCGTTGGGAACTAGCTCGATCTGATACTGTACAGAATGCAAGGGAGGTAATATGGATGGGAGTTCCTTTGGAAGAATGTCACTGAAACGGTCTAGCAGTACTCTCACTTCAGACGTAGAACACGCGGGGGTTAAACTCATTATGGCTGTCGGATACTACTAGCACCAACAACGTCTTTACATATTGTCGAGATTGCACCAATAACTTACCCGAGGTAAGGAACATAGCATTTGGATTCCGGCCTGTTTCTGAGGTTGTGAAAACGTGAGGACATAATCTGAGTTTTCTTCCCTTCCACTAGAAGGGATAAACATTCTGTCAGCATTCATAGATTGCATTCATATCGTATTGCTAGGGTCTGCCAAAAATGAGATGGCAAATGTCCATGTCAATGACATCGCAGAAGACTTCGTAAACATAATGCTTGCCAATAGAAAAGCTGATTTGGCACATATCAGACACTACCACGTCCATCCCTTTTTTTATCTAGCTAATTTTGTAAGGTTGTGGGTTGTTGGTTGTCTTTAACTGTAATTCTTAGACGACATATCGAGAGATGACGTTCTTGGTAAAACCACTGTCGATCAGCAGGTCACAGACCTTACCTTGGATGGTGCATCGTGTCATAAAAAGAGCATTACACTGAGAAGCATTAGGATTCCTAGGCACCAACAATAACTTCTGTAAGACACATATGAGGGGTTCGCCATCGTCTCCATAAACATCTTCAATTATTGCCTCTGAATCTTGCTCAGCAAAGGCCTGCTCGCCTTCAACAGTGTGAGAGTTTCCTTCTAAAATTTGAATTCGTTGTCGGTTTGGGCACTCGTTGGACTTGTGTCCCGGCTGGAAGCAACAGAAACATTTCAAGGTGTAGGGCTTGCTATATGAATTTTCTATGACTGGCACAAGCACCTTGCCCGGCCCTTTCGGTTCCACGATAACATTGGGGCTTGGATTCAAAATTGGTGTATTAGGCGCTCGAAGAGTTGGGGATGGCCGGGGAGCTGTCATACTATTCCGGTTGTGGTCAGCATTCTGTTAAACATAAGACCTCTGGGCAGAGTTGCTGCGATAATGACGGGTTAATTGTGTTTCAACCTTCAAAGCAAAGTTGACTACCTGAGAGAGAGTCCAGACCAAATTTAATTCTAGTTTGTCCTGTATTACATCCTTCAAGCCGCCAATATACCTCACAACGAGCTTATTTTCTGATTCCTGCAGATTATTCTGGGCACTCAATCGGCAAAATTCCTTAGTATATTCACTCACCGAGCGCAAACCTTGAGAGCAATGCTGATACTACACATACAACATTTGCTCATAGTCAGTGGGTAGGAAATGTCCTCGAAGTAGCTGTTTCATGCGGAGCCAGCTGCGAATTGGTCCCCTGCCTTCTTTCCGAATCATTTGCAATAGCTGTAGCCACCACGCTCTTGCTCCTCCCTTCAAGCGACAAGCAACGTACTTAACTTGCTTTTCTGGGCTAATCTCCATGTATTCAAAGAACGATTCAACTGCTCTCTCCCAAGCGATGTAATCCTCGATATGCAATCTTCCTTCAAAAAAAGGGAATATCCAATTTAACATGGAATTCAGCTTGCCCACCCTGTCGATGTTCGCGGAATCTGCGGCGATCGGTCTGCTGAGTATACCCTTCATCTTCTGATTCGGTAAAGTCGCCCTGAAGTTGATGGTGAATCTCCTCATCCGAATAAAAAATTTCCCTTACACCAAGGCGATGTGGCCAATGGTGATCCGCTTGGCCAGGAGGAATCCTCATGACTGGAGCTGTTACTGGATGGTGCTGACCCATTACAGTAATGTGTCCATTGGAGGTTTTAAGATCCTAAATATCATTACGTAATTCCATTGTCAATTCCGTCAGTTGTCGAGTGACGCTAGCTTGCGCTGCCCACACGACATCCAAGCTTCGATCATCGTTGGAAGCCTTTCGAGAACTCTACAGCCATCTCCCAGACGCTTGCTCTGATACCAACCTGATGTCTCTTACCTGCGACCTTGTCGGAGTAGACTGTTCGGAAGAGGATCACCGGAGAGGACCTGCAAGAGGGTTAGAGAAAGAAATATGATTCCAATGGAACAATAATAATAGTAAGTGTGGTTTTTCATATATCAAATATGCCTCGAGATTAACACCTGATCAAGGTGATTTTTTTGAGATGTATCAGTTATAAATTGATTTTGATATGATCACAATTAAAGAAATAGTTGAAAAAAAAATTAGTAGAGGGAAAAATCGACAGTTTTAAAAATATGCTCCATATTTTTATAAAATAATAATACATCTTTGAGTTACTTTGAGCAAAATTTAAGCATTTGAAAATGAAGATAAGTATTAAAAAAAATAATATTTCAACAAATTTATGATCGTAAGATTTTTTTTGTCAATATATTAAATGATAAATATTATTAAAAGATGATAATATTTTATTAAAATTGTTATTAATATTAATGATACTAATCTTATAATTATTAATATTTATAATTTTATTTAGGTATTGTTTATATATATGGTGATATCTTAACTCTATAGACAAATCTAGTTAGTCATGGAGGATGAAGGTTGAGAAGAATGAGTGAGGGAGTAAGGAAAAGTGATCTAGAATCTAGCACTCTATGTGAATAGTGAAGATGACATAATCTTCACTATTCCCCTACAATTCATCTGCAAATCATTTTTCTTTAGGATCTATCAAAAAAATATTATTTTCTTGTGGTGAGAAAAGATTGACTAATCTTTTGAAATATGAAGCTTTTCCTCATCATGTCATTCTTTTCATCATTGCTTTCTCTCGAGGATGCTCTTTTCAACTTTGTAGCACTCTTCTTACAGAAATTATTCTGTGGGAACGTCGAATGCAGCTCTACATCCAGAGACCAATCAGAATGAGCTACGTCAGCAATACCGAGTGGTACCGAGTCGCGGTACCGAGCGATACCGAGCAATACCGAGCCACGATACCAATGTGGCTCATCCTGGTTGGTCTCCAGACGGCGTTCGGCATCCGCACAAAATAATTTCTCCCTTTCTTATAGATTTTGAATTAGAATTTTATCGTCAATTTTCATGAGAAAGAAATAGCAAGCTGATATGTCATATATATTCAAATTATGTTGGAGATTGGTGAAATATGATGTGGCTAGCTATGAGCGCAAAATATGATGTGTAGGGTGTTACTTAACATGAGTTAAGCCCTAACCAAAGGAAAAAAAAAGGCCGCACATATACACTAAGGCAATTTGAGGGCATAAACTAACGCCCATCTATCTCATAGAGATCTAAAGAGAGTCATTATCAAGAGCAACCTCTTGAAAGGGCTTCATGTCTAATAGTTTAGTTATATTATCAAATTATTTAACGATCGATATTTATCTAATTTTATTGAGAGATAATACACTATATATGAAATTAAAAATATTTATCATAAAAATAATCTTATTTTCATACAAAATATATCAAGATATTATAATTTAATTATTTGATAATTTTGGTATTGAATTTTTTTTTTTGAGCTTGGTTTTAGAAAAAAAATTGATGGTGGAAGATGATAGTTTTAGTTTAACTCTTAAGACTAAAAATGTTAGATTTCGAAACGAATGGTTCACCTTCATGTAGGGGTGTCAATTTTTGACGACACGAAACATGACCCGAATCCGACCGGGAAAAATCTGGGTCATTCTTGTCGGGTCGGGTGACCCAGATCCGAATCGGGTCTGGTTCGGGTCCGGAAACCTATCCCGTTTTTAAAATGGGTCGGGTTCGGGTTAACCCGAATAGTGTCGGGTCAGTTTCGGGTTTGACTAAAACCCGACTCGTTGACCCGAATAGTGTCGGAACAATTATTACGTCCTCTGACCGGACGTAGAGGAACGTCCGGTCAGAGGCAAATTCCCGCCAAATACCGAGTTGTACCGAGCAAACACGGAGCAATATCAAATAATAATGAGGAATAACATAATGTGAAGACCCAATACCGAGTTATTTCGAGCTATCTTGAGCAATACCGAGTTATACAAAAGTTGTACCGAGTTTTTCATACAAAAAACTCGGTACAACTCGGTATTTCTCGATATAGCTCGGTATAACTCGGTATTGGTCTTCAAAGAGCGGTATTCATCATTATTATCAAATAATTTAAATTAACTATGGGGGCTTATGTTAGAGAATTCCTATGATAGAGAAGAAAGGTCTAATATAAATTATATCCTCAAGAATGATATGATGTAAAAATGTTGTGGAAAAAATGATTATGATATAAAGGTGTTCTTTTATATATGTAATTTCATAAGAAAAGATAAGAAAAGAAATACAATGAGGTAGGACTGACAAATCTTATCATAACCTATGTAAAATATTCAAGTGGTCAAGTCAAGAATCGAGTTTGAATGGTCTTCTTAGGGACAAAGCTCCTAAGATTCAGAACATTTGAGGTGAGCTCCAAGAAATACTCTCGATAAATAAAACTTGCTTCTGCCTGGATTTTCTCGCGTTAATATTAAAAGAGAAATGTGATTCAAGATTTGTTATCCTAATTGAAAGTCTATGGTTTGAAGTGAGTCAATCGATAAAGGTACAGAGTGGAATACAGTAACCAAGTCAGATGACTATCCATCCATAGATAAATCCTATGCAAAAAAAGATTTTTAATCACCAAAAAGTCAAAAGGAGAATGAAAGTGCTCAACAGGGTAATTAGTACATGTAAAGAGCTCGAGTAAGGATATAAATACCTAGTTAGAACTTTATGGAATGTATTATCCAAACCTATCATGCTTAAAATCACTTAGCTTCATGGATGCCTACTCCAGTTATAATCAAATAAAGATGGATCCCACAGATAATGAGGCAATAGCTTTTCAAACATATAAGGGAGTATACCATTATCTAATCATACCATTCAGACTCAAAAATACTAAAGCCACATATTAGCACCTCATGAATAAGATTTTCAAAGTCCTTATTATGCTCATAATAAAAGTATATATTGACAATTTGCTAATAAAAAGTTTTGAAAAATCTCAACATATATCTGACGTAGAATAGGTTTCCACCTACTATAACATGCAACTCAACCCTTTTAAGTGTGCTTTTAGAGTTGCTTCAAAAAAACTCTTAGAGTTCATGGTAACCTACCAAGGGATTCAGGTCAATCTTGAGAAAATTAAGGAACTAAGGGATATCGTTTCCCCGATAAATATAAAGGAAGTTCAAAGATTAAATGAAAAGATTGCAGCATTATTGTGTTTTTTGGCTAGCTCAAGAAAAAAATATATGCCCTTCTTTAAGATACTCAGAGGTGATCGTAACTCTGGATTCTAATAAACTGATATGTCAAAAAATATTCGAACAACTACAAAAGTATTTGGCATCTTCGTTACTAATGTTTAAACTAATACAAGAAGAAAAATTATACATGTATTTAGTTATTTTTACCTATACTATCAGTTTCGTCTTAATTAGAGAAGAGAATGATGTACAATATCCTATTTATTATGTTAGTAAAATTGCATCCAAAATATAAAGATGTAACCCACTAGAAGATAAAATAACATTGGCATTAGTCTACTTAGCCAGAAAGCTACACCCACAAAAAAATCCTTCAAAAATTAGAAACATATGATAAATTAATCAAGTTATCAATGGAGCTAGGATAATTCATCATCCATTACTTTCCTAATCCTGATATCAAGTCTCTGGTACTAGCAAATTTTGTGGTCGAGTGCACCATTCCTTTCTCTAATGAACCCCTAGCTACTTCTCATTCTTCCCCGTGCTGGACATTATATGTCGATGGAGCTCTGGGAGTTCTGGCACCAATGCCAACATTTTGATGATCTCCCCATAATAAAGTACCCTTAAATACAAACTTTGATTGAACCTACAGCTGGATTAGTACTGTAAGATAATGAAGTTGCTTTTGGCCCATCTAGGAAAGCATCAAATCATTCATGTCTTTCAAGAGCAGAATGCATGCACGAGCAAATGCTCTCTCCAAACTTACTACATCTACAAGTAGTGTCACTTTCAAGAAAAAAGTTCATCGAGGATATTCACTTCCCGAGTATCCAAGATCCGTGGTTTACACAATTGATCAACAAACCAAGAGAGACTTCTTGGATCAATACCATCTTATCATTCTTACAAGATGGTGTGCTTCCTGAATACCCAATAACTACGACACAATTTTAGAGGTAGGCAACAAACTTCACTATTATTGGTGGAGAGTTATACAAACGAGCATTCACATGACTATATCTTAAGTGCCTTCCACCTTTAGAGACCTATTATGCACTTAGATCGAGAAGTTCATTCATGTATATATAGAGAGAATCTAGGGAAAGAGCATTAACCTATAAGACCATGAGATAAGAGTTTTACATGCCCATAATAAAGCATGATGCTCTAGAATTTACATAGAAGTGTAATAGCTACCAACTACATTCCAATCTCACTCATTTGTTTGCCACAAAACTTTCATCATTTTAAAATCCCTAGCCTTTTTCCCAATAGAGAATCGATATAATGGGCAATTTCTTATAACTACTAGATAACATAAATTCATCATCCTGGCCATTGATTACTTTATTAAATAGGTGGAGGCTGAATCTTTGGCCAAAATCAAAGATAATGAAACATAATTCATTGAAATAATATTCATGACATTTTATAAAAATCTCAATATTCAACTGGTGTATATGACCATGGTTCATCCTAAGGAAAATGGATAAATGAAAGTAAAAAATCAAACTATATTCAAGGGATTGTAGACACATCTGGGGAAGGTTGGGGGTAATGGGCTTATAAACTCTTAAATGTCATCTGGGCTTATTATTCCATAGCGAGAACTCCAAAAGGAGAAACCCGATATAATCTTTACTTTGGTATAAAATTTTTCATTCCAGTCGATATTAGAGTCTCAAACTATAGAGTTCAAAATTTTAACTTCAATAGCGATGAGGAAAAGCTCATAAATAATTTAGATCTCCTTCAAGAAACAAGAGATATGGCAACACTCAGAGTTGTTATATACCACTAAAACATTTTCCATCACTATAATTAAATGATGAAACCTTGATGTATTTCAAATGGAGACTTAGTTATGTACAATAGCGAGCAATAGAAAAAGGCCCTCAATATAATAAACTCTCTCCTTTATGAGAAGATCTTTGTTTGGTGGCAACCATGCATGGTTAAGCTTGAAACTTTCAAGTTGAAGAATGCTAAAGGAAAGATGCACCCTCAAATTTGAAATGTAGAGAATCTTAGCAATTACTATAAGTACATAATAATAATAATAATAATAATAATAATAATAATAATACTTATTTTAGGTATTATACATCTTCTATGTCAAGTGTAGTAGATCCCCTGTATTGTCTAGTTTAATTATAACATCTGTATCCTTAAGTTATATTAGGGAACTGTAGTATTGTTTAATACTGTGAAATTTTATTTACATTATCTTCTTCTCTAAGTAAGATTGCAATGAAAATTTCGCACACACTGTAAACTTCAATCTTAAAATTCTTAATTTGAAAAATATATAATCTTTATTACAACTCAATCACTGGATAATCTTAGGGGAATTTGATCTAAAAATCTCTTGAACACACAAGTTGAAAAGCATCAAATAATACTTTGACTAATAACCTCAGATTGGTCAAACATGTTAGGTGGGAGTCATTTAAATCTTAAAATGCTTGATTCAAGAAATATATAATCTTTACTACATCTCAATCAATTGATAATCAACCCACAGGCAATTTTGATTTGACCTCTTTCATATGGGTTAAATGCCATTAAGCAAAGACTAGCAACCTTGGATAGGTCAAGCACCTTAAGTGGATGATCAAATTCACTTAGGTTGAGTGAGTTCACTGAAATATTTCTCATCATCCAACTAGAAATAAAAAAAAATCATCAACGACTCTTTATCATATCATAAAAGATTATATATATGAACATAAACATCTATATATATATAATAACAACTAATATAGATAAAATGATATAACTAGTGGTAAAATAAATACTATATAATATTTACAACTTTATTATCACTAGAAAAAACCTTCCTTATCTTACTTTCAATATCATCATCACTTGAATCTTAAGAGAAATCATCAGAAGTCTAATCGAGTGTTTAACCATTTAACTTCAATTCCGATCTTGCACTATACTAGCTAGCTAGACAAACTACCTTCAAAAAACCTTGAATAAATCCTTCATCAATATATTGGTACTTTGAAGCATTCACTTCCATATCATATATGTAACTACAAGCCTCCTTAATGTGATCATGAATAATGCTCTTTAAGACTATAGACTTCTTCAAATCTTTGATGAATCTTGGAGATCATGATCCAGATTTTCCTTTGACAGAACAACTGTTTTCTCAGCTATAAGATTATGAATCTCTTATTTTCAGCTTTAATGGTCACTATCTTCTATCTAGAGATCTACTAATCCTTCGTATGTTAGTTAATCGTTACTTGCGCATCCACTAGGTCAATGTGGAGTAGGGGTGCAAACGAGTCGAGTCAAGCTCGAGCTAGGGGGTGTTCGAGTCGAGCTCGACTATCAAAACCTGAGCTCGAGCTCGAGCTCGAACTCGAGTCGAGTTCAAAATCTGAGCTCGAGCTCGACTCGAATTCAAGTTGAGCGGCTCGTCGAGCTCCACTATCGAGCCCGTCATCTCTTCCGTCGTCCCGAGTTCCGTCACTCTTCGTCGCATCTGTCATCCCGATGTCCATTGTCATCAAAAGCTCGTCCTTCGTCGAGCAGAGAGTCGTCGTCCCAAACTCAAAGTCCCATCCGGCGTCAAGAACCGTCATCACGAGCTTGTCCGTAATCTTCCTGAGCTCCGCCGTCATGATCCATCGCCTGAGCTCTGCCACGACGAGATCTGACGAGCTCTGCCACCAAGTCGAGATTCGACGAGCTCTGGACGAGCTCTGCCACCAAGATCCATCATCCCGAGCTCATCCATAAACCATCGTTGTCTCGAGTAAAGCCATCGTCGTTCCGAGCTCTAGTCTCGTCCGACGATGTCGTATCGAGCTCGTCCGCCGTCTAGATCCACGCGTGCTCTAAGATTTGGATTTCCCGCTCGCCAGAATTGGATTTTCGCTTGCCAGAATTGGATTTCCCGCTCATGAGAATTGGATTTCCGCGTGCGCTGCTGTCGAGCAGCTCGTCGAGCCGACGAGCCGAGTCCGATACATGTTCGAACTCGAGCTCGATTAGTGGTCGATCTCGAACTCGTGTTCGAGCTCGACTCGCGAGCTCGATAAGCCTAACTCGTCGAGCCCGTTACCGAGTCGAGTTTGAGCCAGCTCACGAGTCGGCTTGACTCGGTTGCACCCCTAATGTGGAGTCATTCTATCTACTAATTCTACAAAGCAGCAGCAGAAGTCACTGTGGTAGCCAACTCAGATATGCATTCAGCCAACTATTCTTCCACTACTTTCATGTCCTTAATATTTTATTCATACTTCCACTTATATTCTCCTTGAAGATATTTGATCTTCATAAATTTATTATTCTAATCATTCAAGGAATAGGTAAGCTTGACCTCAAGTTCTATACACCATTGTAACTAAAATAATGGGGTGATATTTGTAAGAGATAGTCCTAATATATACAAAAAAAGGAAGAATGAAAAATAAATGCCAATTCACCAAGTCATCAGCTCGGTGAAGTTCGACACACTAGTTAATCTACACATCTTTTGGAATATGCAACTTAGCAAGGGAGGAGTTAGGGAAAACTTTATTGATTCTCTCTAACCCCTCCAATTTATTCTTCTTGGACACAACCTGAGGATCATCACACTTCGCTTGAGGCTTAGGAGTAACCTTTAAAGTTGGGGCAGTTGGTTCCTAAATGTTGGTTGACTTCTTCAACATCATTGTATTGAAATTCCCAACTTGAATGGATAACTCAACTTTAAATAATAATTATTCTTCTTTATATATGTTCAAGTAGCGCATGTCATCATATAGAAGATGTTTAACGTCAAGAACATTGAGCATCTTTATTATATATTCTGCTCCAACATGTAAACGAATAGGCAAATCCTTCGTCTTTCCCTCTTTCACTAAAAGACTCTAATCATTTTTTGCAAAGAAAAATGCACAGGCCCAAGTCTTTAATCTATAGTATGAATGTCCAACCATTTAGATCTGAATGTAATGCGTCCCTATACATCATAAGTAAATCAGCCCATCCGAGAAAGGCATTATGGGGTTAGAACTTCCCCTAGATCTCTAAAAAAAAAAATCAATCCCTCCGTGATCGACATGGATTTGTACAAAAACTGGGATAAACTTACTCCGTACATTGTTGAAATATCAATTTACTTTAAAAATGGTGGAAATTGTAGCCTCGCTCACAAATTAATCTCGTAGATAATCAAGTATCTTAGTAGAGGAAGGCATGCACAATTATATATTTTAGGAGCAATCACAACGAGATCATTAGAAAAATGAAACTTCTTATGAAAAATAATCATGGAATCATCAGTAATGATAGTCACAACACATTAGTCTTAGCCACCTCGCAGGACCTCCACTCATCATCATTTTGTGTAGCAGGATGTGTATCTCCCTTAGTCATTAGATCTCTCAAAGAGGGGTGATCACCTGTCATCACTTCTGTATATATAGGGAGGGACACCATAATTAGATAAGGGATGACACCTATCTAAAATAGTGGAAAGCCTTATGTATATGTAGAAGTATGAAGGGGAAGGGGGTGAAAGGAAGAAGGGATTCCTTTTGTATAGAAAGGGGTCCAAGAACTGGATGGGGGATAACACCTATATAGGACCAGGGAAATGCCTCTGCTGTAATAAAGTTGTAGAAAGAGAGGAGAGAAGGGGAGAGGAGAAAATTTTTCATACCCCAATAGGGGTATTTATAGTCGGAAGGGGGAGTTGGAGTTAAGGAAGTAAATTGAAAAAAAAAATATTATTTTAATTTTAAAATATTTATTATAAAGTTCACTTTGAAAACAAGAAATGGAATATATATATATATATATATATATATATTATGTTCCTACTAACCCACTACAACATATTATTTTTTTAAATATAACTATATAATGTTTAAATCCACCTCTCAATACAGGAAATATATCCATATATTGACTTACATATAATTTGGATATATTAGATAATGTTGTAATATTTATTGGAACTAATGTTGTTACGGCGCTTTAATAGTTTTAAGTTATGTATTTAATTGAAAATGCCAAATTTCATCAATGAAAAGGGTTATAACGTCCATCTGAGATCTCACCTCGGGATGGGCATCTCTCTAATCAACTAGCACAATTTTGATCATACTATATGATAAGACAAACATTTTGAATGACTTGGATTGAACAAATTGATTGAACCTGATCATTTTGTACGATCTAGTTGTTCTATTTAAAGAGAGGGATTTCAAAACTTTTCTTTACTCAAATTTCAATTCCCTTATCTTTCCTTCCCTCTAAAATCTCACTATCTTTATCAAACTAACGGGATCACCCAATCTAAGAGCATAAATCCCTAACTATATTCAGATGATGATTAATTCCTACATATTATGCATATCCCTAGCTAATTCCAACACATGATGATGATTAATGCACAACGTTATAAGAGAAAGAAAGAAAGTTACCTACACAGCAAGCAAGCTCCCGTTAAAATGTCGTAACTTCCGATCCAGTATGAAGGAAAGGTCATCAAAGGAGCGAATTTGAACAAGTTTCCTGTAAAACTCAGAATTCGTCATTTGAGTGCGTCACACGCATTTCGATGCGCCACGACGAACTTAAGTGAAATTTTGATGTCATCGGAATTCGACGAAATAAATTTTATTAAATTTGTCTCAAAATTTCGATCGAAACGGTATAAAGAACTTATATTAAATTTCGCACGGTTTTGAAATTAAAATTCGTTGAAGTTCGTTTAAGTAACATTTAGCCATTCTTCCCATTTTACCCTTCAAGGCTTATTAGGGAGAGTGATAGGATGAGGGGCACATGCATAACTTCCCTTCATATCTCTCCTTAAGCCATTCTCACGCCTAAGGGACCGAACATTTCGGTCCCTTGTTGTTTTTGTTCGGCGATGAGAGAGGAGCGGACGGGGAGAAGGGGGGAGGGCGACGGGAGACGAGACGAAGACCGGCGGCCGACGAGTTTTCCGGCGAGCTTCTTTAGGAAAATCGTCTGGGAGGCCTAGGGAAGAAGAGAGGTAAGTTCTTTTTTTGTAGAATCATGAAGTTTTCTTGAGTTTTTTTATTGAAGCAAGATTTTAGGGTTTGGTTTTTCTTCGGGATTTCTTTAGAAAACCTTTAGGGTTTGCTTAGATTTATAATTTTATGCTTTAAAGTTGATGATTTCGTGAAGGAAAACACTAAATCTGAATTTTAGGGTTTCTCATTTTGATGAAATTTTTATAGGAATGGCTAGAAGAGTTTAAGGGAAGCCTTATGGTATCAAAAATATGGTTTTTCATTTAGCGAAATTGAGTGGAAAAATTAAGAAAAGCTTAGGGTTTTTTCCTAACTTAGGGATTTGTATTGCATGTTCACTAAAGCCATTCTAAATGATTTAGAGAGGTATCTAAATAAAAGAAATTGCAATTTTGACAAGAAAAATATTTTTCTTAATTATTTTATGATTTAATTCCGAAAATAATAATGATTTATTATTATGTACAATAAAGGGGAATGTTTTAGAAGGACTTAGGATGAATTGGATAAATTTTTAGATTCCTATAATTTATATTTTATTTAAATCCGAAATTCATCAATAAAAACATCAAAGTTTGGTAGGAGGTTAATGATGTTGTACCTTAAGAATAGGTGTATGAAGATTATAGGAAGCTTCTAAAAGAATTAGAAATTTTATTTTGGCAAGTTTTAAGTTAAATTATTTTTCTTTAGGTGGTGGCAAGAAGATGAAGAGTAATTAAAGAGGAAAAGAGGAGGAATTCATAATTTTTGGAGGTAGGAATTTTTTTCCTTACCTGTTCATTTGTTATTTCATGTTATATCATTTTATAAGTTAAAGCCTTTATGACATGTTTTATAGAAATAGAATATTTATCACATGTTTTATAGAAATGGAATATTTATTACACATGCAAAATACTTCATTGTTTCTTTCATGCTTAAGTGCTATCAAATTCATGTTTAAAGATTTCATGTTAAACATTTTATATGAAAAGAACGGAATGTATGTTCATATGAAAAGATTGTGTATGATGGATAACGGAGTACCAAAGATGGTGCAAAAGCACATTATGACCCTTGGGGCAAAAGAGGAAAAAGGAAGTAATGGCCAAAAGAGGTTTGTGTACCTGATCAGTACACCCTTGGTACTCCGGAACGGTTGTATAAAATAATAAGTAAGCATTTTGAGACGACATTCATTTCATACATATCAAATGACACATGCATATGGTACATAAATGATTTCTCATTCATATGACATAAACAAGATAGCATGACTAGAAAAAGAAAAACATGACCCCTTTAGTTTAAAAATGTACATTTCATTTTTAGTCTTATGAGCATGTTTATGATTAGAAATTTCTACTGAGCGTAGCTCACTCCCGAGTTTTGCAAAATTTCCAGGAGAACCCTCTCACAAGTGATGGCGGATCACCCGAGGTTTACTTATAGTCGTCCACTACAAGAATAATGCTAAACACCGATGGTTAGGAAGGCAAAACCGGCGGTTTTAAATTTTACCGGCGGTTTTTCGGCGGTTTTTAAACCGCCGATATAATTGGCGTAGGAAACTTTTACCGGCGGCTTATTACCGGCATATTAGGCGGCGGTTTTTCGGCGGCGTATGCCGCCGGTGACTACCGAATTTGTAACCAGCGGTTCTCCGGCCATTAAGCCGCCGGTTATATTACCGACGGCTAACCGGCGGTCACTTTACCGACGGTATGCCGGCGGTTAAAGAGGCCGTCGTGTGTTCGCTTAATCGCCGTCTAGCGTCGGTACACCGCCGGTTATTTTATTGATGGCACTGGCGGTCACAGCCGACGGTAGTACCGGCGGCATACACCGTCGGGTTTTCAACGGATAACCGCCGGAAGTCGTCGGTAACCGCCGGTATAGTATCGACGGTTTAAGGGAATTACCGGCGGCATAGCTTAAGCCGTGCGGTATCGTAGTTACCGACGGCCAAACCGCCGGTTAGCCGCCGGAAACCTGTAGCACCTGAAAAAAAAAATTTGACAGCATTTCCTCTATTTGAGGGAGGTTCACCCTAAATTCTAAACATGCAGAAATAGCAATAGATAATAAGATATTTTGGGCAACACGCCGCTATATTTATCATAATTATATACATAAGCACAAATTAAATAAACAAGTTTACAATCAAACATTAAAAGTTCTAAATAAGTTCATCAAACATAAAACAAGTTCACCAAGTTCTAAATTCAATAAGGTTACAATCACAAGTTCTAAATATAATCATCAAACATAAAAAAGATTTAATCCTCAGTTGTATCCTCACTGTCTGGAGATGGATACTCCTCTTGCTCCTTCCTTTGATTTTCAATTCTATATGATTGCAGCTCTGCTTGCATTTCATTTTGAACATTTCTTATTTCTTCAATCTCTCTAAATTGAACCCTTCTCATCTCTTCAATCTCCCTAGTCAGCGCTGCAACCCTCTCACTTATAAATTCTTCAGCTCCACTTGGATCATAAAATGCAGAGGTGTATGAACTGCCCTCAATAGCATAAGCCTGTTAACCCATGCCATATACCCTCCCCCTCTGTCTTCCACCAACAACTTCTGACCATGTTTGATACTTAGAAATATGGGCCGATCCAGAAGATAATCCCTCGCCAGTGGACTGCCGACTTTCTCTAGCTCGTACAAAATCATCATGCGAGTTACAATTAGTTTTATTAAAATATTTTTTTTATTCTAAAACTCCAAAAACTTCTGCTGCATCATCCTTGTAGTATAACATACATCCATTGATACAATAATTTATTTTTGTAGCAGTGAGACCCTGCTTGGATACTAATATTTTTGTTCGGTACAAGTCTAAGGGAATTAAATTGTCCTCTGGATTAGTTTCTTTCATAACACCAACAAAGTCATTAAAATAATCACGGAGAATATTATACCCAGTTTTAATACTTAGCTTCCTCACTGCAATGGATAATTCCGAATGTGTACTGCAACCATCCCAAATTGGCTTTTAAGCTGAATATAATAACTCAAAGAATTTTTGTGTTTCTGCATTTATTAGAATACATGCATGTGCAAACATGTTATAATTTAGGTGGATGAGTGAATTTACTCAGTTTAATTTTCAATGAAATTGATCTCCATAGCAAAAAGCATTAACCCAAGAAAGTTGCTATATAATAGCTTGTGTGATCCCATAGGGCTACAAGCGGACCAAACTATCTTATGTGTGATCCCATAGGGCTACAAGCGGACCAAACTATCTTATTTACGCATCCATCTTATGTGTGATCACATAGGGCTACAAGCGGACCAAACTAACCATCTACATCAACTATCAACAACAACAACAATATCAATTCTTTATCCCACCACATGGCATGTATCAAATCAACACAAATTAATTATCTACATCAACTATCAACTACATGAAATTAAACTAATTTACATGCATCTAAAGAATAAAAGTTCATTTTGATGCCTACAACTTTCTTAACATGTATCAAATCTAACAATTATGCGACCAAATCAAATAAGGCAACTCTATCTAATCTTATGTACCACAGGAGCTACTCCAAACTTTTCTCATATATTCTCGTTTCACTCTCGCTCTCTCTCTCTCTAACTATCCTCTCTCTTTCTCTCTAACTCTCTCTCGCTCTCTCTCTCTCTCTCTCTTGTTCTCTCTCTCTCTCCCTAGCTCTCACTCTCCCTCTCTTTTCTCTCTCTTTCCCTCTCTCTCTCTCTCTCTCTCTCACTCTCCCTCTCTCTCTCTCTAACACTTGATATCTATCTATCTCTCTTGTTCTCTCTCACTCCCTTTCTCTCATCTCAATGCTAGCTCTTGTTATCTCTCTCCCTCCCTCTCTTTCTCTCTCTCTCTCTCACTCTCCCTCTATTTTTCTCTCTCTCTCTCTCTCCCTCTCTCTTGCTCTCTCATATATCTCTCTATCTATCTATCACTCTTGTTCTCTCTCTCTCCCTCTCTCTCTTTTATCTCTACCTCCTCTCCCTCTCTCTTTTCTCTCTCTCAATCTCTCTCTTCCTATCTTGCTCTAACCCAAAGTCACAATCAACAAATTAGATCTATCATTACTAAATTAACACTTAATAAATAGAAAATTTATATATACCTAAATGATTACAACATTACCTCTTGCATATGTCGAAATTACTACCTAAATCATCCAAAATATTAAAAACTCTTATAAATGTCTAGTGAGAACAAATAATCAAAGAAAAACGTTAAAGAATACCTTAAATTACTGATTTTTGTTCAATTCACACGAAACCTAGGGAAGCCGGCGGTGTGAGATTCGGAGTGAGACCGATGGTGGAAAGTGACAGCAAAGGTTGACCGAGCGAGAGGCGGCCGGTGTGGGGTCGGCGGTCGGAGATACTTCGTCGGTGGCGACAAATGGAGTGCGATCCAGCGATGCGGGCGGAGGCGACAGGAGAGCGACCGAAACGAGAGAGAGAAGGAGAGAATAGAAATGAAATGTGAATTACGGGTCTGTTCGTTTTAGGGCCTTTACCGGCGGTATTCCAGCAGTCCGGACCGCCAGTACCATTATACCTTATCACCGGCGATGCAACCGCCGTTAAACCACCGGTTTATATTGATGTCCTGCGGTTTTTAAACCGTCGCTAGTACTGGCGGCTTTACAGAACAAACCCACCGGTTAGGCCGCTAGTAAAAGATGGTGGCGAAACCGCAGTTAAAACCGGCGGTCAATAAACCACCGGTTAGAACCACCGGTAATCGGCATTTTTCCTGTAGTGGTCGCGCAACGGGTGACAGGTTCTTACTGTTTTTTTTTTTTTTTTTGTTATAAATTTTTGGGTGGTTTTATCATGAATGAATAGATTAAGTTTATACCCCCTTGTACATGAACTTTTTTTGGTAATGGTTTGAATGTTATATACATGTTTTAAAAAGAGTTTAGAGGCGATTTTATATTCATATTGAAGTCTTTTGGAAAATGTTTTATTTGAAATATGATGATTAAATCATTTTGATCATCCGACTTCGTTCCCGCCTCGTATATACGAGCTAACCGAGCCGGGTCGTGACATTACCTATATAGCAAACAAGCAAGCGTTAATGTGGAAACTAGGTCGTCGAAGTAGAGAAGTCAAACAACGCAAAAGGGAGAAAGTTACCTAGCACTGATCCAGTAGGAATGGAATGTCGTCGAAATTCGAACAACGTCGAAGGAGCGAAGTCGAACAGTGATGAAGGAGCAAGTTGAACCGCTTCGAAGGAGTGAAGTCGAACGGCTTTGAAGGAGCGAAGTCGAACCGCGATGAAGAAGCAAGTCGAACTGCGACGAAGGAGCGAAGTCGAACGGCTTTGAAGGAGTGAAGTCGACGAAGGAGCAAGTCGAACCGTGACGAAGGAGAGAAGTCGAACCGCGATGAAGGAGCATGTCGAACCGTGATTAAGGAGCGAAGTCGACGAAGGAGCAAGTCGAACCGTGACGAAGGAGCGAAGTCGAACAGCGTCCAAGGAGAGAAGTCGAACAGTGTCAAAGCAGCAAAGTCGAACGGAGGAAATGAGAAGGCAACCCTTGGGTTTTCCCGACATAAGTTTAATACCGGCATTGTTTCGGCGGACTATCCGACGATAATTTTACAGGCGAAAATTTTGCCGGTATCATCCCGTCGTGTTTTAGTTACGCTGATGCAAAATACGCCTGAAAATCCACCGGTCATTACTGGCGGATTATGGGCCGATATATTTATAATATCGACGCAAAACCGACGTATTAGCCGTCAGTAACTTAGCAGCGGCAAAGCTGTCGTAACATTACCGGTGAACATTTCCGCCGGTAGAGCTGTCACCGTTTAGATCTTTATTTCCACTAGCTTATCTCCTCAACCATCGCTCGGACTTACACGCAATCATCAACCATCACTAGACTTCTGCCTATCGCCAGACTTCCCAATACAGGAAATTTATTAAATATCGATGGTATTTTTTATGGAACTATCGCCTGTTAATCGACAGTTTTCCCACCACTATTAACTAGCGGTTCAACTTTTGATATTAAACACTAAATTGCCAAAAAGTTTGGTGGTCAACTGACAGTAACCGAAATATTTTCTTTTTATGGCAGCTTTTACTGGCGGTTTAGCCGCCATTTTTAAGTAAAAAATTTCTGGCGGTTAAAATTGTAGAAAACTACCTTAAAGGTCCTTAAGATTGAACACCCCTCCCTTCTTCCTCATTTCTTCATGCTGCTCATATTCTTTTGTCCAAACGTTCGTGCCCTCGCCAAATTATGCTCATTCATTTGGTCAACAGAACTCCAACCCATCGAACTTTGACCACGCCCTTGCCTTGGATGCCCTCACTCACGTTTTTAACTACCCTAGCCAAAGATGATCTTCATACATCTCAATTTTTTTATTTAGTCATGGATGTTCTGAGTAGACATTTACAAGAGGATGTACCTTGATTAATTTATATTATTTGTTGTTGATATTCTTCTTGTTGATAAGATTAGAGAGAGAGAGTTGAAGGTAAACTTGAATTATGAAGGTCAACCTTTGAATCTAAAGGTTGATTTTGAGAAAGCCTTAAGCCCATATCATTTTGCTTTAGTCATGGATATTCTTAGTAGACATTAGCAAGAAGATGTACCTTAATTTATATTTTTTTTACTGATGATATTCTTCTTATTGATAAGACTAGATAGTGAGTGGAAGATAAACTTGAATTATGGAGGTCAACCTTAGATTCTAAAGGTTTCGCTTAAGTAGATCTAAAATTGAATATATTGAGTGTTATTTTAATAGTAATACATCTAGTGAGGGGATTGTGACTTTGAACGTTAAAGTCATTAATAAGAATACACATTTTAGATATATTGGATCTATTATTCAGAGTGTGAAATAGAAGGGGATATTATCAATAGAATTTAAGTTGGATGGTTGAAGTGGAGGAATGAATTGGGCTTGTTGTGTGAGAGAAAAGTCCCCCTCTAACTTAATGGAAAATTCTATAAGATGGTGGTGAGACCCTGCAATGCTTTATGGTGCTAAATGTTGGCCATTAAAAGAAAAGCATAACACTAAGTTATGTTTTGCAGAGATAAGACACCTTAGATGGTTTGGTCGCTTAAAATGGCGACCTTGTGATGACCCAATTAGGAAAGTGGAGGTATTATATTTTACTTATATTAAGAAAGCTAGGTAGAGGTAGACCTAAAATTATTTGGCTAAAAAATATTATAAATGATATTTCTTTATTAGATTTAAATGATTTAAAGGCAATATCTTTTCTAATAATTCATTTCTCAACTATTAGATTTAAATGAGATTTAGCTGCCAAAAACTTCGATATCGGACTACGTGAAGTTGATGCCAGTTTTTTTGTTTTGTAGTTAGTAATAACCAACGATTTTTACTGCTAGTTGCTGGCGGTTATTGCGCCAGAATTTTTCAGTGGTTTAGGTATGATTTTTGGTTCATTAATTTTTGAATGTATGAGCCACCAGAAAACCGCCATAAAATTTTGTTGACAAAAATTGGTCGCCGATAATTTACATTTCCTATGCGGTTTAAAAAAATTTTTTAAAAAAATTCCAAACCGTTGAAAAGTAGCTAAAAACTGCTAGAAATTACCACCGGTAATAGGCAATTTGCCTATAGTGTTTACTCGTTCCCGAACTTCCTCCCATCGCCCGACTTTCGCCTTTTGCCCGACTTCCGCCTAACTGGTGCCCATCATTAGAGTTCCACCTATCTCTGACTTTCGCCCATTGTCGGACTTATGTCCGTCATCGGACTTTCGCGTTTTGTTAGACTTTCGTCAAACCACTGCCCATCGATGGACTTCCGTCAGACTTTTGTCTGTTCCTAGACTTTTATCTATTGTTGAACTTCCATCCATTGCCAGACTTCCACCCATCTCCGAACTTCCGCCAATCATCGTACTTCTGAATGTTGTTGGAAATCTAATCGTAGCAGGATTTCCGAACGTCGCTGGACAGCTTCCACCCAGACACCGCCCGTCGTCGGACTTCTGCCACTTGTCGGATTGACGCCCGGCCATCGGCCATCACCAGACTTCTGCTCGACCAACGATCATCGCCGAACTTCTGCCTGATCACCGACTAACATCAGAATTCTGACCAACTCTTTAAATTTTTTATAATTTCATCGTCTATGAGTTAAAAGATAGACCAAGCTTTGTAATTTTTCCAAGTACTAGTGAAACTATTTGATTTGGCTAGACTCAGTGGTTTTTCCCTTCTCCAGAATTTCCACGTCAAAAAGTTCTTATATTTTATCTCTCTCATTTATTACGTACAACACTAAAACACATTATTCTCTCACTCTACTGCCGCGTATATTCTAGCTTGCAACATATATATTTATATTTTTTATTCAAATATCTTTTAATTTGACTTAAGCTTATATTTTATAAATTATATATCAAAACAATTTCCCTTATGTTATTTATTTATTTGGGCTAAGGCAACGTTTGCGGCAACTTTTATGCTGCTATTTAAAATATTTTTTTAGTACAAAACTTTTAAATTTTTTTGGAACATTTAGATCATTTAAGACAAACTCACACACAACGCATACAAAAGACTCGAACTCAATATCTCTTAGTTTGAAGCCTAAACTCTCGACTAACATGTCAAAATAAGTTGTGTTAAAAAATTTTTAACAAAAAAATTATTTTAAAAAATAAAAAAATTGTCCCAAACTAAACCTAAGAATAAAGAAGAAAGTCATTTTTCTTATTATTTTTTTCGACCAATTCTCTTTCTCTTTATTCCAGTTTTCACCAGCATCCCGCCGTCAAAAAAATCGCGGAGTGGCCCGTACGAGGAGAGGAGGGCCAGCAGAGAAAGACGTAACGGCTCGGGGTCCCAACCAATAATATTTTGACAGCGAGCAACCCAAAACCACTCCGGTTTTGTAAAACCACCCGAGACCCCCGCATCTACCCAACATATCAAATCAAACTCAAACCTCCGTCCACTCTCGCTCATCAAACGCGCTCCCACCCTCCACTCCATTCTTCCACCATATCAGCCTTGCCTCATTAGGGTTTCGGTACCGAGAGAGAAAGTACAATGGGAAGGGGAAGGGTTCAGCTGAAGCGAATCGAGAATAAAATAAACCGGCAGGTGACGTTCTCGAAGCGGAGATCGGGTTTGCTTAAGAAGGCACACGAGATCTCCGTGCTCTGTGATGCTGAGGTTGCTGTGATCGTTTTTTTTCCAATAAGGGAAAGCTCTATGAGTTTTCCACCGATTCCAGGTGCTTCTCTCGCATTCCTCATCTTCCTTCCGAACAATTGATCGGGAACTCTTTTTTTTATTATTGTCGGGTTCTTTGTTTTTTTTAGATGTATATATGGCTTTGATTGTCTGATCTTGATAGTAGGTGGATTGTTGATGTGGCTTGAGTAGTTCAAAGAGCTCGAATATGGGGCTTAATTTGGATGGATATCTTTGGCTTTTCTGTGTGTTTCTCAATCCATTCTTCTCGTGAGTTTATCTATTTCTGTCTCTTCCCACGTGGAAACAGGCACTAAATGAGGAAACTGCTTGATAAGAAAACTGCTCTAGTTTTCAGCTTTTGGTCCTCTTCTTAGCTGAGCTTGGCTTGATCGAGTTTGTTTCGAATAACTTCATATTTTTTTTTAAATTTGAGAGTGAAATAGTGAAACTTACGGATGTATCCTTTTCGGAGTTTGTAGTTGGAACAGGAGAGGGAAATGCAGGGAGAAGATAGATTCTTGAAGAGTGATACTATAATGACCCCAAGAAAAAATAAATTAAAAGAAATCTTCTGATCCTCTCATAGATCGACACATGAAAATATTATCCCAAAACAAAACTTTTTTCTTTAAATTGAATATTCCATTAATTTTATTTAAGAAAAATTCTCACTAATCATTAATTTTGTTTGTGTTCGTGAGAATTTATATTAATATTGATTAATGGTAATCATAATTGCAATTATTAGCATAATTACTTGACATTTTTTAATGAAAACCTTTTTTTTCAGACCCAGAATAGGAACCAGAAAGTTCTAAAATTAGGAAAAAAAAACTTTATTTCTTTCTTCAATCTGGATATTTTATTTTCCCCTTTTTTTTTCCGAACCGCTTTTTCCTATTATAGGAACATGGGAGGCGAGAGAGACTCAGAGTGCGAGTCAGCTAGCGCCGTTTAAGACTTCTTTGGTGGGGAAGCCGTCGCACGTTATCAAAAGGCCACCACGGGCTCAACTTAACTAGGTTATTCTCATTCCTCGATCGCCGTGCCTTCCAGTTTGCCGTTTTCCTCGCTTGTTTTCTCGTTTTTTTTTTTGCTATTATTTTAGATTTTTTTCTTCTTCTTTGAATTTGTTCGAGTTCCCTGGTTGAATATTTTCGGTTCTGCTTTAATATTTCTTTTTTTTTCTTCTGCTGCTTGAATTTAAAATTCCTTGACAATTTTCCCCTGCTTAAATGCATTGTTTGTTTATTACATATTCTTAATTTTATCACATATTAATTACAGATTAGCATATTTTATTGGGAGTATTTCCTCCGATTTTTTAAGGACAATCTTCTGATTATATAAACTATAAAGCGTACGCCAAACGAGTTACATTTATAGCTTTACATTTTTTTCCTTTTTCTACTTCAATAATAGTACATATATAGCTTCTGTACCGTCTTCTTCCCTGCTTGGTTATGCACACCATCTATCCTTTTCCATAACTTGGATTTTGGGTGGCGAGAGAACGAGTGATTAAAGTATATTGGAAGTCCACAATACAGTTTGTCTTCTCATTATCTTTAATGTGAATCTTAGTTATAAAATAATAACAAATAAGATAGTCATTCCTGAGCAACTTTAACAAAAATCTCTCTTCAAAAAGTAAGCGGTACTGATCATTGGAACAGTAATATTACCAAACAAATAAAATCACTTATATATTATGCTTAAAAATACTAACTTTGGGGGAAAATGAGGATGAACATCATATATTTTGATATAAGGTTTCGGTGTGAACAAGCTAGCGTACTTCTATTGCATAAAGGAATCTCCGTATTTATGGAATTTGCCATTTGTTTTCTTTTAGGCTTGTATCATATCCTATGGCTTATACGGCAAACGTGATACCTATGCAATGACGTGATGCATTTATATATATATGTGGTCGGGAGTTCGACGTACATTTATTGTGCTTGTGGATTAAATTTTCAAGGACGCATGCGTGCATGTTCATTTATAGATGTTAGAGAGAATAGAACTATCAGGATAGAGCCCCTAAAAGCAAGTAAAACTGTTAGTACAGGCGTGTGTTCCTTGCGCTATATCATTGGATGTGTGGGGGAGCTGTAGGGATTACAGGAAAAAATTATGTGAAGAACTATGACGCAGTTTTGCTTTAGAAGGTAAAGATAAATGATCAAAGATAACGACATTTTAATTCTGAAAATATGGGACGATGTAATCTTATTTTAGAATAAAAATGAAAATGTGTCCTCTTCTGTTTTATAATAGCTGTTTTGTAGTTATTGTTTATTTTCCCAAAAAAAAAAAAGTTATTGTTTACATGTCATATGAAATGTCGTATTTTGGTCATTTGTCTTTCACGCTTACCCATAAAAGCGCTTCTAACAAAAATTTTTTTGGGGTTACATGAGAAAACATTAATTGTGTTAGGAGCTTTTGATGTAAATCGTGAAGTTAAAGTAATCAAAAGAAAATTTTATTTTATTTAAAATATAAATTATTTATATAATTACTGTAAGACAACTATTTTATTGATTATTCTATAAAATGGTATTCAAAAGTCATTTATTTGTCCTAAAAACAAAGTTTTTTGCTGTATTTTAGTTTTTCAGTCAAATGTCATTCTCTTTTGATTGTGTGCTTTGACGCTCTTAAATTAAATTTGTATCAGAAAACTGGAATCAATGTTTTTTATTTGCGTGAGGTGATAAACTGGGCCAGAAGCTATTGATGCAAATTTTGTCAGTACAATATAAATTATAAAATATATAAAAAAAAAGACAAATGTATAGAAATTGATGACAATATAATTTTATCTAGGGAGAAAAATGAGTTTGAATGTCATTTTATAGTATAAAACTGTTTCATATAAATGTTTCATATTTTTGACAAAGCCTTCTCTTCTTTTGATCATTTATTTTGTACTTTCTACACAAATTTGTATTAGGACCTCCTGACCTAGGGTTTTTTTCTGTTAGGCCGTGGTGTTTTAAGTAATATTGATCATGTAGATACTAGAGATGATTGAAAGATCAAGATTGTCTACTGGGTTCATCTCCCCTAATTTCTCTACCTTAAGACTTTAAACAAGATGTTTAATAATAAATTGGAGATTAGAGACAGGTCTCTTGTAGGTTATATTTACTCAACTCCCCATCATAGTCGTTTGCAAAGATGACATTGATAGGTTGTAGATAAGAAGTTCCGTACACCTTTAATTTATACCTCCTCATCGGATTTCCCCCATATCGAAAGTGTCTATTGTAGATAAAAAGTTTTTGTATAAATCGAAGGTCTATTTCCCCGATCTATAAATATAAGATATATTTCCCCGATCTCAGATTTTGTCACTAAATATTTTTTATTGAAGGAATTCTCGTCAAATATTTGTTAATTGAAATCCTTACCTAACTCATATGAAGTAAGCCCTCCTCATTCTATGGGTCTCTCATTTTTCCCTAATATAATCATTAGTTGATCCTCCTGTCTTGAAGGCCCCAGTAGCCTTTTCCAATTCCCTCCTCTCTCCCTCTCCACAGTTTGTCTTCTCGACGCTGTAACATTTATGTTGATGTGTGATGTATAATTTTCATCGTAAATTAAGCACCGATTGCAAATATATTTTTAAGACAAAACCTTCATTCTACTGGTTATTTGTAAAAATCATTATGGTAAATTCACTTTATAACGGTTGCAACATTGTGATAGATTTTATGTCTACAATATGTTGGAAAAACTCTTGGGCTCCTTTCTTGAGGGCTGTCTTCTTACCTCTCTGTTTTTTTACTTTATGATTATTGTATTAGATAGGATTATTGGCTTATTAGATTTTTCTTTGAATGTTGTAGTTTTTTTATGTAGAGAACATTTGATCCTTTCAGGACATGTAACATTTTTTATTAATTAACGGATATGCTCATTTGTGAGTTTTAACAAAAAAAATGTATATTACTTAAGACATATTTGTGAATGCTTTGAAAAAATATATCAAGCCCTTTTATGGTTATGTAAATTATCATCTATGATGCACGGATAAAAAAATCTAATGCAAAATTGTAGGTTCATCACCTATGATGCACGGACACAGTGACACAGACACTAAACACTTTTTTTGAATATATAAGACACGAGTATGGAGCAGACACGTCATTACATTTTTTTATATTGTTTATAGATATTAATGTAACATCATATTAAAAATGACAAACAATAATAAATGAATGACATGATAATTTGTCTAGTTTATAATATAAAATATTTAATACAAAATATCTAGTATAACCACAAAATATAAGCAAATAATCACTTACTACAACATCAAGCATTCAAGTTTCAACTATTAGGATTAGCTTCACAGGTTTATTTTTTGCCTTCAATATCATCATCATTGAATATCATTCCTTCCAACTCTAGTTCATCAACAAAAAGATTTGAAATAGTTCATTGGATATCATATAATGAAAGTTGGTTCTTCTTTGTATATATTTAATTCTCAAGTACGTTCGCTAGTTCTTTCCCATGATATTTTTTTATCCTCTAATATAAATCACAAAAAATATATCTATTTAGTTCTATAGTTCTCTCATTCTCTCTCATAATTATTTATTCGATATCATATATTTATAATTAAAATAATTTTATCATAAAAAATTAGGACATGCGTGTCCTAGCCATGTCCAACAAGTGTTCCAGCTGTGTCGACGTCCGAAATATGTCCCAATCATGTCGGGTTAAATTTAAACATTATTTTAATCAGACATCTGTCTGCTATGTCCGGCATGTGTCCCAACCGTGTCGTGCACGTGTCTGTATCCAACACATGTCCGACACTACATTCTCTCTTCAAGAGATGTGTCGATGCTTTATAGCTCATCACTAATCCATCATATTTGTCAGAAACTCTATAAAATTGATCACTTTTTGTTATAAATCAATCATAAATTTATGTTGAATATGTAAATTTATACAAATTTATTGAAAATCAGCAAAAACAAAAACAAACAAAAAATAAATTTTAAAATTTTACACCAGCAATTAAGATTTATCACAACCCTAAATCCAATAACACTTGATGTCAGTAATAACGAACTATAAAATTTATCAATAACAAATACTATGCAGTGAAAAAAAATTGTACATATTATTAATAACAAACACAATGTCGATAAAACTTAAATGTATGAATTTATATACTATACATGTTTTAATGAATGTGATAAACACTACGTAGTGAAAAAAAATGTTCATCACAATTAAAATAAAGTACATTCCTACATCAATCGATGTGGTGATTGCTCATCATTAGTATCATTATCCTCAAGAGTGGGGGACCTTTTTTATGCATACAATTGTTTTGTTGGTATTGTAATTTGTGGCTTCAAACATAATCAAATTAGGATTCTCTAGTTAAAACTCTATTGTCAGCTCTACTTTCATCATCTGACATTATGATTATCTTGGTTGAGTTTGAAACTTATGAGAGTCATATTAATGCACATTGGTGTGCATTTATGTATTAGGCATTTGCCTAAATTGTATGCCGCCTTCTTCATACATCATTATCTCCCTAATAATTAGACGTCTCTCCTTATCTCTAACCAAAACTAATAAAATATTCTATGCAGGCATAAAATTTAATATCAAATATAATATTAGCTTTTATAACCGTTTTGCTAATGTTAAGATGCATAATTTAAAGGCATGTGTCGTTACCCAACATGAATGTGAATTAATAAACTTATTCATATCATTATTCTTAATTATGTGTCCTTCTAGATATCTCTACTTGTGTGTGTACTCTCTCTCTCTCTCTCTCTCTCTCTCTCTCTCTCCCCCCTATGTTGAAGGCTACATTATAAAAAAAGTAAGCACATTATAATAATGAATTAATTTGTTTATTAGTAGAATTTATGCTTAAATTAAGTTAATATGCAATCATAGTTAGCATTAAAAGATATTATTCCAACATAGTGTTTTGCCAATCCACCCACGTACGTACCTTCTCCATAATGCAGTATGGATGTGCGCTCATGATCATCGACCTTTTCAAGTACCTATGTTTCAATTGTTAATCGATCATTTGTAATCACAAAAATCTAAATATTCATTTGCGATTACTATTCACCAAACTAAGATGTCCTCAAAGTCAAACACCATTTTTGTAACTTTGCACACTTAACTTCAATTTAGAGGGACATGTTTTTACCACAGCGTCCCGACCACGCAAAAGAATAGTACCATGGTGCTAGTCGATAGGGCTATAATGATGCGAAACTTATAAATATTAAAATATATCAAACTTTGAAAAAATAAAATGGTAACATGCACTTAAGGAAATAAGATAGAAATTCCACCAAAGTATATACTTTCATTACATCTCCCTCTCATCATGTTAAATGTCTCTCAAAGGCATCCATAGCTCTATCCAATATCGTTTTAGAATTTCAACCACTTGATTGGTGGTTTTAATTTTATTAAATACGTAATAATTTAGATTGTTAATATAACTTAAATAAACAAAAATTCTTTAATCAGCATCTAACCTATGAAATCCCTTAAATAAAAAAAAAATTGAACTCTTAAATATCTAGACACCTTTGTATAATAGTCAGAATTTCATTAAAGAAAATCCACAGTTAAGCGTGCTCATCCTGCTGGATAAATCCTGGGATGTGTGACCTCCTGACAAGTTACACAAATAAGACAAAATCGTGAGGCCCTTAGGTCAAAGCGGACAATATCTCGATATAAAGTTTAGGCTATTACAAATGATATCAAAGCAATGCATCAGACAAAATATGAGAACTTAGTGTCATACAAGATGAAGTGTTACGTCATGAGAGTCATCTCTTGAACTATGTATGAAACAAAGTCCTATGTGGCAGGAGTCATCACTTGAACTTGTATAGTCTACACCTATAGAATTTTATCTACCTGGTGGATGATTCTGTAATCCCTTAAGTAAAAAAAAAAAAGCTAAACTCTTAAAACTTGGGGCGTCTTTTTGTGTAATGATTGAAATTTTATTAAAGAAACTCTACGGTTAAGCTTGCTAATCCCAAAGAAATCCTGGAATGGATGATCTCCTGAAAAATTACACGAACAGGATAAAACTGTGTGACCCTTAGGCCAAAGCAGATAATATCTCGATAGTTATAAATTTGGAATATTACATGACCCACATTGAACGACTTGTAGGCCATTGTAAAAAATCACATTTTTATGCACATGTCCTCTAGTAGTCACATTTATAATTTTGTTTAAAAAAAAAGATTAAATATTAGCGCATGAGTATAATAAATGATAAAATTATAGTAATAAAAGGGAATAGCGTAGAAGATTATAATGGATTAATATTTTTATAAAATAAATAAATTTGTTTAATGATAAGTAATACCAAAGTGTTGTAATGTTTTAGATAATAATCCCTTAAATAAAAAGAAGCTAAACTCTTAAATATCGAGGTGCTTTTTTTGTAATGTTTAAAATTTCATTAAAGAAATTCCGCAGTTAAGTGTGCTCATCCCGGAGAAATTCTGGGATGGGCGACCTTTTAGGAAGTTACACCAACATGACAAAACTGTGAGGCTATTAGGCCAAAGCGGATAATCTCTCGATAATTATAAATTTGGGATATTATACAACCCACATTTAACGACTTTTAGGTTAATGTAATAAATCACATTCTATGTACATGTCCTCTAGGAGTCACATTTATAATTTTGTTTCCCAGCAAAAAATGATTAAATATTAGTGTATGAGTATAAGAAATGATAAAGTTCTATTAATAAAAGAAAATGGGGTAGAAGATTATAATTGATTAATAGTTTTATAGAATAAATAAATTTGTTTGGTGAGACATAATACCAAAGTGTAGTAATGTTTTGGATTATAATCCATTAAGTAAAAAAAATTTAAACTCATAAATATCAAGACGTTTTTTTATGTAATTTTTGAAATTTTATTAAAGAAACTCTGTAGTTAAACATGTTCATTATGGAGAAATCTTGTGATGGGTCATGACCTCCTGAGAAGTTATACCAACATGACAAAACTTGAGGTCATTAGGCCAAAACGGATAATATCTCGATAGTTATAAATTTGGGCTATTACATAACCCACATTGAATGACTTTTAGGCCATTTTAATAAATCACATTCTATGTACATGTCCTCTAAGAGTCACATTTATAATTTGGTTTCCCTCCAAAAAATGATTAAATATTAGCACACAAGTATAATAAATGATAAAGTTCTATTAATAAAAGAAAATGGGATAGAAGATTATAATGGATTGATAATTTTATAGAATAAATAAATTTGTTTAATGAGACGAAATGCCAGTGTAGTAATATTTTAGATTATAAATAAACATATATATAGTCATATGAAGTTAATTGCCGTTAGAAGTGTAGCTAGATTCTATTTCTTTCAACACACTGTAGTGATCGCACCTACATATATTATAAGAGCTACCTCTTAATGCAGACACCGCTGCTCATTGTCACCTTTCAACTCTTATATTCATGTGCATGAAATTTATATTCATTAATAAAGTAACAATTGTAACTCTTTTATTTTTCGATCTTGACTTATATCAAGCCTCCTAATCCTTTGAATCACATTCAAATCTATTGAAGATACTTACAGTGTGGCCTCATCATAATTAAGAATTGTGTGGCTTCATCATAATTAAGAATCACAAAAACTTGTATAACTTTTAATTTTTCTTCTATCAAATATTTGACGTGACCATTATGATGCATGCAAAGGCTTACATGATTTTTAAAAATTAAAATACATTTTATGTCAACATGCATTCATTGCCATCATCATTTCTCAATACACAAGTTTGCGTAGATCTATGATGCACCGACATGCACACGGCGACACGGACACGGACACGGGACAGGACTTTTTTTTTAAAATATAGGACACGGATGCGGCGTGGACACGACATAATAATTTTTTAATATAATATATAGAAATGAAGATGACATTATATTAAAAATGACAAATAATAATAAATCAATTCAATGATAACTTGTTTAGATTATAACATAAAGATGTTTAGAACAAAATGTCTAGTACAACCACAAAAAATATAAGCAAAAAATCATTTAGTATAACATGAATGTCAAACTACTCAATAGTGAAATCAAAATATCTCAATAATAAGACAACATGAATACAACAATATACCGATTTGCCAGGGGTCCAACGGGGCGATATCCCCTGGCGGGGTTTGACCTGCTTATTTTTAAAGTTTCAAAGTTGTTTGTATGGAAAGATACCGAGCGGTATCGAGCATGTATCGAGTGGTATCGAGCATGTGTCAAGCGGTACCGAGCGTATACTGAGCGGTATCGAGCATGTGCCGAGCGGTACCGAGCATATACCTGGCGGTACCGAGCATGTACCTGGTGGTACCGAGCATATACCTGCTCGGTGCCGAGCGGTACCGAACATGTACCTAACGAATCAGACGATTTTATTATTTAATAACCGGACACGCATGTTCAGATTTAATTTTAATTTTTTAAATTGCGACACTCCAATGCCGTGTCGGACACGTGTCCATGCAGTGTCGGACGCGTGTCCGTGTCCCACACGTGTCCGACACTGCATAACCTCTTTAAACAGAGTGTCGGTGCATCATAGGCTCAGATGAATAGCCATCTAGAAAATAAATAAAAAAATTAAATCCTCCACTTTATAAATCCTCTTAAATTTAATGCATAGCCATGTAGAAAATTTAATGTTGTCATCCATAAATAAGTCTTATTATTGTTCTTTTATCAAAGCATATGATGACCACGTATTTTTCATGCCTTTACTAATTAATTATATAGGTTAACAAATATAATATTTTTTATAGTCTCATTTAGTATTGATTATATCTTTTGATTTATTACGAAAATCTATCATTGATACGGCATCACAAAATCAGCTTGATCGGGCACGAATCTCGAGGCGAAAGCTAGTTGGAAACTTCAAAAATTAATTCCGAGAGCACCCCAACTCCGATTTCAGCAAGCTTATAGTCGAACTGAGCGTCTCGGAAATACGAACTCAACGACACCAAGATCAACCCAATCCGAGCCCAAATGGGTCCAAATCATGGATCCAAAGCGCTGTTGGAAGGTTCAAACCGCAATTTGAGTTACCAAACGGACTCCGATTTTGATGAGCTTATACTCGAATCGAAGGGCTCGACGAGACGAATCCAACGAGCTTAAGATCACAGAATTACGACATCACTAAGGCCTTCAAATGTCCAATGAACGGTGCACGATCGTAGGATTCAATATCGGCCGTCCATTTGACCACTCCCTATTCGCCCCTGATCTCACACCTATTTACGGGCCATGCCACTCTAGAAAATCTATAAATATAGCCCTCATTTCTCACAAGAGAGGATCCAAGCAAGAGAGGGAAGAAGAGAAGAGAAGGAAGGAGTTCCTCCTCGACAGCCGCCGGACCACCGCAGAACCTCGCCGGACCACCGCCGGACCACTGCAGAACCTCGCCGGACCACCGCCGGACCACCGCCGGACCACCGCAGGAATCTCGTCGGATCACCGCCGGACCACCGCAGGAACCTCGCCGGACCACCATAAAACCTCGCCGGACCACCACCTTAAGGCCCGACATTCATCCTCGACGTCCTGCCAAAGACCCGACATCTTGTTCAAGGCCCGACACTCAGTCCCTACATCCTGCCAAAGACCCGACGTCTTGTTCAAGGCCTGACACTCAGTCCCTATTTCCTGCCAAAGACCCGACGTCTTGTTCAAGGCCCGACGTTAAGTCCCGACGTCCTGCTGAAGACCCGACGTCCTGCTGAAGACCTGACGTCCTGCTTAAGACCCGACGTCCTACTCAAGGCCAGACCATCAACATCCGATCTTCCAAGTGACACTGGGACTAACACCTGACTCCTTATCTCCTACCGCCTACGGTCCTTCTGACCACTGTCGCCTAATACGGTCCGTCCGACCTCCATCACCAGACAACGGTCTCCGGCCGACTACGGTCTCCTGCCGACTACGGTCTCCTGCCGACTATGGTCTCCGGCCGACTACGGTCTCCTGCCGACTACGGTCTCCTGCTGACTACGGTCTCCGGCCGACTACGGTCTCCTTCCGACTACGGTCTCCGGCCGACTACGGTCTCCGGCCGACTACGGTCTCCGGCCGACTAAGGTCTCCTGCCGACTACGGTCTCCTGCCGACTACGGTCTCCGGCCGACTTCGGTCTCCTGCCGACTACGGTCTCCGGCCGACTACGGTCTCCTGCCGACTACGGTCTCCTGCCGACTACGATCCTTCAGGACAAACAAACCTGTATATGTAACTCTTACCATGTAATGCAATCTATATGATGTACATTTGCTACATCAATCCAAGGCCTTCTCCTAAGGAAGGGCCTCATTTGTAATCGACTACAAATACTAGTGGATTCATTCAAACCGGGCCAGGCCCCGTGGTTTTTCCCCCTTTTTCAGGGGTTTTCCACATAAAAACTCTGGTGTCACTTATGAATGCTACATCCTCTCACTTATCTGATTGTGTGCTGGATCTTCGTACAACGCTAAGACGTTAAACTATATATTTCTCTACCGCCGCGAATATTTCAGGACGCAACAGTTTGGCGCCGTCTGTGGGAAAGTGATTCCCGACTGGGGGGCAATTTTTGCTCCAACCTCAAAAGGTCACTCTTATAAAGTTCCTGATATTAGTCATTGTTGCATCAGATGTGGACTGGGGGGCAACTTTGGCCCAAATTCTGGCTAAAAAGATCCTTCAATACTTCCAACATCAAGATGATATTTCAAGAATATCCGAGCAAATGCAATGATACTTCAAATCAATTGCAAGCTTTATATTGCCCCTTATTGGACTTCTACTCCTTGGGCAAGGTCTTAACCTCGACCTCAAAAAGGCAGTAACTGTCTAAAAATAGACCATTCTTTACCTTTGATTTGGGATACACGCGGCATTCGCCCCCTCCCAATCAAGGTAAAATCGATCCCAGGGGTATCCGATTCGACCTCTTCCACACAGGTTAACGTCGTCGAGCAAAGGCTCCGACATACAACCTCGGAAAGGTCTTCTATCCTTGGTGGATTCTTCAGGCCTCTTCCACACAGGTTAACGTCGTCGAGCAGGGCTCCGGCATACAACCTCGGAAAGGTCTCACATCCTTAGTGGATTCTCCCGGCCTCTTCCACACAGGTTAACGTCGTCGAGCAAAGCCCCCGACATACAACCTCGGAAAGGTCCTACATCCTTGGTGGATTCTCCCGGCCTCTTCCACACAGGTTAACGTCGTCGAGCAAAGCCCCCGACATACAACCTCGGAAAGGTCCTACATCCTTGGTGGATTCTCCCGGCCTCTTCCACACAGGTTAACGTCGTCGAGTAAGGGCTCCGGCATACAACCTCGGAAAGGTCTCACATCCTTAGTGGATTCTCCCGACCTCTTCCACACAGGTTAACGTCGTCGAGCAAAGGCTCCGACATACAACCTCGGAAAGATCCTACATCCTTGGTGGATTCTCCCGACCTCTTCCACACAGGTTAACGTCGTCGAGCAGGGCTCCGGCATACAACCTCGGAAAGGTCTCACATCCTTAGTGGATTCTCCCGACCTCTTCCACATAGGTTAACGTCGTCGAGCAAAGGCTCCGACATACAACCTCGGAAAGGTCCTACATCCTTGGTGGATTTTCCCGGCCTCTTCCACACAGGTTAACGTCGTCGAGCAGGGCTCTGGCATACAACCTCAGAAAGGTCTCACATCCTTAGTGGATTCTCCCGGCCTCTTCCACACAGGTTAACGTCGTCGAGCAGGGCTCTGACATACAACCTCGGAAAGGTCTCATATCCTTGGTGGATTCTCCCGACCTCTTCCACACAGGTTAACGTTGTCGAGCAGGGCTCTGGCATACAACCTCGGAAAGGTCTCATATCCTTAGTGGATTCTCCCGACCTCTTCCACACAGGTTAACGTCATCGAGCAGGGCTCCGGCATACAGCCTCGAAAAGGTCTCACATCCTTAGTGGATTCTCCCGACCTCTTCCACACAGGTTAACGTCGTCGAGCAGGGCTCCGACTTACAACCTCGGAAAAGTCTCACGTCCTTGGTTAACGTCGCTAGAATGTCGTCAATAGACTTCTATCTGACTTCTCTATAATGTTTAAATTCTTCCCGAATTTGAATTTCCTCCTACGCTAAACTTTTGCCTTGCAGGACTTTCGACGGACTAATACACGACGCCGAAATTCTTCCTGTCATCGGACTAATACCTGTCGTCGGACTTCTGCTCGTCGACAAACTTTTGTCGGTCTTCTACCCGACAATACTTCTACCCGACGTCGGACTTCTGCTCGTTAGCGGACTTCTACTCGACGTCGGACTTCTGCTCGTTAGCGGACTTCTACTCGTCGACGAACTTTCATCGGACTTCTGCCTGAGGCCGTACTTCTACACGACGTCGGACTTAACCTTATCGTCGAACTTCTGCTCGTCAGCGAACTTCTACTGATCGTCGGACTTCTGCCCGTCGATGAACTTTCATCGGACTTCTACCCGAGGCCATACTTCTACACGACGTCGGACTTCACCTTGTCGTCGAACTTCTGCTCGTCAGCGGACTTCTACTCGTCGTCGGACTTCTGCCCGTCGATGAACTTTCATCGGACTTCTATCCGAGGCCATACTTCTACACGACGTCGGACTTCTCCTTGTCGTCGAACTTCTACTCATCAGCGGACTTCTACTCGTCGTCGGACTTCTGCCCGTCGACAAACTTTCATCGGTCTTCTGCCCGAGGCCGAACTTCTACATTACGTCGGACTTCTCGCTGTCGTCAGACTTCTACCAGTTAATAGACTTTCGTCGGTCTTCTACCCGACGCTGTATGACTACCCGATGTTGAATTCATGCCTTTCATCATACTTCTCCCCGATGCTGGAAGTTTGCCCGTCATTCCAACCTCTCTCCTTACAACGGTCTATCCGACCTCCATTGCCAACCACCAAACATCGGAACTCCACAAGATCTCTCGAAGAAAAGAGGGATAAGGGAAAATCTCCGGACTTCCTTGCCAAGAGAGGGGACTCGAAAAATCGAGGGAATGCCTCAACAGAAAGGACAGAGGGAGAAGAAAAGAAGGGGAAATCTCCGGACTTCCTTACCAAGAGAGGGCCTCGAAAAAGCGAGGGAAGGCCTCAATAGAAAGGACAGAGGGAGAAGAGAAGAAGGGGAAATCTCCGGACTTCCTTGCCAAGAGAGGGGCCTCAAAAAATCGAGGGAATGCCTCAATAGTAAGGACAGTGGGAGAAGAGAAGGAGGGGAAATCTCCGGACTTCCTTGCCAAGAGAGGGGCCTCGAAAAATCGAGGGAAGGACTCAATAGAAAGGACAGAGGGAGAAGAGAAGAAGGGGAAATCTCCGGACTTCCTTGCCAAGAGAGGGGCCTCGAAAAATCGAGGGAAGGCCTCAATAGAAAGGACAGAGGGAGAAGAAAAGGAGGGGAAATTTCCGGACTTCCTTGCCAAGAGAGGGGTCTCGAAAAATCGAGGGAAGGCCTCAATAGAAAGGACAGAGGGAGAAGAGAAGAAAGGAGAATAAGAAGAGGAGAAAAGAGGAGAAGAAAAGGAGAAGGACAATTTTTCTAAAAGCCTCAGGGGCCTATTTATAGGTTTTTGGAGAGAATAGGGGAAGTTTCTAGATTTTTCAAGCATTTTCGAATTTCCCACATTTTTTTGAATTTTTCAGAATTTTTTCGGAATTTTTTGAAATTTTATGGATTTTTTTCGGATTTTTTAAATCCATGTGGGCCCCACTTGAAAAAAAAAATTAAAAATTAAAAAATTAAAATAGGTAACCGCGCGGTACTGGCGCAGGACGCGCCTGTTGGCGCGCGGCAGGTGCCGCCGGCGAGCGGCGGCGGGCGGCAAGCGGCGGCCGGCCGGCCAGCCGGCCGGTTCGGCCGCCTACGCGTGTCCGGGCCCTATTTTTTCGGCCCGGACGGTCCGATTCGGACGTTTTTGGGGTCCCTGGACACGTTTTTCGATGTTCCGGACTCGATTTCGGCACTTTCAGAGCTAAACGGGGCCTCTATGATCAAGTTCGAGCAAGCCATTAATTTTCGGAACGCAATTTTTTGCGATTCGGCCAAGGTAAAATTTCGAAACAAGTATTTTCGGACTTCTGGAGCTTCGACGTCCGAAAATAGGGGGGCAACTGATACGGCATCACAAAATTAGCTTGATCGGGCACGAATCTCGAGGCGAAAGCTAGTTGGAAACTTCAAAAATTAATTCCGAGAGCACCCCAACTCCGATTTCAGCAAGCTTATAGTCGAACTGAGCGTCTCGGAAATACGAACTCAACGACACCATGATCAACCCAATCCGAGCCCAAATGGGTCCAAATCATGGATCCAAAGCGCTGTTGGAAGATTCAAACCGCAATTTGAGTTACCAAACGGACTCCGATTTTGACGAGCTTATACTCGAATCGAAGGGCTCGACGAAACGAATCCAACGAACCCAAGATCACAGAATTACAACATCACTAAGGCCTTCAAATGTCCAATGAACGGTGCACGATCGTAGGATTCAATATCGGCCGTCCATTTGACCACTCCCTATTCGCCCCTGATCTCACACCTATTTACGGGCCATGCCACTCTAGAAAATCTATAAATAGAGCCCTCATTTCTCACAAGAGAGGATCCAAGCAAGAGAGGGAAGAAGAGAAGAGAAGGAAGGAGTTCCTCCTCGACAGCCACCGGACCACCGCCGGACCACCGCAGAACCTCGCCGGACCACCGCAGGAATCTCGTCGGATCACCGCCGGACCACCGCAGGAACCTCGCCGGACCACCACAAAACCTCGCCGGACCACCACCTTAAGGCCCAACATTCATCCTCGACGTCCTGCCAAAGACCCGACGTCTTGTTCAAGGCCCGACACTCAGTCCCTACATCCTGCCAAAGACCCGACGTCTTGTTCAAGGCCTGACACTCAGTCCCTATTTCCTGCCAAAGACCCGACGTCTTGTTCAAGGCCCGACGTTAAGTCCCGACGTCCTGCTGAAGACCCGACGTCCTTCTGAAGACCTGACGTCCTGCTTAAGACCCGACGTCCTACTCAAGGCCAGACCATCAACATCTGATCTTTCAAGTGACACTGGGACTAACACCTGACTCCTTATCTCCTACCGCCTACGGTCCTTCTGACCACTGTCGCCTAATACGGTCCGTCCGACCTCCATCACCAGACAACGGTCTCTGGCCGACTACGGTCTCCTGCTGACTACGGTCTCCTGCCTACTATGGTCTCCGGCCGACTACGGTCTCCGGCCGACTACGATCTCCTTCCGACTACGGTCTCCGGCCGACTACGGTCTCCGGCCGACTACGGTCTCCGGCCGACTAAGGTCTCCTGCCGACTACGGTCTCCGGCCGACTTCGGTCTCCTGCCGACTACGGTCTCCGGCCGACTACGGTCTCCTGCCGACTACGGTCCTTCAGGACAAACAAACCTGTATATGTAACTCTTACCATGTAATGCAATCTATATGATGTACATTTGCTACATCAATCCAAGGCCTTCTCCTAAGGAAGGGCCTCATTTGTAATCGACTACAAATACTAGTGGATTCATTCAAACCGGGCCAGGCCCCGTGGTTTTTCCCCCTTTTTCAGGGGTTTTCCACGTAAAAACTCTGGTGTCACTTATGAATGCTACATCCTCTCACTTATCTGATTGTGTGCTGGATCTTCGTACAACGCTAAGACGTTAAACTATATATTTCTCTACCGCCGCGAATATTCCAGGACGCAACAATCATAATGTTGAAAATATTTTTAATGATATTTATCATGATATGTACCAAATTAATTTGTGTTGTTGTAAAAATAATAATAATAATTTGTGTTGTTGTATCATATCAGTTTGCTAATATGGCAATTCCTAAATAACATTTTTTTTAATCTAATTATTGTGCTTCCCTAAATTAGATAGCCTAATATAAATATCTTCACCATAGATAAATATCTTTAATAATGGGATATCATTTGTTGAATCTGATATTTCTTTTCTGAGGAATTCCCACTAAAAGTTCTTCTCCCTCCTCTTCTTTTCCGCTAATCCTACAATATAGAACACATCAACCACCTCTATCACAGATGCTCACTCCATAAATATTCAACTAGATATTAAAAATATCCAAGAGGTTTTTACTACTCCTAATCTTAATTCAGTTGCTAGAGTCCTAATTCAGTCGCTAATTGCTAGAGCTTTCAACTCTACTCTAGCCATACTTACATATCTTAGTATTATTGGGCCTAGTATCAGTTTATTAGTTTATAATCCTGAATCACATATTAGATATTTAAATTTATCCGATATAAGGATGACACTCTTAAAATTCAAACTTCTTCATTTACTACCCCTTAAACATTTTAATAGAAGTTAAAAAATTTACAATTAAAGATCCCTTGCATTACTAGAAAGTTTTCCAAATTTTATGATCTTTATTATGCTTCTCATTAGAAAATTAAATACTTGTTGCGAGCTAGAATATACGCAGCGATAGAGTTAGAATACTACGTCTTAGCGTTGCACGAATTTCCAGCTCACACACAGAGAACACAGGATTTTTTACGTGAAAAATTCTTAAAAGGGGAAAAACCACGGGGCCTAACCCAGTTGAAAAGATTTCACTAGAACTTGAGTTGGTTACAATGGGTTGACTCGCCTCTGAGGGCCGGCAATCAGATTACAAGTAACAATTGTATAATAGAAGTCCGAGTGTCGGGTAATGGTCTGGCAGGACTTCGGGCCTTAGATGATCATCTGACAGAACTCTGGGCCTTAGATAATGATCAGGCAGAACTTCGGGCCTTAGATGAATGTCTGACAGAACTCCAGGCTTTAGGTGAAGTTCTGGAGAAGCGTAGGACGTTCGGCGAAGGCGAGGGCCTCGGGTGATGTTACGGTGAAGCACAGGACATCAAGTGGTGGTCCGGTGGAGCACAGGACGTCAGGTGGTGGTCCGGTGGAGCAACGACTTTAGGCGGTGGTCCGGTGGAGTACAAGGCGTCATGTGGTAGTCCGATGGAGCGACGGCGTTAGGAGGTGCATGGTCCAGTGGAGCACAGGGAGTCAGGCGGTGGTCCGACGGAGCGACGGCGTTAGGCGGTGGTCCGGTGGAGCACAGGGCGTCAGGTGGTGGTCCGGCGGAACTCCGGCGGTGGTCCGGCGAAACTCCAGCGGTGGTTGAGGAGGCTAGGAAGTAATAGCGATCTCTGATCTCTCTCTTTTTTCCTTAGGCATCAGGGGTCCCTCTTTCAAGAGGAGAGGGGGCTCTATTTATAGATTTTGGGAATGGCATGACCCGTAAATAGGTGGAGGATCAAGTGTAAGTTGGGAGGAAAACATCTATCTTGTTTTGTGAAAGGAAAGTGCCCCTCAAGCTTAAGGGAAAACTCTATAAGATGGTGGGGAGACTTGAAATGTCTTATTGTGCAGAACATTGGCCATTAAAAGAGAAGCATAAAATTAAGTGTTGCAAAGATGAGGATGCTCAGGTGGATGAGTGGCTTCAGCCTTATAGACAAACACTGCAGGAAAATCAACATTTACCGACATAAAATGATCAATTTCCGGAGGTTTTGTAAATTTCGGGTGCTTTCCGACGGCAAATTTGCTGCCGGTAGAACACACGTGGGAAAAAAATTTGCGACGGTATTTTCCGGTCGCAAATTTTTCCGGCAGAAAAAAGCCTCCGAAAAATATCAAAATTTAATTTAAAAAAAAAAACCTACCCGTCTGAGCTCCCGCCCTGCCCGCTGCCCGAGCTACCCTGCTTGACCGGCTGCCCGCCTGCTGCCCGGGTGCATGTCTAGCCTTGGATTCGAACCGAGTCAAGTTTGCTAAGTATAACTCCGCCCAACCATTATGCTGTGAGGGAAATGTGTTAATATGCTTATTATTTTTTATTTAAACTATATTTTATGAAAATTATAATTTAAAATAAAAAAAATATTAAAGTTAATAATTAATTAAATATGTTATTAAATTAATAATTAATTAGATTAAGTTATTAAATTAATAATTAATTAACATTAACTAATAATTATTATTTAATTATAGTCGCTAGAAAAATTAATCAAAATTATAAATTATATTAGGAAAAGCCACCGGAAACTCCACCGGGAAGCCACCGGTAAGCCGCCGGAAACAAAGCCGTCGGAAAATCGATGGTAATTTTTTTAAAAAATTAGGCAGTCAGAAAGCCGCCGGAAAAATCCGCTGGTAATTGACGATTTTCCTGTAGTGAGAATGCGAAATGAGTATATACGTGAAAAAGCTAGAGTAGCTCTAGGGAAGATAAGATTAGAGAGTATTGTCGCCTTCGATTGTTTGGTTGCATAAAACGTCAGTCTTCTAATGACCTGCTTAGGAGAGTAGATGTATTAGATTTGACCTACGTTAAGAATGATAGAGGTAGACCTAAAAAGACTTGGTTAGAAAATATTAGAAATTATCTTTTTTATTAGATTTAAATGAGGCAACGAAGAAAAAGGATTCATGTAGTCTGACCCCATGTATTGGCTAAAGGATTTATCTTGTTGTTGATGTTGTAGCGTATGCTTGTTCAATTCACATATTTGCACATTATCTAGTTATCCAAAAACAATAGAATGTATATGATCAAAATATTTCTAAGCTGCACATTCATTAAAATGAGCCCCCGAACTCTTCATCCAACAAGTGATTTTTTATTATTTCATGTCATATCATCTATAGTTTTTCTAGACAATTAAAGCCTTTGAGGTCTAAGTGTCAGTGGGAGATAACACAACACTTTATATGGAACATCCGATAAAAGTCTTCTATAGCATCTTTCTTAGGTATATATCATTATTATCTACATATCAAACACTTCAATAGATCATTATACTCTTTATAAAATAAAACACAATAATTCTTCCATATATGCATTTTTCATAATCAAGATCAAGAGACATCATCATCTTTTTGGTTTGATATGTATTTGTTGGTATTTTGTTTTCTTCAGGTAAAATTGGTTTACTTACAGATAGATATCAACATGATGTTTATTAATTACATCAAACTCAAGTTTAATATTTAGAAGTTAGGAATTAGTTGATAACTTCAGTTTTAACACTAGCCACTAATGGTTGGTATGCATCTTATTGATTGCTTTTGAATTTGGCTGCTCAATTGAATTCATGCCTTCAAATCAAATTCTTTTATTTTGTAATTTTAGGCGCGTCGCATCCATCCTTAAAGCTAAATATGACCCAATATGATATTCTGCTAGAACCACTGATTGACGGATATGTATAGTTTCATCAAACACTATAGGAAATTCAGGCATTGCCAGCAGTTAGACCACCAATATTAACTGGCGGTTTATTCGGCGATTTTTAATAAACCACCATAGGAATTAGCGGCTTATGATAGCCGCCGGAAGTTTAATATAACTGTCGGTAAATATCGGCGGTTGCCGGCGGTCAACCAGCGGTTAGGCCACCAGTAAAACCGACGTTTTTGACTGCCGATAAGCTGCCGGTGATTAACCGGCGATCACCGGTGCTATGATCGCCGGAATTAACCGGCCGTTTATGCCGCCAGAAATCGTTTCCTATGTGGTTTATACCGGCGGTTTACTAACCGCCGGAAAACCACCGGTATTTTATGAAATCGCTGGAAATATAATAGGAATCGCAGGAAAAAAGCCGCCGGTAATTCCTGATTTTCCTGTAGTGAAAATCATGGCATTCGTTATAGTACGCCACAAATCCTTTTTTGTATAAATAAGTCTTGTCATCATAAATAATAAGAAATTTTCTATGCATACATTTACATAATAGACATGATATTTCACTATTCTTTCCATTTGTCTATATAAATATTAATCCAAAATCTCATGTTTTTTTTTTTTTAATACTCAAAACGTGTAATTGAGATTGGATTGACTTAACGAAATTCAATTCAAATGTAATAGTCAAGAATTAAGCAAGTAGAGCTAATTAAACTTAAAACAATTTAAAGTGCCAAAACTGCAACACAATTTCATGTCTCTTTTCAAACACCAAAGACTGGTTAACACAGAAACACTAAGACTTAATTCATCCTTAAAATCAGCTCATTGATATAATTCTCCCTATTGCCAGCATCTCCACCTTCCACATAATGATTCCTCTTCTTTTTAAGGCCTCCAAGTGGTGCTTTCAGCTTGAACGGCCACAAGAAGTTGTTGGCCTCTTTGAAGTGAGGACCCACAGAGAAAATTTCATGGATGAGGTCCTCAATGCAGATTATCTTATGCTTCCCAAGACCCTGCTCAATGATGGAATTGTTGGTTAATGGAATTCTTTGCTTCTGCAATTTCCCATAGCCTCTATTGTAAATCAATTCTCTCACACTTTTGAGATTAGGATAGCCATATGTAACAGAAGGCTCCACCCTCCGAAGCATGTTTATGGTGGCCTTGTTCACCTTCAGGAACATGCCATTGAAGATCTGTCTCAGACGCAAAAGCTGCAAAATCTTATTAGTCTTCGGGTGCATAGCATTAATACCGCGGATTCTGATGATAAAAAGAAGCTTGGCTTCGGGACACACATAGAACCCTCCCTTCAACCTAGCCTCGCGCTTAAGTTTAATTAGCTCCTTTTCCTGATTCTCGTACTCCTTCGCATACTGCTCTGCCCTCTTGAAAATTAACTTGCAGTTCTCGCGGTTCTTCTTGCGCTTCTCTTCAAGCTTCTCCTTTTTCTCTAGAGCCCACTGATCCTCTCTCTTCCGCTTCTTCAGAACTGATTCAGGGATCACGTCCTTCGCCTCCACCTCGGCCATCTCTCCCTCTCGCTACCTCTGTAACCGATCACAAAGTGGCGGCATCTCATGTTTTTTGTTATTACACTATTAGGCAAAAAAACAGATTTGGTAATTAAGGGGCCACTTTGCGATAACTTTTTTGTTTTGTTTTTAATTTATTTGGTTTATGTTTTTTAGAATTTTTTTTTTTTAAAACAAAGCAAGTTGTTTTTCAAACACTCAAAATAACTTTTAGGCATATGTACTTGATTTTCCTTTTTTATTTTATAGGTAAAAATCACCCAGGACATTATTTGTCAATGACCAGTACTACCTGTCATCACCATCTTATACAATATAAAATATGAAAACAATAACAATATTTATTTGAGATATCAAATAAATTTTAGTTTTATATTAAGATATAAATAAAACAAACAAAAAAAATCAAAAATAAAAAGTGATCATAAATAGTCATTGAAGTTATCGACCTCAATGCCATTTCTATATATCATTTCTTTAAATCTTGATGAAATTGGTTAGCTTTCTCCATTCATAATAAGATTGTGGGAAAACATAAAGTAGTTTGAACGATAGAATGAATAACGAATGCTTTATGAAAAAATTATGTCATTATATTTTGATACGTATATATTTTTTTTGGTTAAAATTTACGGAGAGGCCTACGCGTTAATATTAAGAAAAATAATTACAAAGTCCTTAAGGGAGACCATCAGGTCGCTACTGCTTAAAAGAGCTACAAAACAAAACAAAAGAAAACCTAAAAGCCGATTTTCTCCACTAAGCCAGATTAGATATATGTTTGGCTGTTTTTTAAACATGCACACACTCTCTCATGTAACAATTCATATGGAAAAATGGGGTGAGAACATACTAGTAGTGGTGTAATTTAGTAAAGCCGACTTGTAAGTTTATTCATCGGGCTTGACTTGACTCATGAGCTGAGTTAAATAAGCTTACGAGCCAAGTTTAAGTCAGTCCCAACTTAACTTATTAGCTCATGAGCTGACTCGTTTAAAATTTATTAATATAAAATATACTTTAAATATAATAAATATAATAGTTTTAATATAAATTAAGTTGTAAGAAATATTCCAAATTTTTATTTAACTTCCTTATTTCAAGTGATTTTTTATTACTACTTATTTATTTTTTATTCTTTTTATAATGTAAGTATAATGACAGTTTGAATTAGAATGATCTTTTCTATTTCTTAATAATGAGCTGACTTGTGAGCTAATTCAAACTTGCAGCATAAGCTCAAGTTTGATTAATAAGCTCAATCCTAGAGTGGCTCGAGCTCGGTTCAACTCTTTTACACCCATACTCGTCTAGTTGTGATATGTTGATTATGCATCATGAAAATGTGATATTTCTTGCAGGGTGAGATTTAAATCATTGATCTCACCTTTTAAATTTTATGGCAATACCACTTAATTAAAGGGCAGTTGTGATTGAAATGTGGTGCTAACTTACCACCTATATATCAAGTTTTCCCTATATATGATATATGAGCATACACATATTGGTAATAAATAAATTCATTATGAGTGTGGAAAGTATTGCACTTTCAAGACTAATATTTCAATTCTTAATTTAAATCTATGCAACCTGTCATGTAAGGAGAGATTTTTGTATGAGCTTAGTTAGAAAAATCTTGTGTGCTTTGTTGAGTTTGTACTTAGTACGTATTTGAGCAATATTGATACTATTCTAACTAATAACCAGAACAATATTGAATTAAAACACAAGGAAATTTGGAGTTAAGCCCACAGAAAAATGTATCATATATAAAAGAGAAATTTATCTTGTTTATAAGGACGTATAGAAAATAAAAATTATGATAATTTAGTTCTCATGAAAATTCGCATAGAAAAATGTATAAAAACCAAAGAATGAATTAAATGAAATCATGATAATTTTGTTCTCATGAAAATTCTCATGATTAATATTTTTTATGTTTGTAGCATGGAGAAAATTCTTGAACGGTATGAGCGTTATTCATATGCTGAAAGAGCGTTATTTTCCAATGAGGCCAACCCCCAGGTACATATGGAATTTTTGTTTGGGGTAATTTATTTATCATCCTTCTCTTTTTTGTGAGGTTTTCATGAAATATTATTTGCAGATTTAATGCTGGCTTCTGCATGCACTGGATGAGTGCTAAATCCATGCAAAAATTGCCTAGCTTGTGATAAAAAAAAAAAAAATTCCTTGTCAATTAAATGTTCTGAATTTTTTTCTTAAATTTAACATTTGAGTTGGATTTTATATTCTAACCTTATTAGCATGCTATCTGAAACAGAACGATAGATTCAAACATTTCCTGTTCATGTAATCGGAAAAAAATGCATGATGCAAAATGTATTATTGTATGGAACTCTAGCATCGTAGCAAATTACAACATAGCTACATATACCATGTTGGATATTTCACTATCATGTTTAATTTTCTCGCACCAATTTTAAAATATATCAATTGACATAACATTGATTGTGTCAAATCATAATTTTGATCATGCTAACAAAAAAGTTTGAATATAGAAAATAAATGCACAGTCCGAAGAGATATTAATCTTTTTTTTTTTGTTCTTACTTACAAAACGTTTCTTCATGTTTTGCAAAGTAATGATCCTTTTTTTTTTGTTAAAACCCATAGAAGGGCTTACTTGTCAATACAAAAAAGAGATTGCAAATCATTAAGGGGATCAAACGCTCAAAGAGCTACAATCTGTTACGCGTGAACCGGCCCAGGAGGGGCCGGCTGGACCCGGTTCAGCCCGGGTCAACACCAGGCGGAGGCGGAAAAGCCCAGAGGAGGGGGCGGACAAGGTGGACCCCATTTGGGGCTGATTTAATGAGGTGGGAGGGAAATTTTTGAATGCAAGGGGGTGTTTAGGTAATTTGTAGGAATCCTTTATTGTTAATTAGGAGGATTAGGAGGGAGAGAGGATCATCTTGAATTTGAATGTAATTTGAGATCTAGGGTTTTCTTGCTTGGGCTCTTGGCGTTGCCGGAGAAGATCGGAGAGTTGTTCTTCCTCTCGAATCGAAGAACATTGTATCTTGCTTTTGCTTTGATCATCTACTAGTGAAATATAAGTCCATTGAACGTTTTCCCTCAGTTTTTCCTACGATTCTCTACTGTTTTCATACGTTTTGGGCTGAATTCCTGTAGAAAACAACAACTTTCTTGTTGTTTTCTCCACGTGGAGAGATAGGAATACTTGGATCTAAGTATTTCCTATCAAATTGATATCAGAGCATCGTTCCGGGACCACCGGCGGCTGAAATTCTGAAATTTCAGCAAGTTTCTTGTCTCCGGAAGAAGTTTTTGTGGACCCGTTAGAAGGACAATGGCCGGAAAGAAGGTGGATGTCTTGGAAGGCGAAGTCGGTCAATTAAAAACCGATTTGGAGGAAAGATTTTTTGATTTTCAAAATCAAATCACCACCAACAATGAAAGGTTGGAGGGAAAATTCACGGCCATGGAAGAGATGATGAAGAAATTACTTGAGATGAAGACTAATCCGACGGCGTCGGATGCAAGAGAGACTGTCGGCGACCATGGCGTAGGAGGAAATCCGAACCCGCCTCGGGGGAGGAGGAATCTGGCTGTGGAGATCCTTGAGGAAGACGATGACATGCCACCTCTAGAGCCACTTTCTAGAGAGGAGATGAGCCTGGGGAATGACCGTCGAGGTGCAGATTTTCAGCGTCGATGTGCTGATTTTCAGCGTCGAGGTGCTGATTTTCAGCGTCAAGGTGTGGATTTTGAAGGCCGAAGAGGAGAATATGAGGGAAGTGCAGATTTTGGCGAAAGAAGAGGAGAATATCAGCGTCGAGGTGCTGAATTTCAGCATCGAGGTGCTGATTCTGAAAGGGGAAGAGGGGATTATGACGATGGACTTATGACGATGGACTCGGATACCAACGTGGGAGGGAGGACCGGGATACTTGGGGAGCACCTCATCTTCGAGGAATGGGAGGTTATGGGGAGTACCGGGGTAACGGAAGGGATCCGAAGGTGAGGAAGTTGAAGATGCCCATCTTTGAGGGGGAAGATGGCCATGGCTGGATTTACAAGGTGGAACGGTATTTTGCAGTCAACGGATTGACAGAGGAGGAGAAACTGACAACGGCAGAACTGTGTTTGGAAGGGAAGGCACTGGCATGGTACCAGTGGCGGGACATGAGACGACCTATTCGAAGCTGGAGGGAGTTCAAGGATTGCTTGCTAGAGCGTTTCCGAACCAGCAGCGGAGGGGATTTCTACGAGCAGTTCTTTGCACTGACACAGGAAGGGACAGTAGCAGAGTTCCGGGACCGGTTTGAGTACCTAGCTAGCAGGTTGGATCGTCTTTCTGATACCGTGCTTGAGGGGAACTTCATGAAGGGGCTCAGACCAGAAATCAGAGCCGCCGTTAGAGTGATGAGACCACACGACCTGGGGGAGGCCATGGAGTTGGCACAGTTGGTCGAGGACCAGAAGCATCTGGAGAGGGGGACTCGAGGCAGCAGCTCTGGGGGATCCCACAGGATGACGACCACATTTTTAGCGTCCAAGGGAGCTGCACCGGGGGGTACACGAGAAGTACCAAAGGAGAGGTCTGGAGGAGGAGGGCCTGGGGGAAATTTTAAAAAGCTTACTGATAAGGAGATGCATGAGAAGAGGGCCAAGGGATTGTGCTTTAGATGTGATGAGAAGTACATGCCGGGACATAGGTGCAAGGACCGAACTCTTCAGGTTCTCCTTGTTTGCGAAGACGAGGAAGACGAAGAGGAAGGTGGGAGCAGGTCAGAAGTGGAGGAGGAGGAGAAGTTGCACCTGGATGTGGCAGAAGTCTCCCTGAACTCTGTAGTGGGATTCACTTCGAGTCACACTATGAAAGTGAAAGGGGTGATAGCTGACCACGAGGTGGTGGTTCTAATAGATAGTGGGGCAACCCACAATTTCATTTCCACCCGGCTTGTTGAGTTGCTTGGTATGGCACTAGTGGATACCGGTGGCTATGGGGTGATGATGGGCACGAGAAAGGTGAAAATGGGGAGAGGAGTTTGTAGAGGAGTGATGCTGACCATTCAGGAGATACAGGTGAGGGAGGATTTTCTTCCCTTAGAATTGGGAAGTACTGATGTGATTTTGGGAATGAAGTGGCTGCAGACTTTGGGGGATACAGGGAGATGTCGGCCTGTCTAGGACGGGGGTGTCTCTCAAGTCCATGATCCGAACCATCCAGGAGGTTGGGGGTGGATACTTGGTGGAGCTGCAACGATTGGAGAAAGTCAGTGTAGGTGAAGAGGGAGACATTCCTCTTAAAGTTCAACCGGTCATACAACAGTTCAGGGAGGTTTTTCAACCTCCACAAGGTTTGCCACCTCAGAGGGAGCTAGAGCATGCCATTATTTTGAAGGAAGGGGAGACGCCGATCAGCGTTCGCCCTTACCGCTACCCCCAGATCCAAAAGGATGAGATAGAGAGGCTGATCCGGGAGATGTTGGAGGCAGGGATCATAAGGCCAAGTATAAGCCCTTTCTCTAGTCCAGTCCTCCTGGTCAAGAAGAAGGATGGGAGTTGGAGATTCTGTGTGGACTACAGGGCCCTGAATAAAGGCACTGTACCAGACAAGTTCCCAATTCCAGTGATTGATGAACTGTTGGATGAACTATTTGGAGCAGTGGTGTTTTCCAAGCTAGACTTAAAATCCGGATACCACCAGATCAGAATGAAAGAGACGGATGTTCCGAAGACAGCCTTCAGGACACATGAAGGGCATTATGAATTTCTGGTAATGCCCTTTGGTTTGACTAACGCCCCTGCTACATTTCAGTCTCTGATGAACAGGGTCTTCAGGGAGTACCTCAGGAAGTTTGTACTTGTATTCTTTGATGATATATTGGTGTACAGCAAAACTGAGGGAGAACACTTAGAACACTTGAAGGCGGTTTTGGGAGTATTGCAGGAACACCAGTTACAAGCCAACCTGAAGAAATGCAGCTTTGCCCAGACCAGTGTAGAGTATTTGGGACATGTGGTGTCCCAAGAAGGAGTAGCAGCGGATCAGAATAAAATAGAAGCAATGCAGAAGTGGCCCATTCCTAGGAACCTAAAGGAGTTAAGGGGGTTCTTAGGGTTGACTGGATACTACAGGAGATTTGTGAAGGGATATAGTGCTATCGCATGGCCACTGATGGAGCAACTGAAGAAGGATGGATTTGCTTGGGGTGAAGCAGCAACGCAGGCATTTGAGAAACTGAAGGTAGCCATGACTACAGTCCCAGTACTAGCACTTCCTGATTTCAGCCAAGTCTTTGTGGTAGAGATAGATGCTTCAGGGTATGGGCTGGGGGCAGTGTTGATGCAGAACCACCGGCCAATAGCTTACTTCAGTCAAGTACTGTCAGCCAGAGCTAGATTGAAGTCAGTATATGAGAGGGAGCTAATGGCCATCGTTTTGGCTATACAGAAATGGCGGCCGTACCTTTTGGGAAGATACTTCATTGTAAGGACTGATTAGAGAAGTTTGAAATACCTGTTATAACAAAGAATGGTGACTGAGGAGCATCAGAGGTGGTTATCTAAACTACTAGGTTATGATTTTGAGATCCAATACAAGTCTGGTTTGGAAAATAAAGCAGCCGACGCCTTATCCAGATGTGTGGGGGAGCTTTAGGAATTAGCTTTGTCAGTTCCTTTAATGGTAGATTGGGGGTCCATCAAGGAAGAAAGTATGTTGAATGAAGAGTTGAGAAAGATCAGGGAGGATCTAGAGAAGGACAAGAGTAGTCATCCGGGCTACTGTATTGAGGGGGAGAGACTATTGTATCAGGGGAGGTTTGTGATGCCACAGACTTCCATACACATTCCCCACTTGTTGCAAGAGTTTCATGGCAGTGCAATTGGGGGACATTCAGGGGTTCAGAAGACTTACAGGAGGCTAGCATCCGAGCTCTACTGGAAGGGGATGCATAAAGATGTGGAGGAGATGGTGGCCAGGTGTGAAGTATGTCAGAGAAACAAGTACATGGCCATGGCTCCGGGAGGCTTACTACCATTGACACTTCCAAACAGAGTTTGGGAGGAAGTATCCATGGATTTCATTGATGGTCTACCAAGGTCGGAGGGGTTCACAGTCATTATGGTGGTGGTTGACAGGCTTAGTAAGTATGCACATTTTGTCCTCCTAAGACACCCTTACACCGCAGTGTCAGTTGCTGCAGCTTTTATCAGGGAGGTGGTGAGACTACATGGGGTGCCTGAATCGATTATATCTGATCGAGACAAAGTGTTCCTCAGCCAGTTCTGGAGGGAGCTGTTCTGGATGCAGGGCACAGTTCTAAAGAGAAGTACAGCCTATCACCCACAGACAGATAGACAAACGGAGGTGGTAAATCGAAGCTTGGAGACCTATTTGAGGTGCTTTGTCTCCGAAACCCCACGATTGTGGGCAAAGTGGCTGCCATGGGCTGAGTATTGGTACAATACCTCATTCCATTCCGCTTCCCAGATGACCCCATTCAAGGTACTATATGGGAGGGACCCTCCGCACCTAGTGCACTATGGAAGAGAAAGCACACCAGTATCGTCTGTGGAGCAGTATCTAGAGGAACGAGACAAGATACTGGAAGAACTAAAGAGACATTTGCTGCGGGCACAATAAATCATGAAAAAACAGGCGGACTCACACAGAAGAGACATGCAGTTTGAAGTGGGGGAGAAGGTGTTCCTAAAACTACGACCCTACAGGCAGAGGACAGTGGCTAGAAGGCAGAACGAGAAATTGGCACCGAGGTACTTTGGCCCTTATGAAGTGGTTGATAGGATTGGAACAGTGGCATACAGATTGAAGTTACCCCCCTCAGCCACTATACATCCAGTGTTCCATGTGTCTCAGCTGAGGAGAGCCATTGGGGAGCATGCAGTGAGTGCAGAACTACCAGCTACTATGATGGAGGATTTAGAAGTGGTTTTAGAACCCCTAGAGCTTGCAGGAGTCCGACCAGATAAAATGGGCAACAAAGAAGTGCTGATCAAATGGAGAGGCCTCCCCGATTTCGACGCTACATGGGAGCCTTTTAAAAGAGTGAAGGAGCAATTTCCTTCTTTTCAACTTGAGGACAAGGTGAGTTTTTGGGAGGGGAGTAATGTTACGCGTGAACCGGCCCAGGAGGGGCCGGCTGGACCCGGTTCAGCCCGGGTCTACACCAGGCGGAGGGGGAAAAGCCCAGAGGAGGGGGCGGACAAGGTGGACCCCACTTGGGGCTGATTTAATGAGGTGGGAGGGAAATTTTTGAATGCAAGGGGGTGTTTAGGTAATTTGTAGGAATCCTTTATTGTTAATTAGGAGGATTAGGAGGGAGAGAGGATCATCTTGAATTTGAATGTAATTTGAGATCTAGGGTTTTCTTGCTTGGGCTCTTGGCGTTGCCGGAGAAGATCGAAGAGTTGTTCTTCCTCTCGAATCGAAGAACATTGTATCTTGCTTTTGCTTTGATCATCTACTAGTGGAATATAAGTCCATTGAACGTTTTCTCTCAGTTTTTCCTACGATTCTCTACTGTTTTCATACGTTTTGGGCTGAATTCCTGTAGAAAACAGCAACTTTCTTGTTGTTTTCTCCACGTGGAGAGCTAGGAATACTTGGATCTAAGTATTTCCTATCACAATCATAAAGAGAAAAAAATCCTACTAGCATAATATCCCAACTACAGTACATAGTAAAAGAAAATAAAATGGCAGGCAGTAGTCGGACCCAAAAAATAAGCCATAGCTTAAATAGTCTTTAAAACCCAGATAAACATCCATGCCCAAAAAATCAGCCATAGCTTGGAAGTCTTGATGATCCAGGCATAAACTCATAACCTACAAAAAATAAGCAAAACTGTCCCACAAATACCAAACTATAATATGACATAATAAATAGAAATATTACCAACCAAGGATACATTCCAAAGGATATGATAAAAGTTTTGTCGAGAAGTACCACCAAACAGCCAAGCATCCAGCCAACAAACCCAATGTGGGCAAGTAAAAATAAAATAGAATAGCGGACCAACATCAGAGCAAGACCAACACAGGATAGACTTAACAACAACCATCAAATTCCACAGATATATAAACAGGGGTGAATCAGCTAACCACCCAAAAAGAGGGCTAGTTGGGTAGCCAGATAATAGAGGAACTAAGCAATAAGGAAAAACACATACCTCAAACAAATACCAAATAAAACTAAATTAAAGGTAAAATAGGAGGAAGCTTGCAACATACTACCTATAACAGGCCCACAAGAAATCCAACCAGACACCACCAAAAAATAAAACTCCATTGGCCACAAACCAGCAAAAAGGAGATGCAAAACAAGAGTAACAACCAACATAGGCACACATCAGAACAAACAAAACAAACCAAACTAAACCAAATAAAATAGCTCTTATCTTTATTAATAGTCAAACCACTAGTTTTTTGAAATTGTACACTACAGGAAAATCGTCAATTACCGGTGGATTTTTCCGGCGTCTTACCGGCAGACAATTTATTGGTGGATTTCCAACGGCCTAATTCTTCAGAAAAATTCCGACGATATTCCGGCGGCTTTCCGTAGAGTTTTCGGTGGCTTATCCGGCAAAAGTTTCCAGCGGTTCGTAGTAATTTTTTATTAATTTTTCCGGCGGCTTAATTAAGTAATAATTTTTAGTTAATTTTAATTAATTATTTATTTATTTTAATTAATTATTAATTTAATAACTTATTCTAATTATTTATTAATTTAATAACATATTTAATTGATTATTAACTTTAATATTTTATTTTTAATTATAATTTTTGTATAAAATATATAGTTTAAATAAAAAATAATAAGCATTATAACACATTTTCCCTCACAGCATAATGGTTGATCGGACTTAGCAAAATGGACTCAGTTCGAATCCCGGGTAAGATGCGCGCTCGGGCAGCATGTGGTTAGCCAGTCAAGCAGGGCAGCGAGGGAAGGCCTCCTAACGGTCGGTAGCGGGCAACGGGCAGTGCGGGGAGCTGGGGCGGGCAGGGCAGGAGATCGGGCGGGTAGCGCGGGCAGACCTCCTGGCGGGAAGTGGGCAGGGCGGGAGCTTGGGCGGGCAGTCGGGCATGGCGGGGGTGGCTAGGCAGCCTGGCAGGTTTTTTTTTAATTAATTTTTTGATATTTTCCAGCGGTTTTTTTTTCGCCAGAAAACCGCCAGAAATATTTGCCACCGAAAAATACCGCCACAAATATATATTTTTCATATGCGTGTTTTACCGGCGAAAAATTTGCAGTCGGAAAGCCGCCGAAAATTGATCATTTTTCGCTGGAAAACGCAGCCGGTAATCGTTGATTTTCCTGTAGTGGTAATAGAAATTTGAAGAGAATCTTAAGATTATTTAAAGCTCCATTCGAGAATATAATAGCAAAATAATGATACTTATGTTGCAAAGAAATACTAACTTCATTGTTATCTTACAAAACATGAAGAATTGTACGTCTTATAGTCCAATAATTAGAAAGTGTAGCATTATATGAATATTTTGCATCTTGACAATTAGATCAAACTGTCTCAATCTATTTTTTCATTCATAAATTAGCCACTTATCCACAATGTATTTATGATGTAAATATTGATCCAATTTAATCTACAGGCAACACATTAGTTAAAAAATAATAGAAACAAGGAAGAGAATAAAAAGATAGAAGTTTTGAGATTTCACTATATTGCTAAAAAGTATAAGACTAAAACAAATGATTGAATGTGATAGACTTACCCTCTGACTTCCCTATCTGTAAATTGAGGTTGATGCATAATCCTACAGAAAAGAGATTATCTTAAATAATTCAATTGAAATTACATAGCAAGGCTTATTGAATGCTTGCTATGACATAAACTTAGCTAACATGTAGCTATTTGATTACATAGAAAATAAAATTAAATTTATAAGGGGAGAATTTATGTGTAGTATGCCTACCAACTTCACTTAAGCTTGCTAAGTTTTGACTTCACTTAAGCTTGCTAAGTTTTGGATAGTAGTTTTGAAACTTCAATGAGTAACCATTACGAGTTAGGTGAATTTGCTTGGTCTACGTACCCTTAGGTAGAGGATACTTGATTGGATAACTTTTGCCAACTTAATAGGCATCAAATATATTATGTTCTTGGTTGCTTTCGCGAGTTGAACTTTTTGAACTTACTAAATTGCCATAAACTAGGTCCATACCTCAAACAACTTCATAAGTAGTTTTTGTCAATGTTTTCACTCTTGAAGAGTACATCAAAAAGTTAATTTTTTTTCCATGGGAATCTATTCTATTTTGAAATGTTTGAATTTGTCAATTTCAACTCTAACTTAAGCAAGCATCATTCCATAACTTTCTCCCTTACATTGTATTGTCAATTCACATAATTTATGAATAGCTACGAGTCCGCTAAGACAATCATATGTTTTACTGAAATTCTAATTGCAAAAAGAAGTCCTGCAATCAATACTTGATTCTCAACTCAGTTATTTGTAATTTTGAAGATAATTTTTATAATGTGAGTAAGAACAATTCAAATTATGCTCCTAAGTATTATTCCAACACTAAATCCCTCAAACTTGGGGGCACCAATAATATAGAGACTCTAGAGTAAGACATCCTTCATAGTTATTTTTTGTTTCGAAATCAAGCAATAAAGTCGGCCAAAAAATAAATTAATGTCTATGATTTGATAGAAGTTCTCAGCATGTATTAAATTTAAAATTCATTTAATTCCATCAATTGTTTCAATTGTTACCCAAAAAACATTCTTAAAGGATGAAGAAGGATTACTTGAATTGAGCATGCTTGAAAATTTAGTTGAAGTCATCTAGCAATAATAATTAAAACTAAAACCAATTTCTTCACAATTGGATATCTCAATTAGGCAAGCTTATCCAAGAATTTTATTGACATAATAGATTTGCCACTGCTTCTTTCAATCTTAGTTTTATAGATCTAAACTTATAACTTCTTTCTTCAAGTCAAGATATAATAGAAAAAAAATATTTTTCTAATTGTGCAGTGTAGAGTAATAATGGGGGGTGATGAATTGTCTTTAGTTGAATGAAAGTTTTATTAAAATTTTCATACTATAAAATTATTTTACACTCTTTAAACGTCAAGAAAGAATAATATTTGTCCCAAGATTTTGATATAAAGCGACTCAAACCTATCACTCTTTCTATTAATTAGTTCTTTGACATTTTGATGAGGCATCTCTAATATTTATTTTACCTTTTTTGAGTTTATTTTAATAGTAAGTAGAAAAATCTGAAAATTTTCTTAACTCAAAACTAAAAGAGTACTTAGGAGAGTCGAGTCTCTTGTAGAAGTTCAGATACACATAGTTTTTAAATATTGCAAATATTTTCTTTGAAATTAGGATATATCATGCAAGAGTTTCTCTTTACAAATATATTATTGTTATAAAGCTTAATGTTATTTAGCTTTTATTTTTTAAGATGAAATTCATAATTTATCTTACCACCAATGAGACAGTTATTTTCTAGCCAAATGGCATAACGTTATATTAGTATAAACAGTCACCAATGAGACGGCAATGTTTTCAAAATTCATAAGATGCAATTACTTTGATGATAACTTGAAGATGCATCAAAACAACTTAGTGGTTAACTATCTTTATGACAAATATAGTTTAAGTTGATAAAATTAGGGCATATTCTTTTTTTCGTTGAAAATATATTTTATATATGACACATTTTAAATGAATCCATCCTTCAATGGGTTTTGAATTTCATAGCCATTATGTTTTGAATTCCATCATAACTCTTAACAGAGTAAAGGTTAGATATTGGTGATATGGAGGCAACCTCTTTCTTTTACCCACAATAAAATTTCTTACACGGGCAATGTTCTAAATTTTGTGGACATTGGTGGTAATATTATTATGGAAATTAATGATGTGGCTTCTGCATTGTCAAGAAATTATTTTTAAGGTAACCTCAATTGTCCTTGGAAAATCATCAAAAATTTCCTATATAACTTAAAGTCATGTGACTACCTTGAAGTTGACGCAACTAATTTAATATGATTTTTCTCAACTCATTAATATGATTATTGGCAAGTTCAAGAAACTCAACCAAAGTCCTTTGTTGCTCCCTAGTGAGTGCATATATAAAAAGTACATCCCTTAGATATGTTATTCAATTAAGTTTTGGAGATATCAATAATCAAATGTATCACGACCGATCCTTATTAAAAACATAATACATGAAGGGATCATGGGCTTGTGCATTGGCCCTCATCAAAATTGGTTGACAAAATTAATCACTTTCTTGGATAACTTCAACAATCTCAACTACTAAACTTTCAAAGGAGTGAGTGTTGGATATATTTGTGAGGTGGAGGCAACATTTTTCATTTGCCCGCATAAAAATTTCTATTCCCACTTCATGAGGTAATATTTTCTATATTTTAGTCATTGGTGGTAATGCCATTGCGATTGCTAGTGATATGACTTCCCAATCAAGTTGAAATTATTTTTTAGGTGACCTTGATGCACTGAAAAATCTTTAAAAATTTCCTGCCAAACTAAAGTCATGCTACTTGAAGTTGAAGCAACTTATTGAATATGGTCAAAATAATTATAATTATTGGCAAGTTCAACAGACCCATTGAAGCCCTTGGTTATTGTAGAGTAAGTGCATATCTAAATTACCCAATATAGACCTTGAGTGAACACAAATTGTGGTATGGGCAACTCCAAGTTCTTGACCTCCAAGATTTCCTGCTAATTTCAAGCAATAGAAACTCACATAGAATCATCATCATCTTACCTTATTTTTGTTAAATCTTGAGAATTCTTCAAAGACTTCTAGTCAATCGCAAACTAGCTAGGCCACAAACTACCTTTTGAGCTTGATAAAGGAGGTTATACTTCTAAGCAAAAAACAGGAGAACCATCTTAATGTCAACACCATTAATGGTGTAACGAACAATTACCATCTTATGCTAGATATGCTAGATCATTTTTCCTTTGTAGTTTCCAACTCAAAATAAGTAATATATATGTTGATCCTTTTTTCCTTTGTATAAATCTAACTATGAGGTCTTGAATTTTGTTGGACGTTATGCCTCAATAATTTATTTGAAAAATGCAATCATTAGTTATAGTGTATGCTAGCTTCTCATCCCTTTAAGATCAAAGTGTTTCTTCAGAATATTGTTGGTGTCAAAATCATTGCTCTCAAGCTTGTAGTTGTCAATGGATAATAGAAACTAAAGATCCATCCTTAGGAACTTCTACAAGTGTAGTGATTATAGAAATACGCCCCAAAACATTTTGGATTAGTGTAGTAAGTATTTTATCCATATGATTGAGCTGCCTACCATTAGAGAGGTCTTGGTTCTCTAGTTCAGTCGATATCTCCCCATTATTTTATCATTCGAAAGCTTAGCTTAAACCACTTAGCATTTTTGCATGCTCACTACATCTAAAATGATGTTAGATTTCAATTTGTTTGTGGGAAACATATCAAAATCTTATTGACAATAATAACTAATAAATAATACAGCAAAATTACCAAAATATTTCGTAAAGATCTCATATAATAATTATGATATAAGTATTTAGAAATATTTTCAATGACTCCTTTCATTAAGATAAAAGGTCCTAGGTGGTGCGTAGGTCACTTAGGAGAGTAATCACCTTTTTATTCGTGCCAAAAAAAAGCAAGCATTAGGTGACTCCTACATCCATTGTTCCATTTTTTGTTAATTTTTCCTTTTTTTAATCTAGATTCTTACCGATGGCGAAATGTACATCCTACAATTATTAGAAAATTTTATAGCAATAATGCATAGCACCACCAATGGAGTCGTCCTTTAACTACATATCTAAATTGCCAAAAAAGTTTGGTAAAGAAATTGCATAATGATTATGATAAAAGCATTTGGAAATGCTATTAGTGCCTCTTGCTCACACTAAATTAGGAGGGCTAAACAAAAATCTTTAAAAAAAAGAAAAAAAAAAAAAAACAGAGGGCCAAAGTGGTGCATGAGGAACTTAGGTGAGTGATGGTTTCTCTACCCTTCCCAAGAAAAGCAAGTTATGAGAAACACCTATCACCTATGATCGCGAGGAATTAGTTAGTTTGAAATGCTGAAGTAATGTGAAATGGTGGCCTTCCTACCAATGTTAAAAAGGTAGAGATGTGTTACTATTGTTCTGGGTTCTGATCGGACCTAAGACTTCCCTATCAAAAAATGGCTTGCAACATCAAGACAATGTTGACGTGAATGAGGGATCAAGCATGCCTTTGATACACTTCGTGAGGTTAGTGCTTCACTTGCTTTTATTCTTATCACCTCCACACAGTTCCCATGAGGTGTTAAATAAATATAAGGTGAGAAGGAAAACATATTCCCATTTGGCAATGAAAATATAAAGGGAGGGGTAGGTTTAGTTTCATCTACTATATAAAGATGAAGAAGCCAAGAGAAAGGATAAATGAGGTAGTGGCCTCCTTTTGAATTAGACTTGTTCTAAAGCTCAATAATTTGATTCAGCAAGCAAAGCCGAACTACTAATGGTAGATAAGACATGAAAGAAATGTGTGTGAGTTGTGGTAAATGAGAAATATGTAGAAGGTGAAAATGAACGGTTGAAACTTTTTGGTAGATAAATAATAAGGGTTCTCAATATGTATAAACTCGTTCAGTCTCCTTAAGTTTAAGCAACCTAGTGAGAGGCAAGGCCTCCAAGAGAGTGAAAGAAAAATATACCAAAATATCTAAAGAGAGTTTGATGTGTGAGCTAAAGAGTTACTTTTTGTAAGAAGTTATCAGTTTGACTTCATCAAAATTGATTTTATGCGGTAAATTTTCAGCAACTCTTTTACCTGGAAACAAAAAATTCTTATGATGTAGGTGCCAATAAGCTTAATTGATAAAGAACTTGGAAGTTATTGCTAAGATATTGAGACTGGATCCCGCTCATATCAAATTTATGCTTTCTTTCAGGAAATAAAAAATAAAAAATTTGCGCCTTAAGGAGACCGGGCAGTCCTTTTCTTTATATGGTGCAGGGTAATATGAAGTTATTTTGGCTAGAATATATTTTGCAATAAGTTGCAATCCCTAATAATCAGAAGAAAACTACCTTTGCAACGAACTCCCTGATAGCAGACAACTACCTAGGCACTAAACTTGTCGTTAAACGTGCAGAGTAAGCATCTTTGTACTAGATTTAACTTTCTAAGTACAAAAAAAGATCAATATAATGGACCAAGCATGCTAGAACACCAGGGAGTGAATTTCCAGATCTTTTTCTTGAAGGCATTCGGTTCGAGATGCTTTTCAATTTTCTATAATTGCTTGGCATATAAATGCTACCACTTATTTCCAGCTTATTTTGATGTGGGGCAAGCGTTAAGTAAACGAAGTTGGCATTTCAGTGTTCTTCAGTATAAAACCAGCATAGTTTAAGCCTGAAGGTGTCTAATGTTAACTACTTGCTGGAGCTTCTTTCATGTAGGTGAGTAATTAAACTGTATATCTATTATTAATTCCTGAGCTCAACCGCTCGAAGACTTAAAACTACTATAGCTTGAACGAACATCTTATTATAGAACCTCTTCTATCTCTCAAGTGTTATTGTGTAAATAAAATAACAGAGTGAGCAAAAGTAGAAATGCGAGATGAAAATTAGATCAGTTGCAGTATTAAATATAATTCCACCTCAAACCTTATAAATCTTAGTTTTAAACCCAACTAATTTTAATATACTACACTGCAAACCTTGATCACCTGTTTGGCATTGGCCATTTCAAGCTTTATTTCTTTTTAAGTTATGCCATCTATGAGAAGTCTTAACATTATTTGCATATGTGGATAATTATTTGCAGCCTTGACTAACTCTTGAATTAATGGAATGTAGGCTGATTGGCACCTTGAATATCACAAACTGAAGGCAAGGGTTGAAAGCCTACAGAAGAGCCAAAGGTAAACTCTTATATTTGATTGATGTTCTTAACAGTACCAATCAAGAAGTTCTGTGCCGTGACCATTTTCTCAATATTTAAGGCACCTTATGGGGGAGCAACTCGATTCCTTGAGCATTAAAGAACTCCAACATCTAGAGCAACAACTTGAAAGTTCCATGAAGCATATACGATCTAGAAAGGTATAACTCCCATCACCTTTAAAGAATCATTCACGATCGACGCTAGTTAAAGGAGGGAGTAGCGAGCACCAATTTTCAAGATGAAATGTAGCTAATGATGAAATTCTAAAATTTCAATTAAAAGTCAAATAGAATAACTATATGGTAAATGAAATCTTGTAGATTCATGAAGTTATATCTACATTTCATGGTGAGAAGGAAAGTGAAGTTTTGTATTTCCTATTTTTATTTCTTATAGTAAAAAACTAGTTTTAATTCTTATATAGAAAGCATAAAATAGATCTTGAAAATCATCCTTTTTTTTCTTCTATTAAATTCGGGCTTTTCTACTACTAAATCTGGGTTTTTCTATTACAGACACAGCTCATCCTAGATTCAATTTCCGAGCTACAAAAAAAGGTGATTCTGATGTACATAAGACATTACAAATGAAGTGACAGTTTTTCAACATTTCATGCATTTGAATAACTGAAATATTTTACTATTTTCACTGAACATATATATCTTACTAGTAATGCTAATTAAGGGAGAAAAATGGTCTGAGCTGGGGACTAGTCATCAGCTTGGTTCTTAAGTTATGAGCCAAACACAGATAAGCTCAAATTTGTGAACCACTTAAACAAAAATATTTCATATTTTGCTTGTTTATTATCATGCCAAACATATACATGTTAGGTTGATGGCCATCAAATGCATCTATAATTTTTAGAGTCAACGCTTTGACTACATGCAAATCGGTTCAAGCTTTGACTACATGAAAATAGGTTCAAGTTTTCTTGATTTTTTTATTCTACCTCTTAGATTTGAGAATTTTTAAGTCCTCCCCTTCAAGCAACCTACAAATGCCAGTGGTATTTTAACAACATTTTCTTCTATAAGTCTCCATTTTCACCCAAAATTTCTATAGCACTTAACAGTCAATCCAAGGGTGAGGAGTAAACAAGAAGTACCAACCTATATCTGTTGTATCTAGATGGTTAAAGACGAGTGGTGCAAGGCTTTGGGCTCTTTTTGGGGACCTCAGTGCCAAATCCAAATGTTTGTGTGTAGGTGATGTGTCAACTTCTGTTCGACTAGATCATTGGACTTCCAACAAAATTATCACCGATCTATGAAAGTCATGGAGATTTGGGACTCTTTAACATTTCAAAAGTTCATGTACACTTGAATTTTATTTTTCAATCTTATCAAATCATTTAACTTCAGTGATCATGAGGTCGAAAACTGAGGTAAAGTAACACTTGGGGTCTTACCACTACATCTATGAGGTCATGTATAGCATTATTATCAGCTTCAAAAATATTACGTCGTTGGAAAACTTGAGACCTTGTTGTCAACCAAGAAAAAAAGAACAAGAAAGAAAAGGAAATAGTGGGATCAAGGAAGTTTTTTTGTTCAAAAATCTACATAGGTAAATTGTTTTTAACTTACTTTATAGCATCCCTAGCATCTTCACTCTTGTTTATACTCTTTTACATCACATCCTCAAAAGCAATGATCCTCTCCCCTTGCTCCATAAATCAAAGGATATGGTACAGTTTTGTCACACCCCACGCCGACCTTACTGTAAACAGCCCACACGGAACACAATAGAGAGATCGTAAATCATTTACATAATATTGCATTTCATTTCAATACAATCTTATCAAACGCAGAACAAAATATAAAAGATATCATATCTTAAAACATCAATTATAAGCAGAAGCTGCCTAAAATTTTATTTCCAAAATTTTCATTTACAGAGAAACTACAGAAAACCCAAAATATGTAACTATTAACAAACTATTGATCTCATTTCAGAGTTTTCTTATATTGGCAACAGAAAATATAACATAAAAATTGAACCAGACACTATTCTGGATCAACCTTATTCTTTCTCTTTTCTGTAAGATTAGTCATAATAATAATCTGATGTCACATAATCCTCAATTAGTATCATATATTATAGAATATTTGACTTCTCTATGCGCCCCATATTTATCTAGCACACTTGGTCATATAGCCCAGATAATCTGGTTATTTCCAACCACATTATTAAGATGAGAGTACCATGATCCAGGGAGGTTCAATCAAATGATATATGCTTAAGGTGTTAGACATGTGGAAAAGTATCATAATCAAGTGAGTACACTAACCATAGATATTTAGTATTTAAATCATAATCAGTAGTCAAACCTTAAAAAAATTTCATCTCCATTTTGATTTAATTATATTTCAAGCATCCAAGTTCCTTTAAATGAAAATTACAAGCTGTTGGATTTCCTTCGTACCATCTTGGGGGACATCCACAAAATATACATCTATATTCTTTCAAGGTGTAAATAACGCCTATTAAGCGCCAGACAAACTTCTATACCTTTGCAATTTTGCGCAATATATGTATTAGAAGTTCATGATAGCTATTATATAAGGGAAAAATAATGAAGTCTCCTCTAATATGCAAGTTTTGTCTTGAGTATCCTTCACAGGAAAAAATATTGCTGGAGCAAAACAAGACCTTAGAGAAGGAGGTGAGCTGTGTTGTTCCGAAGTTTCATAAGTTCTGCTTGCTTTGGCTATTACATTGTTGTTAAAATTTTTTTTTTTTTTTTAATTTGATCAGTCTCATCTTCTAAATAGATTATAGCTAAAGAGAAAGCCAAAGCATTGACGCAGATTGCACCTTGGGAGAAGCAAAACCTGTCCCAGTATAGCTCTGCACCCCTGCATGTGATTTCCGATTCTGTCCCAACTCCTACCAGGTATCGACGCAGATCTTGATGCTTCTTCTTTCTAGAACTTTAAAGTTATGTTTGGGACGGCTTTCTTACTGCTTCTTAAAGCAACTTTTTAATAGAAATTTTTTTATTTTTTTACTAAAAAGCTGCTTCAAGAAGCAGTAAAAAAGCCGCCTCAAACAAAGCCTAAATCACGAATGCTACATAACTAGAAACCGAATGGCAAACTTGAATGAGTAAATCCTTTTCTTTTCACATACAGAACGTTTCAAGCAAGAGCCAATGAAGAAGAATCACCTCAGCCACAGTTAAGAGTAGGCAACACTTTACTACCCCCATGGATGCTCAGTCATATAAATGGTTAAAAAGAATCTGTAATCAAATTTTAACAAGTTTCGCACTATCTGATGAATGATTAATGTAACCGGTCATATTAAGTATTGTACCCTTCCTTGTATATTTATAAATAACACAGCTTTGGCACAGTATGAAGTTAGCTAATTTTTAAGCATTGTAGAAGCTAAGGTCATTTGTATAGTTCCCTGAATTATGTCTATGATATCAATTTCTTTTGGACTGATGACTGCCTGAGTGGAGTCTGAGCGCAGATCTATTTTAGCTTGAGATTTCCACTTTGTGCCATTTATTGTATTAAATCAAACAACTTCTTAACACCATAAAGATATAGTTCTATCAACATCCTTGATTTTCATTTGGCTCGGTGGCATTTTCTACAGCATTGCAGTTTCTTTATTTGTCATCCTTGCTTTAATTTGGTAGCAATTCTAAGGGTTTATTAAAGCCTAACGCATATCTCTTACTTTTCGTTTGAGAAGACTTTCTTACTGCTTCTTAAAGTAGTTTTTTAGTGTTTACGGGACTTTGAGAAATTCTAAGACAACCTTTGGTGCCATTTCATATTTTTTATTTTTCTGAGCTTGTGGAGAGAGCTCCCCTGATAGTGAATGGTCTGATAGCTACTCAACATCCGTTGACTACTAGTAAGAAGAGGTTTAATGGTGAGATATTTGGCAGTTTATTTTTTTGGTAAAAAGAGTAGATTTATATCTGGAGACTCTAAGAAAGGTGAATAGTCTATTTCTATGATAGCTTCGAGTAGGGGTAGAAGTCACTTCGATAAATGCTACAGGATGACTGACCAGTGTTTTAGATGCGGACAGACTAGACACATAATGATATAATGTCCATAGGTGGGATTTGCCCAACGATTTGAGCCCAAATGTGAGAGTTACTTAAGGCTAACAGGGAGATCGAGGATAGTTTCACTTTGTATATTTGTTGAGAGTTTTATTGGTAGAGGTAGTGGATCTGGTTCTATGGTAAGTAGATCATCTGGCATTGATTAGAGAGAGTCTAGTAGCAATATTGCTCCAGTTCTTGTTCAGTCACATGTATATAGTTTGACTTAGTAGGAACCTCGTCAATCTCTCGATGTTATAACATATAAGACTTATATTTTTATCATACATATCATATTTTATTCAATTATGAAGCTAGTCATTAATATATTATCGAGCATTTCTTTAATTTATTGCGTTTACCTTCAGTTTTACTACCTACTTCTTTGTATGTTATTTTATCGACTGGAGATGGTATGATAGCAGTAGTGTCGTCTTTTGTGATATTGAGATTTTTTATAGAAAGTAAATTTTCAGTTTGATTTTATTACCCATTTATATATTTGATATTATTTTAGGTATGGAATGGTTAAGTCGGTACGAGGCTTAGATTGATTGCTTAAAGAAGTGAGTTATATTATTTTTGGGCAGTGAGAGTTACGTATTTTAGGATATTAGAGGAGTTCTATCATGTTTGATTTCTGTTATGAAAGAATATAGACTACGAAAGATGGGTTGTATGGTATTTCTACCTTTTTGGCATTTATTTGGGATAGAAGTTTAGATTCTGGCTCTCTTTTTAATGTCCCAATAGTATGAGATTTTTCAGATATGCTTTGTAAAGAGTTAGTCAGTTTACCTTCAGACAGAGATATATTAAAGTTCTGTATTGATGTATTTTCAGGTATGACCCTGATAGTTAAATCTCTATATAGGATGACACCTAAAGAGCTTTAGGAGTTGAAAGTTTAGCTTCAAGAGTTGGTTGATAGAGGATTTGTTCATCTTAGCATGTCTCTATAAAGAGCACATATTCTATTTGTGAAGAAAAATTATGGTGAATTGTGCATGTGCATTGACAACAAGGAGTTGAACAAAGTCAAATATCAAGAACAAGTATCAACTATCACGGATTGATGATCTATTCGATTAGCTTGCTGGATGTTTTTCATTCTCAAAGATTAATTTACGATCTGATTGTTATCAGGTGAAGGTGAGAGAGTTGATGTGATGAAGATAGCTTTAATACAAAGTATGTACATTTTGAGTTCTTAGTCATGCCTTTTGGGAAGACGAATGCACCATCTATTTTTATGGATCTGATGAACAGAGTGTTCAAATATTTTTTAAATTAGTTAGTTATTATTTTCATATATGACATTCTAGTTTATTCTGGTTCTGAGGAAGACCATGTCACGTATTTGAGAATTTTTTTAAAGACTTTGAGGCAGCATCAACTTATACAAAATTCTCCAAATGTATGTTCTAGTTGAGGAGTATTTCTTTTATAGGGCACGTGGTGAGTGGTGCTGGTATCTCTATAAGTCCCTAAAAAGTTTAAGCAGTTACGAATTAGTTGAGGCATACTACTGTGTTTGAGGTACATAGTTTCTTGGGTATGATTAAATATTACCAAAATTTTGTGAAATGGATTTCTCAAATTTCTACACCTCTAAAGAGACTGACAAAAAAGTCAATAGCTTTTTTCCAAACACTAGAGTGTGAGACTAATTTTTAGTGATTGAAAGATTATTTGACTTCTGATCAAGTTTGGCTCTTTTAGTTTGTATAGAATAATTTCAGGTATTCAGTGCGCTTCACTGAAAGGGGTTGAGATATGTATTGATGCTATACAGTAGAGTTATAGCTTATGCTTCCAGACAATTGAAGTCCATATGAGAGAAATTATTCAACACATGATCAATAGTTAGTTGTTGTTGTATTTTCTATAAAGATTTGGTGGCATTACTTATACGATATCAGATGTAAGATTTTCACTGATTATCAGAGTCTAAAATATATATCAACTTAGAAGGAATTAAACTTGTGGAAATGGAGATGACTTGAGTTAATCAAAGACTATGATCTAATTATTCAGCATCAGCCTGGTAAGACTAATGTGGTGGTTAACGCTCTCAGCAGAAAATTTTATGTAGTTTTATTTCTTCAGCTTACTTATGATGATTTTAATATAGGATATGTAGATATTATAGTTAGAGGTGATTTCTTCTACTGATTAGGATTACGATATATTAACTTAGATGATTATTTAACCTTCTTTGCAAGAAATGATTCAAAAATCATAGTAGTAAAAGATAAAGTATCCAAAGTTAATTGATCTGATTAAATCTGATAAGAAATCTTAACTATGTGTATTTGATTCCAGTAATATTTTATACAAGGATCGATTATGGGTTCCTACTTTTAGCGATCTGCGATGAGAGATTTTGTATGAGGCTTACTATTTAGATTACACTATTTATCTAGAAAGCAGTAAAATATATAGTAATTTAAAAGATATTTTTTGGTGGCATGGATTAAAGAATGATATAACAGTTTTTTGTATCTAAATGTGAAGTTTGTTAGTTAATGAATGCAGAGCATCAATGACTAGGAGGTCTTCTGCAGCCATTACTCATTCCATAGTGGAAATCGGAATAGGTGACAATGAACTTTGTAATAGGTTTTCCTAGGTCGAGATAGAGACATGATGCTATCTGGATGAACTTAATTGTCTGACAAAATCAGCCTATTTCATTCTAATCTGACAAACTAATACGGTTGATAAGTTGGCGTATATATATGTGCGTATGATCATCAGATTACATGTGATATAAAAGGTTATAATTTCTAACATGGATGATAGGTTTACCTCCAGACTATGAGGATGTATTCAACAAAGTTTGGGAACAAAATTGCATTTAAGTATTGTATTTCATCCTCATATTGATGGACAGCTTGATAGGACTATACATGTATTAGAAGATCTACTGAGACTCTCTATGTTTTATATTTTGGTGGCAGTTGGGAAGACCGCATTTCTTTTATTGAATTTACATATAATAACAATTTTCAGTCAAATATAAGTATGGCTCGATACAAAGCTATGTATGCTAGGAAATGTTGTACGCTGAGGTTTGAGAGAGAAATCTAATTGGGTCTGATTTAGTTAATGATGCTATTGAAAAGATCTGTTTGATCAAAGATAGATTAAAGGCTTTATAGGACAAGCATCAGCAGTATTTTTATGTTAAGAAATGGGCTATAGAATTTTAGGTAAAAGATTTGTATATGTGAAGACCTGATCGATAAAAGGCATTAGTAGATTTGAGAATGAAGGAAAGTTGGGTCCAAGATCATTGGACCACTTAAAGTAATTAAAAGGATTAAGAAAGCTACCTATAGGTAATAGTTGTCAGATCACATGTCATAAATTCATAATTTGTTTCATGTGTCACTCCGAAGAAAATGAAAATCTGATTTTGAGTATAAAATATATGTTGAAGATATCGAGGTACGTCTGAATTTTAGCTACAGTGAAGAATCAGAGAGGATTCTAGCCTATGATGTTAGAAAGCTAAAGAGTAAATAGATTTCTATGGTTAGTTCAGTGGAATAGCGGGACTGAAAGAGAAGCTATATTGAACAAAGAGTCTAAGATGAGATAATTATACACATATCTGTTTATATGATATGAGACCTGATTTTTGAAATGTCCAGGATGATATTTTTTTTAGGAGGGGAGAGTTATAATACCTCTAGGTTCAATTGGTTATAACGGTTCCAACTCGATTGGAAAAAGCCAACTTAATATGAGAGAAAGAAAGAGAGAGATTTGGAGAGGAAAAAGTGCATTTTGAGCCATCTGGCCAGTTGAAAAAAAATATATGGAATGAGTTAGGTCACATTATGCTTATCTTTGTTTTAAAAAATATAAAGTTTTTTTTAAAAAAACAAAATTATTAAATTTATATTTTTGTTAGCAAAAAATGCTAATAACTTTACACCAGTAAATTTTTTATCACGTAACTTCTTATAAGCTATAGATATTAAGATTATGAATATTTAAATAATTTTCTGAAAATTTTATACTATGTATTTTAAAATTTGTGCAGTTTTAATTAAAAAGAAAAATATTTATACACTAAAAAATAATATCGTAGCACATTTAAAGTCTTGAAATGATGTTTTAGTCAATATGAATTTTTATTGCCTACCGTTATAGAAAACTATATAATTTTAATACATGCTCAATTACACTTTAAGCACTATAATGTAATGAAATGTGTATAAATATGATTTAAAAATGTTAGTCGGGAGATATAAGGGGCTTATAAGGCATATTCTTGTGCTATAAACCATGTTCTGGTGACTATAATCATGTTCTGATGCTTTAAGCACAAAAATGAAGTCATAAGGGGTCAAAATCCCTTTGAGACTATGTCTGGGTCTAAGAAATGAAATATGATATGAAGTGCTTTGTAATATTAACTGTTCTATGATATAATTTTTAATTTATTTATATGTTCAACAAGATTATTTAAATATTTGGATAACTGATATGGTTTTATTATCTTTCTCAATATAGTAATTTATTAAATTGTATTTAACTATTTTTAAATATTCAACAAAATATTTAATAATTTTTTTTTGAAAATTTAGGTTGGTTTGTGTAGTCGGTTGAGCCGTTGTGGCTTTGCTTTTGGTTTTCAGAATCTAGAAAAGGTAAGGAGCTGATTGATCAATGGTTTTAGGATTCGATCTGAGTTTATAGGTATTTCTCTATTCTGATTTTTGTACAATCATTATTAGTTTATTATTCAGTTATGTAGCTTCTATTACTAGCCATGTATTATAGCATAAATATATTTTGATAAAACAAAAAAATTCTTATGGATGATTTATTTATAGTATTTTGGATATTTCAGTAGCTCTATAGTCAATTATTATGTAAAATGAATATTGGAATAGAATTTAAAATATTTCAAATATAGATCATGAGTATTTTCCATCATAGCTCAACATAATAGGAGATGTCCTAATCGGGTTAGGTTGTGGCATTAGCAATTATATAATTACATTACAATTAAAGAGATGTAAAATTCACATAATGCTTTACCAGTTGGCAACAAATTCAACAACTGGTCATAATTTTATAGTTTTGAATCTCACTAGATTACTAGTGATTGTTTAGAATATTATTTTAAAGCTTTAATTATAATATAGTTTTAATTTTTGGGATTAGAATTTTTTAATTTTCTTAAATAATGTATTTTTTAATTTACCCAGTGAAAATTTCCCACAAAATATCTAAATGTCCAAAATGATTGCATATACAATATACAAAAAGTTATATGGTGAATATTTAGCGGATATAAAATTATCCTCATTTTTTACTTACAAAATTATAATTTAAATTAGAGAAATCTTAATTTTTTATATTTTTAAAAACTGAGATAGATAAAATGTAATCTAATTTGATCCAACAACTTCTGAACTAGGGTGACATCATAAAATAGATCAAAGTAGTTTGAAATGAGCTTTCTCTCTCTAACACTCTTTCCTTTCTCAAACTAACAACACTTGGGGATAAATGGTTATGAAAAATTGGATTTTGATACTTTCATTTAAAATTTATGTAGGGTCGTGGCGCTCCAGATAGTAATGCCGCTGCGCCAACCCATATTATTTTAAATGAACTAAACTCGAGAGTTTGGCGTTGTAGCTCCCCCAACGAGGTCCAAGGGAAAAATTGATTTTTAATTCATGCACACAAGACCTTGAGACCTGATTCAAAATAATTTCAGATATTCACATGCATACAAAACACTTACAAACACATGCAAGAAGTATTAATGCAAAAATTTCCTTATGATACCCTTAGTAGTATGGGTCAGAACATATACAACTGCACACTAGTTCAATGAGTATTACATGACTTATAACTCAATTTTTTTGGTTGAGCATGCTGCTGGGTTGCAAAGGGGCCTCCCCCTACTTGGAGTTTGGGGAACTTACTGTCACGACCCAACCCGACCGGGACGAATCCCGCTCGCATCGGGCCGCGACGGAACTTAAACTTGAAATCCATGATATAGTTTTGAAATTTGCTTCAGACTTTCTTCCAAACATTAAATAGACAAAAAAACATAGCTACTATAAACATCCAACTACAGAACAGTTCATATATCTTTTCTTTCATCAAAATAATTATATACAGATACAGTGCATGGCTGCAGACAAAAAGAATAGAACAGAAACAGAAAAGCCATGATTGTACAAAAATCAAAAGTACAAAATACCTAATCTCAGATCATACACAGAACTTCTAGTCCAAGACTTCCTTCCCCTTCCCAGAACCTGAAAACCACGCAGAAAATAAGGATGAGCTAACAGCTCAGCAAGACATCAATCACCAATCAGAATAATCAGAAACTCACATCAGAAAACATATCAGAAAAGTATCCGTACAGAATTCGAACAATCGTACAGAAATCGTATAACAGACAGAACAGATAACAGATCAATCAGAAATCATACATCAGATACAGAAAATTGGAGTCATATCAAAATCCGAGTTCAGAACATAAATCACAAAGCTTCAAATCACAGATCAGATAGGATCGTACGGAATAAATCAGAATCGTGCAGAAATAAATCATAAATAATCACATTACAACTTTATAGAATAGATAATTTCAGAACAGAACTTCCTTCTAGATGTCAGAACTTCCCCTCTTCCCCTTATGGCTCCCTTTTGTGCTTATAGCACCAGAACTTCCCCTTATAGCTCCCTTTTGTGCTTATAGCACCAGAACATAACAGATATATAGAATTTCATATTTCAGAACTTTCCCTTATGTCTCCCTTCCCGGACCCAGACAACGGAATCACATAGGATTCCGGCCCCTTATAACTCCCTTCTGATAGCATACATTTAATCAATTCATTCAATGTACAATTCGGGACAAAAGCATAATTCGTACGAAAAACTAGCGGCATAACGGCAGTATAGGGAATTTACACAAAATTCACAGATTCAGAAATTTACCAAATTATCACAGAATATTCACAACAACATTGTAAGACTTTCATTGTACTGACAAAACATTTTTCAACATCTTGATAATTTGCAAATCAATTAAAACACCGCAGAATTCAAAATATCCGGTAAAAATCTTCCAGAAAATATCCAAAATGTGCTTAATTATCATCTCAGAAACATACTAAAAGTTACGCGGTAAAACCTTTGTCAGAAGAAAATAATACCAGAAATTCGCTAACGGAAATAAAATTCGGAACAGAAAATGCGTCAAAAATCTCGTTTCTGAAAATTGAGAAAGGCGGAATGTGCCTTACCTCGTGCCGGTCAACTTTTTCAACTACGGCGACGGACGAAAACGGATCAGAGTCGCTCAAAAATCCACTTTTTCCTCTTTTTCTTAGGTTTTTTCTCTCCTGGACTTTCTCTCTCTTCAAAACGACACTATTCAGATATCTAATACATAGGATCATCCCGGACGATGTCCTGTTCGTCCCGGGAAGATCTCCCATATACACAGATCGTCTAGACGAAATTAAATGCCAATTTCGTCGTCCCGGGACGAAACCCTCGGGTTTGGTTCGTCCCGACTGTTCGTCCCGACTCTTCCAGGTTCGTACAGACGAAAATGACAGATTTCTTCACAATTTTCTTCAGTTCGTCCGGGACTAAGGCAGTTCGTACGGGACTAACAACACTAAAAAAAATAGCTTTTTGATGGGTTTTACACTTACCCCTGAAATTTTTTTTTCCATATAAAGATGAGGTGTTATACATTAGAGCACTGTAGAATTGTATATGTGTGCAGTGCAGTGTTGTATGTTTGTATGATGTAGCGAGACAACAATGTAGTCTTGACTTAGAAAGAAAGAGTGGAGCGTTGTGGCACTGTAGAGACAACATTGGAGTACTGTAAGTAAGGCTGGAGATAGAGAGTGGACTGTCGCAGTACTCAAAACCCTGGAGTCGGGATACTGTAAGTCGGGCTGGGCAGTTTTTCTTCTCTTTTTTTTTTTATGTTTAGCTTGAAGGGTTGAATCCCTTCATGTTGCAAAAGTATATCTCTTTGTTAATTATAAGGAAGAATGGTTTGAATAAGTGAAGTGAGACAAGCACACACAGAGAGAGATATTTGTAAACTATCTTTCAATTTTAATTACGGATTTCTTGGTGTCGTGCGGCCCCGTGGTTTTTTCCTTATTTCTGATTTTTCGATGTTAATTAAAATCTAATGTTCATTATCAATTTTTTTTTTCTTTTCTTGTTTATTTCATTGCGTGGTTTACTTTCCCAACAAAGCATAATGAGAAAAAAGGTTTTAGATGAAATAGAGACATAAAAAAAATATAAATATATAATCAAAGTAAAATAGAGGCAAAGAGAACTTACTAGTGAGAAAAAAGAGCACTATACCTCTCTCATCCCAAACTCTACTTAGATAGTTGAGATCTTTTTTAATAAAATTTTATTCAGCCTAAAAATTTACCAAGTTTTTTGTATTCACATTCACTTGCATGAAACTTAAAATGCATGGAAAAAAAAAAAACAATTGTGCCTAGAAGTATTAATTCTCAAGTTCTAAAGGAAGTAGCTTGTTACAAGTTATCAAAATAGACTATTAGTATTCACCATAAACAGTTAAAATGGAAAATAAATCAAATGATTGAGGCTTTGAGTTTGCACCAAAATAAGGATTATTTTGAAGAATGGAGCACTCCCTAACAAAAGTGTTCACTCAAGAAAATGATTGAAAGACAAGTTGACACAATAGAGAAAATGCTGGACTCTATACTGGCAAGAAGATGAGTTGACACAATAGAGAAAATGCTAGACTCTATGGTGCCAAGTTGGAATTTTACATTAGGGCCATAAACATACAAGCAATATATTATATTTTCAAGCTGTTACCATTTATTTAAATTATTATAAATAATAAATTACTAACCTCAATAGTTCTTAAATGACTCACCATCATGAAGGCAATTCCACCACAGTAAAATTCTCTCTTTTGTTAGCAAAGAAATATGACCAAATTTGCTCCTTCTATACTTAATTCTCATACTAAATATTAGGGGTGTCAATATTTGACCCGACCCAAAAATCTGATCAGAAAATTCCGGGTTATGGTCAACTCGGACCCGAAAAGGCTCGGGTTCAACAAATCGACCCGTTTCAAAAACTGAGTCGGATTCGGGTTGACACAGAAACCCAAAATTGACCTGTTTTTTACCCCCATTTTGATCCGAAAATTCGAGATTGACTCGTTTTTTACCCAAAAATTGGAGATTGATCCATTTTTTGACCATAAAACTAGCAATTTTTTGTTAGCCCTGGGTCATTCGGGTCATGTCAGGTTGACCCAGACTTTGAATCGAGTCGGGTTCGGGTTCAAAAAATCGACCCGTTTGCAAAAAATGGGTCGAGTTTGGGTTGACCCGAATAGTGTCGAGTTAGTTCCAGGTTCGATCCGAAACCGGCCCATGACCCAAAATTGACACCCCTACTAAATATGACATTTGTGAAAAACCATTTAGTGGTATTGGTGGATGGAAATCCTTATGGATGTTTAGTGTAATTTGAAAATTTTTATAGGAAGTTGAGGCCTTTAGAGTGGTGTAATGGAAGAAAAATCAAGACTAGCCCAAATTGGCTTATTTGGGTTTATTTGACTTATTTATTTTGGGAAAGAGTTTTAAGTGATCTAAAAGTTGGAAAATGACTGTGGATGGTTTAGAATTGTATTTGGTGAGGTTTAAAGTCTTGTAGTGGAGTGGAGAATAAGAATACATAATTATTAGGGTTGTCAATTTTTGACACTACTCGAAACACGACCCGAACCCGACCCGAAAAAATCTGGGTTCGGGTCAACCCGAACCCGAAACGGGTCGGGTTGAACAAATCAGCCCGTTTTAAAAATCGGGTTGGATTTGGGTTGACCCAGCAACCCGAAACTAACCCGAAATTGACCCGAAAGTGACACGAAAACTCATATGATCCGAAAACCGAGATTGACCCATTTTGACCTGATTTTGACCCGGAAAATCGAATATTGACCCGATTTTTGACCCTAAAATTAGCAATTTTAGGTCAACTTCGGTTCATTCGTGTCGGGTCGGGTTGACCCGGACCCGAATCGGCTCGGGCTCGGGTTGACCCGAACAGTGCCGGGTCAATTCCGGGTACGACCCGAACCCGACCCGTTGACCCAAATTGACACCCCTAGTAATTATCCACCTAGGCTTGGCCCAGTGCTATTTATGGGATGTGTAGATTTGAGAGTTTGGGTGATGGGAGGCTTGGCATAGGTGATGATTAGGATCTAGAGAAAGGTGTGGGTTGATTTAGAACAAGAGTTGCATAAAAATTTAAAGAGCACAACTGATAAATCTAACCCCACAAAAAAAAAAAAAAAAAAAAAAAAAAGCTAAGCTAGGCCACCTAGACTAACCAAAGAGAATCAAGATCGCCAAAAAAAAAAATTCTATCAAAAACTAAAAATATTTCATTACAGAACAACAATACACACATATACTTGGCTAAAAATAAAATAAAATTGTAAAAGAAAAAATAAAATACTAATTTAAATGGTCCTTAATGGCTTTAACTTAGGCTCTTGTCAATGGGTCTTGTCTTTGATCATTGGCTTGAGTCTCTGTCATTCTTCCTGTAATTAGGCTTTTAAATAGTATCCAATATTTTTCATTGAATTTAAAATTACTTTGAAATCAAATTTAGTGAAAATATGAGAAAAATAAATCACAACAACTTCACAAACTTTTTCTTTATGAATATTCCATGAGGATGCCTTGCATTACAATGCTTCTCGTGATTCTTAAATTTGCCTATGGAGCAAAATGAATTTTTTTCTACTGCAGATGTCGTTTTTTAACCCTGCGGAGTGTTTAAAATGGACAAGTCTGAAGAACAGGAGGAAAATAAGAGTTCATTGGAATCACAAGCAGGCTGTGGCCTGTAATGTAGAACTTCCTTTTGGAAAAAGAATTCATTTTGCCATCCACTTTTTGCTCAACCAAAATTCTGAAGGAAGACAAATATTAGTTGGAAAGAAACTTGACAAACACAATCCATGTGAAGCTTCTCATCATCCTTCATAAACAGGCTTACGGTCACACACAGGCTTTCAGTGAAGGAGAAATTCTTTCAAAGAACAATAAATAAGTTGTTGTAGTCAGGGTCGGAACCCCTTTGATCCGGAGCGGCAATTGCCCCCCCCCCCCCCCTAATTTTTTTTTATTCATTCTAGGATTATTTAGGTAATTTGGCCCATTCAATCTATTTTTTAGTTTTTAATACAAGGGGGCAACGGCACTGCCCCTTGGAACCCCAACATATCTGCCAACAGCTACTTATAAGTTTATCCTCCTGAAAATTATGGCTGGTTCCGCCTCTGATTGTAGTGTCATGAGAGAGTGAGAGAGAGAGATTCTTCTAAACAATTCTTCATCCCAATTCACATGCAATCACCTTTTGTGGCTAGCGGTTGCACTGGCTTTTCACAAGAATGGCTTGACCACCATTCCATCTCCCAAAACTTTCAGTTCTATATATATATCATTTGATTGAACTATATAACATTCAAACCAGAAAAGAAAACTCACCTTGTTCTTCACGATTGAGGAGCAATCGAACAATGGGCTTCTACTACATGATCTCCTGGATTCCATTCCTTGCTCTGAGCCACATCTGCTTCTCTGCTGCTTATGACAGCACTAATCAGAACCATCCCCCATCTGCAATGATCGTCGGAACAGTTTACTGTGACACCTGCTTCCACCAGAATTCTTCAAGAAACTACCAACTCATTTCAGGTTCCAAGTTATTGGCATTTTCAATCTGTTTCCATCATAATAATCTGCATTAATCAGATAATAGAAAAGCTTTCATCCCATTACAGGTGCTTCAGTTATGGTAGACTGCAGCAACCAGGCTACGAAGACCAGCTTCAGAAAAGCAGTCAAAACAGACAAAGATGGTGTTTTTAGGGTACAGCTTCCTTCTGAGATTGGAAAACATGTTAAGAAGATAAAGGGGTGCTCTGTGAATCTCCTAAGCAGCAACGAGCCATTCTGCGCCGTGGCTGCTTCTGCTACTTCGTATTCCTTTCATCTCAAGTCAACAACGAACAAGCTTCATGTTTTCTCATCTGGTTTCTTCACCTTCAGGCCCCTGAATCAACCAGAACTTTGCTATCAGAAACCAAGTGTCGAGGGATCTTCAAACTTTGAAGCTTCAAAAGATACAATTCCTTCTTCCCCTCTGCCGTCTGTCAACATTTCACCTCTTCTTCCACTGCTTCCACCATTGCCAACCTTGCCAACCTTACCTCCCTTACCGAATTTGCCAAATATACCTCAGCTCCCTCCACCAGCCACTCCAAGTAACCCACTTATTCCGGGCATCCCTAAGCAGTTCCCTACAAATGAGACTAAACCTTAGATTGTTGAGCTGTAGATCTCATTGTCGTTTATTAACATGAACTGTTAGTGTTTCTGCATGTATATGCAGCTGAATAATGTGGCTATCTATCTCAATATATGCAATATATTTCATGATTATAGTTATTATGTAAGAACTTTGTGCCAAGTGATCATCTACATGGAGAATAAATTTCATTTTGATTTGCTCATTTGTCATTTGTGCAGTGTGGTGAAGTCCAATCTATACATACCTGAATGTGTTAAATAAATTGTTATGAATTCAGTGGCTCATTTCTGGCATTCCATTTAATAAATCAATTTTTCACATTGGTAAGAAACATGGACCAGCAAAGAACATACTTTTTTTTTAGGAACATTTGGTCAATTAAGGCAGATTCACACGCATATTGCATACACAAGTCTCAAACCCAAGATCTCTTAGTTGGTAGCCTAAGCTCCCCAACCAACAGACCAAGATACTTCGATAGCTATCAGCTTGGGAACAACTAAATATAATAAAATATGCAGATTTCAATGAATGTAATCAACTGCTTACATTCAGATTGAAATAAAGGAAAATATTCATCCATGTTGAAAATTAATATGCATTATTTTCAATCTTTATTATATGTACCTAATGTAAGCTTTATTTAGGATAACTTTCTTATTGATTTTTAAAGCTGTTGTAGAGGAAGTAGTTTTTTTTAAGTTGTTGTAGAAAATAGCTTTGTAGTACAATTGTTTTTGAAAGCAATGAAAAAGTAATGACGAAATAAAATTTGTGGTTACAACCTGAAAACAAACAAAATAGTCAAAAAACTATTTCAAGTGAAGCCTTACTTTGATCAAGTAGTCATAATAGCATGCTACTCAAAGGTAGGTAGTCATGATTCGATCATCATGCTAATTGTCATCCATTTTTCTCTGAAAAATATCAATACTTAAACATTTCGTCGAGTTTAAGTAACTTGGCATATTGATTGCTTTGTTGACGGATTTTCCACCGGAAATGTTTCGGTATTTTTTCCCTTGGAAAATCCGCCGCTAAGTTACTGGTAGAATATCCACTGGTTACATCGCCGCTACTACAGGCAGATGTAATTCTACCAAAAAGTATGCCGGTATATCCAAATTGTCCTGTAGTGAAGTAACTAACATTCCCGTTAATATCTTTATCCCAGAATCATCAATCAGGCAAATAGGATTCTAAAGACTAGAGTTGGCCCTTATTAGTTCAAGTGGTGATTACCGCCACGTAGGGCTTTCTCCCATACATGATTCAAGAGGTGGCTCCTATATTTCGGCTAATATATTTCTCTGATATCATTTGTACGTAACATCCAAACTCTTAACTATCGAGATATTGTTCGCTTTGATCAAAGAGGCCTCATGGTTTTATCCTGTTTGTGTAACTTTTCAGGAGGTCATCCATCCCAGGATTTCTCCGGGATGAGTATGCTTAATTACGAAGTTTCTTAATGAAATTATAACCATTACACTAAATGTGTCTCGATGTTTAAGAGTTTAGACTAAAGGGATTTAACAATCTCCCACACTTAAGTAACTCATGTAAATTTTCAAAGAAAATTTCGGTGGAAAATTTAAAAGATAAATTAATTTAAATAGTTTTAAACATAAATAAAATATTTTTAAAATAAAGATTATTAAAGTAATTTAACTAAATTAATAATTTATTATTAATTAAATACTAACAATGATATTATTATTATTATTATTATTATTAAAAAGATAAATTAATTTCAATAGTTTTAAAAATAAATAATTAAAAAAAAATAAATATTGTTAACTTTTGTTTAACTAATTTAATAATTAATTAACAATAAACATTTTTCCCTCTCCTCACGCCTTAGTAAAATAAATATTGTATGGCCCGCCTCTCTCCTTCCATTTTTGGATGCCTGTGGCCCATCTAACGCATGGAGAAGTTTAGTCCCACACAACTATACGGTGACTTTCAAAAAAACTATAGAGAGACTTGATTTTACTCTATAAAAATAAATATATATATATATGAAGAATTTGACTTAGTGGGCAGCGGGATGGCCGGCATTTGGTTGGTGGAGTGTAGTTGGAAAGTTTTTGGACACATTTATTTTGTCGGTAATTGTTTTTCGATGTGTGTTTTACCTGCAGAAGATTTTCCATTTGAAATCGGTCAAAAATGTGTTTTTCCAAATAGAAATTTGTCGATTTTTCGATAAAAAAGAATTAGTAGAAAATCAGCCTTTTTCCAGTAGTGCAACAAAGATCGAGGAAGAAAAGAAAAGCACAAGGGAGAAGCAACATCATTGTTAGGTCATGGTTATGCATGCTACGGTTTCAAGAGAAGGATATTCGAGCATGGGTCCAAGAGGAGAAGGCTAGAACAAGGGAGCTGGGGTAACACTGTCAGGGAGAAGGAAGATGTTTCAAGAAGGACATCATGGGTAAGAGCATCTCCAACCGAAAATCTCATTTTTCACTCCAAAATGTCATGAAACTACATAATAGTGTGATTCATCTCCAATCGAACTCCATTTTTGACCACTCTAAAGGCCTTACTATCATAAGGCTGTGAACTGCCTTACTATGATCATATAATTATCATCACCTAACTATACTTTTTTGACCCTTGTAGGCTGACCTTAATCCTCTGCCCACCATTTAGAAGGGTTTATACAACATATTTTAAAAATATTAATTTTCCACATGAAGGTCAAGAAAAAGTATTGTTTTTATGACTTTTTAAATTTCCATTCATATTATGAGGTGTATATACATATTATTAAATTCTTCTATCTATCAATCAACATACAAAAATTAATATTTAATTATACAATATTTTAATCTCTAGATGAGATTAAATATATCAAAATATTAATTTATTTTAAAAGAAATTCACCTAAAAGAAATTCTTCTATCTATCTATCATAAATATTAGGGTTGTCAATATTTGACAAGTCCGTAAACTCGACTAGAAAAAATCCGGGTTAGAATCAATATTCACCTGTTTGTGGTTAGCCTGGTTCTGTAGTGTGCACGAATGCGCGTGATCCCTAACCTGTGCAGGTTGGATCGGATCAACCCGATAATCCGCACAATTAAGGATCAACCCGGTAATCCCCACAATTAGGGTCTGACTTGACTTGAATCTGTCCCGAACTATTTTGACACCAACGTGTTCTTAAATTCTTAATTTTATATATATATATATATATATATATAAACCTTTGCTCTGCCCGTTTAAGCACCCAGCGAAACATAATTCGCGGAGAAGACGCATTGACCCGGAATCCTATCTGGCCATTTTGTGAGCAGATCAACCGGAGTCCTCTGAAGGCCAAGGAAACGCCGCAATGGAATACGAGAACAAGCACATCCTCGCTCCCATGGTTCGTGTGGTTAGTCATACTTCTTTCCTCCTCCCAACCTCCCAACTTCGACATAAAAGCGGTGTTTTTCGTGTGGAAGATGTTTCATAGTTTACAGCCTAGGGTTTATTTAAAAAATTTTCTTCTAAGGTATAAAATTTATGAATCTTTACTCTGCTCGAATGTGCTTTTAGCAGCATGTTGAACAAATATTGTTTCTTTTGTTCATTCTGTTTATTCATTTATATGAACCTTGCACGTCCAATTGAAAGTTTAAGTGAGTCATATCAAAGTATTTTTAATACAGGGCACTCTACCATTTAGGTTACTGGCTGCCGAATATGGTGCGAATATTACTTACGGGGAGGAGATCATCGATCACAAAATTTTGAAATGCGAACGGCGAGTGAATGGTATTTCACTAAAATTTCTCTTTTTGTTTTCGAACCAAGTTGTTTTACATGTCCGGCCGGTAGCTCGAAGGTTTCATAGCCTTTAAATTATTTTCAAAGCCATCTTTAGTTGCAAAAATCTAAATGTTAATAACAAAATACACATTGTGCGGGCTTTTGTTTTACTTTTAAAAAGAATTTCGGGGCTATTTGGTTCAATGTTTCTGGGATTTTAGTCTCTTATTAAGATTAACTAAAAGAAGAAAGCATCATCCCCCGTGGAAGAGCCATAGCGAGAGAGACCTTCCTTGCTGCTGCTAGCCATACTTCAGCGGAATCTTTCTTTTTCCACGTGATTGTCGCTATCCGACCTCTTTGCCTAATAATTCTATTTTTGCTTATCTAATGAATCATTTAATGGCCTTAGCATCAAAAAGCAGTTCGAGAAGAGCTACTAAGAAATTGGAAGATGTTCGTTTTTCCCGGGGTATTCTTCAGAACGGTCCAAACTCTTTTCTTTGAAATTTCAATGTGTATCTACCCCTAGCATCGTTGTCTCGCATGAAAGAGCAGTTTAGCTTTCTATTTGAATGATGCTACAAATCTCTATTAGAAGGCGATAGTTTAAAAAAACGAGGAGCCGAAGATGTTAGAGGGCTACAGCCTACGCTTTTGTAGCACTGAACATGGTTTTGGCAAGGTATTGTGTTTGGAGAGGTAGATAGATAGGACTACGTTTTGCTAGATCAGGACCCTAGCTTGATTTTTAGCCCAAACACCCATATTTTCGAAGAGGGAACCTTTCTTTGATGTTCTTTCTTGAACCGATCCTCAACTCTTCCAACAACAATAACAACAACATCAAGTCTTTATCCCACTACGTGGGGTCGGCTACATGAATCCTTTTTCTTCATTGTGTCCTATTAAAGCTCAAATTCTCGTTTAAGGGGTTGTTGGTTTCCTGAAAAAGAAATGCAGTGTAAAGTAAATGTAATGCATTATAAATACTTTGAGTCTGTTTGGTTGTATGCAAAATAAACGCATGAGAATTATTTCTCATGTTTGATAATTAGGTATATCCAAAGTAAAGTAAAAGCATTTTTTGTAATAATTTATTTTAGCATTAAAATAAGTATATCTATATTTAATGTTATAAAATTTTTAAATATAATTTAATTTATGTAAACCTAAATCAAATTAAGATAAACAAACAAACAAATTCTCACCCCTTCCTATCTAATCGCATGCACCCGAAAACACCTCTTACCGACCACCAGGAAAATTAAAAAAAGCTCAAGATTCGCAGCGGGAAAAAGCTATCGCTCCAGGCCGAAAGTAGCTAAGACATTCAAGCACGGGTGTTAGTGGTCAGCATCTCGATGAGTCAAAAATAAGCTCAAGATTCGCATGTTTACCAACTTCAGCTTGTAAGCCAGGAATATGACTGCTTGGTGTGTATGGTGGATTGCTAACCAATTCACTTAGTTTTCCATGAAGATACAGCAGAGGTTCAAACCAATGCCTCTATCTTATATCTACTTTGTCCTATATGCATAATACAAAATTCAAAATACTTAATCCATATGTTCCATATGTTTATCAAATTTAAGATCCGAATAAGATCTCTGTCCAGCATAAAATAAAAACACAAAAGCAATATAAGATCCGAATAAGATCAGTTATGGAGGCTTCGGTAGAATCCTTTGGGCATAAAAAAAAAAACTTGGTCAATGCTTCTAGAGCTCCAGATTCAGCCATAACCAATTTGTTGGCATCATTTGCATCTGCTATTTGTGTCCGAATATGAACATCAATTGGAGCAGCTCTTGGTCTGTCAACTTCGATCAAATGGAAGGCGGAGGCGAGGTCACCCGCACGGCAGTGGAGCTTAACGAGGATGTTAAGCGTGCAAGTATTGAGCTCTAGCATTAACTTGGTTTTGGCATCAAGGAGTTTTTCTATGAGATCAATGCAGCTTGCTTCGACCAGGAGGTTGAGGCAGGTGCTAAGAGCTTTATTAGATGGCTTCGTGCGAGTAATGGGGAGAATGAGGTGGAAGGCTTCGAGGATTTTTTCATGAAGGGAGGAGCGGGAGAAAATGGGCATGAGGGAGATGAGGAGGGATTCATGGAATCGACAGGGTTCGGAGGCGGCACGACGAAGGACGGTGTCGACGGCGAGGAAGAGGCGAGCGCGAGCGAGACGGAGGAGGAGGGCGGCGTAAATGGAGTGGTTGTGGGAGAAGCCTGGTTGGGTGCGATGGAGTTGAAGAGGTCGAGTGACTTCTGGGGATCGGGTTGACGGGTGATTAGGCGGACGGCGTCGGCGTGTGAAATAAAGCGAGAGCGGCGGACTCTGGTGGCCGAGTCTGCCGAATTGGACGTCGTCGAAGTACCGAAGTCGAACAAGAATGAAGGAGCCGAAGAAGCCTCTCGTTTAATGAAGCCGAACAGCACGACGACGATGCCAAGATTTCTTCCGATGAATTTAGAACCCGCTCATATTGAGCGGGTTTCTAATTCACGCGAAACAGACTCCCTAATACACTTCTAATGCTTCGGATGATTTCTTTTTGTTTCACTCAAAAGTAACCAAACAATTAAATTTAATAAATACATGTAATTGTTTTACTTTACACTCCTAATTCAGGCAACCAAACAACCTCTAAATCTAATAAAGAAAGGTCATTCCTAATATTTTCTAACCAAGTCTTTTTAGGTTTGCCTCTATCTTTCTTAACACAAGTCAAATCTAATACCTCTACTCTCCTAATCGGGTCATTGGAAGGCCGCCGTTTTATGTGACCAAACCATCTAAGGCGACTCTCTCTAATCTTATCTTCTACTGGAGCTACTCCAACCTTTTCACGTATATGCTCATTTCGTATCCTATCTCTAAGGGTAAAACCACTCATCCACCTGAGCATCCTCATCTCTGCCACACTTAACTTAGTATTATGCTTCTCTTTTAATGGTCAACATTCAGCACCATAAAGTAGTGCAGGCCTCACTACCATCTTATATAATTTTCCCTTAAGTTTGAGGTGTACTTTTCTATCACACAACAAGCCCGATGCATTCCTCCACTTCAACCATCCAACTTGAATTCTGCTGATAATATCCCCATCTATTTTACCATCACTCTGAACAATAGATCCAAGATATTTAAAACATGTACTCTTATTAATGACTTGATCGCCCAAAGTCACGATCCTCAACTCTTCCACAAAAAAAAACACCTAGTTCACTCGCTAGCGCATCCATGGCTAAATGGTGAAAGCGCCCAACTCATAATTGGCAAATTTGTAGGATCAAGTTTCTTGGCTTAGGCAGGACAATTTGTTCATGTCGCTATTCCCAGATCGAGGGGAGAGTACATCAGATGGAATAATTTCTTAGACTTATTGTCGTATCCCCAAGAGTTGGGCCCCCTTTTTATGGGTCAATAGAATCTTTATGCTCAAAATCTTGATTCCAGTAGTCATTTGTTTGGTACATCCCAAGGGGCAGGAACTGTATTCTAACCCTTCTTGGAGAATTCCATCCACAAACAAAAAGTTTATGGCTAATCGATATTGCTCACCTTTCACGTTCTTAAACTAAAACAACTGGACTGGACTCTCCTACTTAAATTGGACTGTCAGAACGAGCAGGTGAAGAGCTGAGTGTAAAGGTACCGGGTGAGTCCCCCTATCTTAATGGGAAACAGGTCCCGCTATGAATTAAAAGGAGTGGGAGGACATACTTCCGCTTATATCGGGGCTGTTTGTTCCACTCGAGAGGAAGGAGCTTTTACGGAAGCAACAACTATAGGAAAATTTTCAACCCGTGACTGTGGGCTCTGAAAATTCGGCCTCGGCCTCCACTCGCTTTTCTTTTTCGACGAAGGAGTTTTAACGGAATAAGTTCCGGGGTAAATTTTGGAAGGCAGATGGGTTTGTAGATAAGACACTACCCAGAGATTTCGCCCTCATTTTGCGAGGACTTTATGATCTGAGTTTTGGTTTCCTATAGGCGCAAGCCCCTATAGTTAATTACCCCTCCCGATCACGAGAGAGAACTTTCGATTAAGGCTAGTCGTCGATCAGATACGTAGAAAATACGTGTTCTCTGGCATATAGTAGCAGCAATGGGTTTGGATTTGAAAATTGGGTTTTTTGGATTTTGGGTTGGAAGATTTGATATTTAAAAATAGAAATTTCACCATCTTGCACTTAAAACGAATGGTGGGGGAATGGATGATGGGCCCGATCAAGATCCCATGGTTCCGTCGTCCCGGGCCATCGTGGTCCCTGGTCTACTTAGTCAGAGGAGGTAGTCGACCCAACCTGACAGAAGGATCCTTGTCGGCAGCCATGGGTTGCTTCGTCCAAGGGGACCTTATAGACCGGGGTTGAGTGTTTGTCTAAAGGGACAAATTTGAATCCACCTTAGCTAACAAAGGGCTTTATGCCCTATCGATCATATCCTATTGATTCATATCTCAAGGATTTAACGCCATTAAGGAGCGTATTGGCTCTGGCCATAACCGCTATCTGTGGTGCCATTTGGCGGCAAAACCACTCGGTTCAGAGGGCCCCGGGTCATAACCGTTTACCTGCAGTGCCATTTGACGGCAAAACTGCCGGTTACAGGACACGTACCACGTCCTTATTAGCAGGAGATTGTTTGAGAATGGATCCTAGTGATATTTTCGACTAGGCATTTCGCTCTTTGTGAGCTAGAGTTTATTTGAATTTGTCCACCCCGACAGACTGTTGCGGAGGGTGGATGGATTTTGCTTTGAGTGATTGATGGATTTATTTCAATTTTAAATATTTTTGTAATTTTATGGGATTTTGGGTGGAGCTTTGGATTTTTGGATTTTTTTGAATTTTGGGTGGAGCTTTGGAATATTTGAAATAAAACTTCGGATATTTGGGAGATATTTGAAAATATTTGGGGAACCCCTCCGGTTGAGATCTGTATTCAACACGGCCGTCATCGGGGTGTTCGGGGTCACTTTAACTTTATGGATTGAACCTTGTCAACTCTAACGGGCTGTCGATAGAGGATCGGATTTCGTAGGCTTTGTACCCTTGAAAGTGAATTCTTTTGATTTTAGGCATTGAAGGCCTAATATGAATGTATTAAAATAAATATTCTGGTCGCCACGGTCACATATTTATTTGTTGGTTCGAACCTTGTCGACTCCTATCAATCCGTATAGGAGGATCGGGTTCGAGCCTGAATTCACTTGTCAACCCGCGCAGCATCCCTAGACGTCACGTGTGTACCAATAACACGCTCGCCGGGGCCCATGCGGATTTTATAATTATTTTTTACCCTCTTTAGTGTACCTATATGTATACAATTTATAGTGCACGTGCGGGGGTATTCTTGGAATATACGCCTTCTGTCTGCTTGTACGGAAGTTGCAGATCCGGTGGCGTGGCGTAGCAGCTTCTAAATAGAATTGTTCGCTGCTTCGTACAGGTAGACTGTCGTGCACTATTTGTTGATTTTCGTAGGCGGGTCATAGTGCACTAACTAATCTCCTGCCTTAGGTCGTAGAAGTTTGTATTTGTCGTATATCAAATTCCCTTCGCTTGTTGGAGACAGATGCATCTACTTACCACTGCCTAATTATGGATTGTATTAGTATCTTAACACTTGTGGCAGACTCCTTGTATCCTTCTTATAGATGACATGTTGTGTGTATGTCGAATCCCTTATAAGGACCCTTTACTCTTGCTTGTAGGGAGCTAGTATATTTGCTTAGTACTGGATTATTATTGATTGTAGGAGTATTATAACATTCAGGTATATTGCACTGAGTATGTTGAATTTGGGATAAGTCTCTCACATCATCATTAGACTCTTCCGTTAGAAATAGAATAATGTATCATTGACCACAGGCGGGCCACAGAATATCACCATATTCATCAAATTCATCAGATTATCGTACTCGTAGGATGACATGCATTTGTTGGTGTTTGTGTTTTCAATCAATATGATGATTCTTCAACATTCACACGATACTTTAGCTTATTACTTGAGAACAAGCTATCGCATTCTACCATTTCTTGTCGATTTTCCTTTGTCCTGAAGGTCATGGTGATTGTTGCATGTCGTCTATTGCATTTATTATATATTCATGTACTTTCTTCATGAGTATATAATCGTACTCATCACTGTCTCCCCGTACACATATCTACAAGATAGCGTTCCATACCATTTTTAAAGGGCTTTGTACATTTGGCGGTACAACTAATATAAATATTAAAACCAATCAGTTGTTGTTCTTCTATGGTTTGCAGTGCAAATCATCACTAATCAACACTGAAACTTTCATTCAACATAAGCCTCATTACTTGTAGGATTCAATTCATTTGATTGAATCTTGCGTGATGAATTGGTTTCTCCATTGAAATGACAAATACTCATTGGAGATTTTGTGTTGTTAACTATGAACATACTATTGCATTTCTCCATTTGATTCTTGCTTGAACATATGTTGGTACAAGTTATGTTGAAAATTCACAAGTTCATGTTCATTCTATGCTCAAATTAAGCTAATGTGATTAGAGTCCTTGTTCAAACTCAAGTCCCACTTAGTTCAAAATTTGGACCCTTATTCATCACACATTTATTGCAAGTCCATCTCACTTGGTTCAAACCAAGTTCATTTTGAATCAAGCTTTGAATGAGGTCTTTTAATTAATCATTCACCTTTGTATTTAGTCGATTCAATTGTCCAAAGCAAATCCAAACAAAGTTTGTTGTGATCTTGGCAAGTTCAAATTCCAATTTAGATTGTTGCTTGAGTAGTCATGTGTCCCATGTTGTCCTTGCAAATGCAATTTCATATCCAAATTGTTCAACTCTTTGATTGCTTGAGTTCAAGTTCCCTTGAATGTTCAAATTGCAGTTCCTTGAGTTCAATCATGTTCTAGTTCATTTCAATTTAGAATTGAATTCATTTTGGTTCAAGTTCAATTAAGTAGATCGAATCAAGTCCACAAGTTCCATTCTGCTCCAAGTCCTTGTCTGTATTTCAGACAAAATTTCGGCAGCCTCCCGGCGTCTCCCCCGTTTAGGGGAAAAAACCAAGAGGCCGCCTACCCGCCACGCCACCAAAGGCGTGCACGGTTGGTGTTTGTGAGACACCGCGGCGGTTGTATTTATTTATTTTTCTCCCACCACGGCCAACAAAGGCGTGCTTGGGGTTTTAAAAAGCATTTTATGAAAAGATAGCAATTTTTTTGATTTCCCCCCGCCCGGGGGTACTTATGAGCGACCCCGCCTCGCCGTAGATGCCGCACCGGGGTCCCATCCCACCACGCGCACCAAAGGCGTGCTTGGGGCGGTTTTCCGGTTCGCCACGAACATTGAAACAGAGTTTTGAGTTTAGAAAATTTCATACCTTCGCGGGGTTGTCGGGGTTGACACGTGGATCGAGGGGTCACTCGCCTCCCTCGTCGTAGGTGTCGCACCGGGTTCCCTCCTACCACGCGCACCAAAGGCGTGCTTAGGTGGTTTGCCGGTCCGACACGAACGTCGAGGTAAGAGAGTGGGGGGAATTATTTAAAATTAATTTAAAATAAATTAATTAGAATTAAATTTAATCATAATTAATCATAACTATTATTATTTAATTATTATTAAAAATATATTTAAAATATAATTAATTTGATTATATTTAATTATAAATAATTATTAATTAATTAATAAAATAAAATAATCATTCATAATTAAATTAAATTAATTATAAATGACTATAATTATTCATTAATTAACTAAAATTAAAGTAATTAAATATAAATAATTAATTATATTTAAATATAATTAATAATAATTAATTAACATTATGATAATTAATTATAACTAAATTAATTTAATTATAACTAATATGATTTTAATTAATTTTAAAACAATTATAATAATTATAATAAAAATAAAACCCTTCCCTCCCCCCATCAAGCTCTCTGTTTGGGCATTTTTACGGGACTTGGCCGAAGCAGCGAGCAGAGGGGAGAAAGTTACTTACGCAGCCAGTGAGCTCCCGTTCTTGTCTCCGTTCAAAATGTCGTAACTTCCGATCGGAACAGGAAGGAGGGAGGCGGGTTCGACTGAAGGGAGAGGAAGGTAAGGGGAAACCTCTCTCTCTCTCTCTCTCTCTCTCTCTCTCTCTCTCTCTCTCTCTCTCTCTCGGCCTGCGTGGAGTTCGGAAGAGGTGGAGAGGATCGGAAGATTTGCAAATGGGAGAGGGAGGTGGAAGCAGCGACGGAAGCAGAGGAGTCGTGTCGGGTTGGAGCTTCCGATCGGGGTTCGGCTTTGGTGTCGGCACAGGGAGAGTGGCGAGCGGGAGAGGAGAGGTAGCGAATGAAAGAAGAGGGGTTCTGGGTTGGTATTTAACGACGTCTGGGGTCGTTCGATAGAGGCGAGTCGCTGGTTTTGAGCAGAAATCGCGGAACGACGCCGAATGCGCAGTGGTATCGCGGGATTTGCGGGATTAGAAGTGCCTCGACGGGATTTCTGCCGGCATTCATGGATCCAACAGGTATTATTCTGGTTCATTTTTGGAATTAAACAGAGGTTAACAGTGACTCATCTTTCATGCCAGTTGATGGCAATTCCAAAGAAACGATCAGGGAGTAGGCCCCCCATTATATCATTGATTCTTTCTAACAGTTCGGAGGTTAGCTTTATAAAAGGAATATATCAATGAACTTCTATGAAATGGTTTCATGGGATTTAGCCAATTGTCTCGATTGTAAGATATCATTGATAAATAGGAATCCATGTTATCAAATGATTTCCTGCATTTCTTTCTAGCATGGAATGAGTCAATCACCAGCTTTGGTATCTTTTTGAACAAAAATAGTAATATTGTTCATCCATTGATCAAGAATTTTCGTCTTTGGGAACTATCATGATCATTCAATAAGAATGGTTTCAATTTCGGTGAAAAAGGCCCAAAAAGAAAAAAAAAGTCTGTTATAGAGCTATCAAACTGTTGGAAGTTGCTCGGGTTGTGTTTAATTTAATTGAAAATAGGTGCTTTTAACAAGAATGAGTGGTGAATAAGGTTTCATAAAATTGGCTCCAAATTGTTTTGATGTAGATTTTCCACCTGTGCGGAAATGCACTGATATAAAATCATGTAGCTTTTATTTAAAGACTGAAGAGTCCATATTCAGGAAATTGGTGCAAAGTTTAATGAATTCTTATGATTCTTTATATTTTTATTCTGTTTCACTTGACTATAGTTTAACTAAAACTATACAGCTGCATGCCAATTTATTTTAATTACTACAGCTTAATTCTTTCGATGTTCTTATCCTTGTTTCAATTGTTCTTTGAAACTTGTGCATAGCTTGTTCTTATTGCTTACATAGCCATTTTAATATAATATAATATAATATAATATAATATAATATAATAATAATATTATTATTATTATTTTGAATAGTTAGGTTAAGTGAACTGAGCTTGCAGTTGCTACTTCACTCTTGAGTTTCAGGGTTTTGCTTTGAATAATAATATAATCTGCATGCTGTTCACTTATATTGTTTTTTATTTGCTACCAGAACTGCTGCAGTGTTATATATATATATATATATATATATATATATATATATATATATATATATATATATATATATATATATATATATATATATATATATATGTTTTTCTTCATTTTTATATATATTTGTTGTACATGTTGCTAATTTTTTACCTTTATTGTCTTTATACTTGAGACTAATTTGTTCTGTTTCCTGTAGACTATCTTGGGACTACTGATTTTGTTGAGAGAGGAACTGGTGACGTTGTTTTTAGAACCTGTCACGAGGAGAGAAATAGACTTGTGTTTCAGATGGGCTCCTCTGATGCTGTTAGGGCTCTAGCTGCTGCTGAGTTAGTGTGAGTATATTCTATTTTTGTTAACCAATGAGGATAAAAAATAAATTTACAATTATTTTCATCATTACAGATTTAGCTATCATATATTTTAATAATATTTAAAATGGATATCAATATTCTTTCTTATCCAATTTAGAAGTGACATATGACATGTTCCTATGAAGAATTTCTTAGAATTTTCTTTAAGGAGAACTTTAATTGTTCCATTTCATAATGGGTTGGTTGATATTTACCCCAATGAATAACTAATTATTTTTATTGCCAAGTGATGTTTTTATGATGCTCAGTAGTAGCTGAATTCAAACTAAGAAATGGATTATGAAAGATACGATAATAATAATAACATGTTTTTATCCCACTACGTCGGGTTGGCTATATGAATCCTTTTTCTCCATTGTGTCCTGATAAGAGTCAAATTCACATTTAAATCTAATAAAACTAGGTCATTTTTATACTTTTTAACTAAGTCTTTTTTGATCTTCCTCTACCTTTCTAAACACAACAGAAATCTAATACATCTTGGCTGAGGTTTTATGTGGCCAAGTAACCTATAAGGTGAATCTCTCCAATTTTATTTGCCACCAATGCTATTTCAACCTTTTCACATTTATACTCCTTCAACATTCTATCTCTATAAGTAAATTTATTCATCCACTTGAGCATCCTTATTTTTGCAACACTTAATTTTATGCTTCTCTTTTAATGACTAATATTTTGCGCCATAAAGTATTGCAGGTCTCACCACTGTCATATAAAATTTTCCCTTAAGTTTGAATGTTACATTTCTATCACACAACAAGCAGGATGTATTCCTCCATTTCAACCAGTCAACTTGAATTCTACTAATAATATCTTCATCTATTTCACCATCACTTTGAACAAGAGATTCAAGATATCTAATAAGAGCACTCTTTTTAATGACTTGATCACCCACTATCAAAATCCCACCACTAGATCTATTACTACTAAAATTATACTCTGTATATTTAATTGTAAATCTAATCAAATCATAACCTTTAGACTTTAAGGTTGACCTTTATCATTCAAGTTTTTCGTCAACTTTCTCTCTAGTCATACCAACAAGAAGAATATCATCAACAAAAAACACACACCAAGGTACAGCCTCTTGCAAGTGTCTAGTAAGAACCTCCATGACTAACGAAAAGAGATAAGGGCTTAAAGCTAATCCTTGATGTAATCCGATTGAAATAGAAAAACACTTGGTCAAATGATAGGAAGTGCTTGTATTCACAAGCAACCTATCCAAAATCGGCGAACCAACAGCAGCCAAATGGCTGTCCACAGCAGGAAAACAGCAGATTTCTGCTGTTTATAGCAGGAAAACAGCACTTGTTCGGGAAAATACGAGAGAAAACTCAAGAAAAGACTTGTATTCCACTTAGACGATGAATAAAAGAGCAAGATACAATTGATCCTCAATTCGAGAGGAGGATCGATCTCTCCCAAATCTCTAGACGCCGCTAGAGCCCAAAGAAAACCTAAATCTAAGAGATCTCAAATTTCAGCCAAATTCAAGATGCCCAAACCCTAGGAAAAACCTATATTTAATGCATACAAATCAAAAGGAATTCCCTAAACAGTCCATACATTCAAATTTCTCTCTGAAACCCCCCAAAAATCCTTCCTAAAACGCTCTATATGAGCGGTCGGCCGCTCGTTCTGGCGGAAACTCCGCCTATTTTGCGACTTCGCCCCCGAACCGGTCCCGCCTGGACCGGCTGGACCGGTCTAACATCAAACTTACACATTTTCATTTTGCATTACTAAACGCCACCCCTCCCTATCTGTCCTCATCCAGCATTCTTACTTTTGCAGGTCCAAAGATGTTGCGGCCATTGATATCAACATGGGGTGTCCCAGGTCGTTCTCCATCAGTGGAGGAATGGGAGCTGCGTTACTATCTAAACCTGAACTTGTCCATGATGTACTCCATATTTTTAATTTAAATGTATATTTTAAGTTTCCTTAGTAAATTGATGTCCCGAATTCCATTGAGTGATAGCATGCAGTATCTTTTCTTTACCAGATCTTGACCACATTGAGAAGGAATTTGAACAGTGCGGTAACATGTAAGATTCGTCTTCTCAATTCATCCCAGGATACAGTGGAACTTTCGCGTCGAATTGAGATGTCTGGTGTTTCTGCACTTGCTGTTCATGGAAGGTATTCAACTCCTGAAAACCTTGTGCTTGTTCTGGTGATGTCATATGCAAGTTATTCAATAGATGTGCGGTGATCTTCTGTTGTTTTTTTTTTTTTTGTGGGGGGGGGAGGGGCGGCCGGGTGGCGCTGGCTGTTGCGTTGTTGCTTTTGTAATAGCTTGGTTTATTTTCATAGCACTAACTGTTCATAAAAGGTATTCAAATTCTGGATACCTGATTTCTGGTGATTCTTTATCTAAGTGATTAAATTGATGTATGGTATGGTAACTATGTTAGGATTTCTTTTAGAATGTCGAATGTAGCTTAGTTTTATTATATTTCAATCCCCTTTTTGTGTTCTGTTTTGCGTAGGAGCAGTTGTTTGACGTTCTCCTTTGTTAGAACAAATTTGCATGACATTTTGGTTTGAGTTCCTGAATTGCTACCTTCCTGTCTGTTGAATTTAAGTCTCGAGTTTTCATGAAGTTTCTAGAATTCCAGTCTTCATGATCAATCTATATGCGCTCTCTTTGAAAGTCTTGAATGTTAATTATTTTATGAGTTGTTTTTTGAAAAGCTGAATTGGTTCATAAGTTGGAATGCTATTGTAAGCATGAGGTAGTATTGCATCAAATGTTATGTTACGTGTAACTCCCTGAATTACTTTAGGTGCAGTCTTAATTTATTATCGTCTTTTTCTATTCCTGTTTGGATCTATTTGATTTTACTTGATATATTAGTTCCACATTGCCAATGTATGAATTGTAGGAGAGTTAAGGACAGGCCACGAGATCCTGCAAAGTGGAGTGAGATTGCAGATGTTGTTTCAGCATTATCCATTCCTGTTATAGCTAATGGCGATGTCTTCGATTATGAACATTTTGAACGGATAAAAATTGCCACTGGTAATTAAGGAATTTTCTTTTTATAATTATTTACTGCCTTTTTGTACAAGTGATTAGTTTTTCTCATCTTTGAAGTTTATTTGGAATGTTTTTTTAAGCTTATAAGTGTTATCATGCCAAGACCCAAAGGAAATTCAACTCACACTATGATATTAAAATGAATTTTTTTCTCGTATTCTTTATTTTTTATTTTTAATGAGGTTAATTTATCTTATTCTGGTTGAAGAAGTAGAGAAAGTAAGGATAATAAGAATCCAAAGTTGAGGCTAAGTAACTTTTCATTTTATTGTGCGTGGTTGTTGTGGCTAGGTTCTTGGTTTTATACTATGATGCACGGACACGGACACGGACACGACGACACGGACACGGACACGACGACACGGACACGACACGACACGGACACGGGACACGGCTTTTTTGAAAATATAGGACACGGATACGGCGCGGACACGGCAATACATTTTTTATATAGTGTATATATATTAATGTAATATCATATTAAAAATGATAAACAATAATAAATGAATGACATGATAATTTGTCTATCTTATAATATAAAATATTTAATACAAAATATTTAGTACAACCACAAAAATATAAGCAAATAATCACTTACTACAACATCAAGCATTCAAGCTTCAACTATTAGGATTAGCTTTAGAGGTTTGTTTTTGGTCTTCAATATCATCATCATTGAATATCACTACTTTCAACTCTAGTTCAACAAGAGAAAGATTTGTAATTGTGCAAAAAGAGAGGAGAAGAAAATACCTTTACTGCCAAAGAGAAATGAAAATGAAAATGAAAATATTCGATGAATGGAAATTAAATGTAGACGTTGATTTCGTGTTGTGGATATGAAATAAAAATTTAGTTTAAATATCGCAAAATATAAGAAATTATATTTTAAAAAAATTATAAAATATTTAAGATACGCGTGACGGACACGCGTGTCCAATTTATTTTTAATATTTTTTTAATTGGACACATTTTCGGCGTGTCCGACACGTGTCGGAGGAGTGTCGAACGAGTGTCGTGTCGGACACGGTGTCATACACTGCACGCCACTTTGAGGAGAAGTGTCGGTGCATCATAGGTTTTATATGAACATATTTGTGAAATCATAACTTCTTCTATTTGTTGACCTGCATACTATATCCAAAGGAAACAAAAAAGAGGCTCAAAATCATACCTTGCCCGATGGATCCTCAAAGTCCTGCTGAAATCCCGCTGGCAGCGCCGATTCACATCGTATCTCCGCACCTCCTGCGCAAAAGCCGGTCTCGATCGCATCCCAGAGCGGGCCTTTAAAATGCGACCGAACCCTCCTCTTCGAGGACACACCCGACCAAGCTCTCTCCCTCGACATATACGACTGCTTCCACACTTGCTTCCCTCCGTCTCTGTTTCGTGCTTCCAGCGACCCGAAGCTAGAGCCGCAGAAACCCCAACTCCACCTCCTGCCTCTCGGCTCCCTGCTACTCCAGAACTCCTCTCCCATAGAAGCTGCTTCGATCACTTTGTCCGATCCGACGTAGTTGGAGCCCTCATCCGACGTCCTAGCCTCCTGGATCCCGTCAACCTTGCGATCAAAATCTATGTCCGATCCCTCCAGACCAACGCCGACCTTGCTCCTCCCGTCGCCTCCACCCCAACGTCCTTGCTTCTCCGACTTCCTCTAGCCGAGAGAGAGAGAGAGAGAGAGAGAGAGAGAGAGAGAGAGAGAGAGAGAGAGAGAGGAGAGCACCTTACCTGTCCCGATTCCTCCCTTCCCGTCGCTTCTTCGACTTGTCCCTGGCTGTTCGACTTTGCGCCTTTCTTCCTGTTGGAAAGAAAGTTACGACATTTTGATTCAGAAGCAACAACGGGAACTCGTTGGCGTGAAGGTAACTTTGTCCCTCTCACCCGCTTCTTCGGCCAAATCCAGTAAAACTTCCAAGCCGAGAGGGAGAGGGAGAGAGATTAGACTTTTATTATTATTTTTAATTAATCATAATTATTATGATTAATTATAATTGATTTTAATTAAAATGATTATAATTAATCCTATTAATTATAGTTGATTTTAATTAATTGTAATTTATAATACTTAATTATAATTAATTATTATTTATTAATTACACTTTGTTAAAGTTAATTAATGTTCATTAGTTATAATTAAATTTAATTATAACTATTTATTTTAATTAATTTTAATATGTAATTAATTATTTTAATTAATTCTAATTAATTATTTAAAATAAAAATAATTATGATTAATGAATTAATTATAGTTGTTTAAAGATAATTATAATTAATTGATTTAATATAAAAAAAAGAAGAAAAGCTCACCCTTTGCTCTCCCTCGATCCTCGGGCCAACACCGTCAAACCCCGCGCAGGTATAACTTTCCTAAACTCTAAAACTCCGAGATCCCGCTTTCGATACTTGCAACGCGACCAAACGACCACCTATACACGCTTTTCTCTAGCGTGGTGGGAGGAAGTTCGTCGCGGTGTTTTCAACGAATTTGGAGATCACATAAAATCATGTTCTCGATGTGCGTGCCAAATCGGTAAATCGCCTATACACGCTTTTCTCTAGCGTGGTGGGATCAGGACCCGGTGCAGTGCGTACGGCAAGACCGGGATATTCATAAGTACTCGTTCGCGGGGAAATAACTGCTTTTCATCCATAAGTACCCGCTCGCGGGGAAACAACTGTTTCTCTTTTGCAACAGGTACCGAAAACCCATACACGCCTTTCTCTGGCGTGGTGGGGACAAAAACTTTACAAGGCCGCGGTGTCCTCGAAAGAGGGCACCTACCGTACACGCTTTTCTCTAGCGTGGCGGGAGGCCCAGTTTTCCGTAGTTTTCCCCTAAACGGGGGAGACGCCGGGAGGTTGCCGAAATTTCGGGTGAAAACATATCGTACTCGGACCTGTTTGAACTCAAAAGAATGTGAACGGTGGACTTGTGGGACTGAACTTGAACTTGCTTGGACTTGAACTTGTGGACCAAATGAAAAAGACTAATTTTAAACTTAATTAAAATAAAATTGAAATGAGAGCTTAACTTGAGCAAAATTTGGAGAATCATAATGGATTTTTGTTGGACTTGATTAAGCAAATTTTACTCAAATTTGAACTTGTAGTTTGAATCTCATTTGATTCAAAATCAAGTAGAACTTGGACTCAAATGTAACATGAACTACAAAAGGTTGGACCACAGGGGACTTGAATTGGCATTCGATTTGAACATCGAATGAAATGAACAAGGATTTGAACATTTGAACTCAAGCCAAGACTTGATTTGGGACCGCAATGAACTTAACTCAACTTGAACTCGAATTTGGGCTTAGACTCATTTTCAAATAAATGAAAAAGAGCTTTGACTCAACTTGGACCTAATTGAGAGCTACAAGAGATCATGTTATGACATGGAATATTACTTGAGCAACCAATTAAGAATTTGATTTGAAAAATGACATCAAGATTCTAATGGAATGTTAAAGAATTCTCATTTCAATTTGAATGTAATTGCTAATTAAGATATTTGGGTCATTCAAATCTTATGCAAGCAAGAGTCAAGTGGGAATGCAAATGTGACTTGAAAGTTAGACATAATTAAGACAAGATATCAACAAGGAACTTCATTTGAACAATGATACAATATCTCCAATGAAATATTGGGAGACTATCATTTCAATTGAAATGCAAATGGAAGTGTATAAACTTGTGGATTAACGGACTTGCAAGGTGTCATTCACTCATAAATGGTGATAGCATAATATGACAACACAATGCCTCCAAGGAATTGCAAAATCTATATGTAATTAACAATTAACCAGCTCATGATACTTATCTTAATCATGTAGCTGAATAATGTAAGATGATTTCAATAATTACAAGGAGGTACAATGAACATGATGGTTTGACAGTCAACAATAATCTACAAGCAAGCACATCAAGCTCTCAATGCGTTCAAGTGACGAATGATGAAAACAAAATGGGCTCAGAGCATCCAACCAAACTTACTTGAGAATGACATTCGTATCAATCATTCAATCAACTCCAAAAGATCTGCAATACATACAAATCCTTTACGAATACAAATGTATGTACAACATCCGTCCATGGGTAGATGTAGAAAGACTTCAGTAAATGCAGAATCCTGAAGTTGATTTCAGTCCGTGAAAGAATACATCTACCTGCCCACTCGCAATAATGACAGCTATACTACCTGAGCCAAACAAGTACAACGAATACAAGCATCTACGAATAAAGGTAGGAGATTAGTTAGTGCACTATGATCCGCCTACAAAAATCAACAAATAGTGCACGACAGTCTACCTGTACGAAGCAGCGAACAATTCTATTCAGAAGCTGCTACGCCACCGGATCCGCAACACTCGTACTAGCGGACAGAAGGCGTGTATAAGCTCTGAAATCAAATGTTGTGTATTCAAATGTTAATTATCTGCACAACTATAAATATTTCAAAATACCCTTGCACGTGCACTAGAGAATGTATACACATAGGTACACTAAAGGGGGTATATAAAAATCACCCGCATGGGCCCCAGCGAGCGTGTTATTGGTACACACGTGGCGCCTAGGGATGCTGCGCGGGTCGATAAGTGAATTCTAGTTCGAACCCGATCATTCTATACAGATCAACAGAAGTCGACAGGGTTCGAACCTTTAAATAAATACATGATTGTGGGGATCAATGTATTTGTTTCAATACATTCATATTAGGCTTTCAAGACCTACAATCAAAAGAATTCACTAAATCAAAGGCATGAAGCCTATGAAACCCGATCATCGAGCAACAACTTACTCGAGCTGACAAGGTCCAATCAACAAAAAGGAAATGACCCCAAACACCCCGATGATGGCCGTGTTGAATGCAGATCTCAAACGGAGGGGTTTCCCAATATTTTCAAATGTCTTCCAAATATCCAAAGTTCATAGCTCCACCCAAAAGTTCACCCAAAAAACTCCACAAAAATCCCAAAATCCAAAATCCCAAAAGAAACTCTACAAAAATCTCAAAAGTCCAAAAATATTTAAAAATGAAACTATCCATCAACACTTAAAAGCAAAATTCATCCACCCTCCGCATCAGTCTGCCGGGGTGGACAAATTCAAATAAACTCTAGCTCACAAAGAGCCAAATGCCTAGTCGAAAATATCACTAGGATCCATTCTCAAACAATCTTTTGCCAGTAAGGACGTGGTACGTGTCCTCTAACCGGCAGTTTCGCCGCCAAATGGCACTGCAGGTAAACGGTTATGACCCGGGGCCCTCTGAACCGAGTGCTTTTGCCGCCAAATGGCACCACAGATAGCGGTTATGGCTAGAGCCGATACGCTCCTTAATGGCGTTAAATCCTTGAGATATGAATCAATAGGATATGATCGATAGGGCACAAAGCCCTCTGTCAGCTAAGGTGGATTTAAATTTATCCCCTTAGACAAACATTCAACCCCGGTCTACAAGGTTCCCTTGGACGAAGCAACCTATGGCTGCCGACAAGGATCCTTCTGTCAGGTTGGGTCGACTACCTCCTCTGACTAAGTAGACCAGGGACCACGATGGCCCGGGATGACGGAACCATGGGATCTTGATCGGGTCCATCATCCATTCCCCCACCATTAGCTTTAAGTGCAGGATGGTGAAATTTCTACTTAAAATATAAAATCTTCAAATTCCCAACTACTTTCCAAAATTCCCAAATTCTTAATCATTTTCAAATTTTCAAATCCAATCATTGCTGCTACTATATGCCAGATAACACGTATTCTATACGTATCTGATTGACGACTAGCCTTAATCGAAAGTTCTCTCTCGTGATCGGGAGGGGTAATTAACTATAGGGGCTTGCGCCTAATAGAAACCAGAACTCAGATCATAAAGTCCTCACAAAATGAGGGCGAAATCTCTGGGTAGTGTCTTATCTACAAACCCATCTGCCTTCCAAAATTTACCACGGAACTTAGTTCGTTAAAACTCCCTCACCGAATAAGAAAAGCGAGTGGAGGCCGAGGCCGAATTTTCGGAGCCCACACTATTCATTTTGTTACCTATCAATTATCTTCTCCATATTGTTTTTAAGATAGCAACTTTATAAGATCCCACGGTAACACCCTTACCCCTTTCCAAACACCTTCTAACTCCCCCCTCCCTAAAACCAACAGTCTCACACATCGTGCCGTCTCTTTTCCTTTAAGTGCTAATAAAGCTTTAGAACTTCTTGAATTTCCTATGGTCAAGTTATAGACTGGACAAACGTTACTTTTCCCTAAAAAATTCAGTTTTTCCATAGCCATTTTGAATCTGTTTATGTAAGCCAGTTTAATTCACATGTATAATTAATGTGTGGTAATGATTAGCTATCTCAATATATGGTTTTGAAAATTGTAGCGTTTGAGTATGATGTGATCGGCCATTTCTTTCTCCATTCTAGGGTAACTAATGCAATGTTCATGATTGAGTTAATGCATTAAATAGGAAAATTCTTGTGACTGAAATTTCTCATACCCGGTGTTTTTTTAAGAAACTTCATTTGCAGATTTAATATTTGGTCCTGGTAATGTTAAATCCTGTAAATCATGTTTTATGGTCATGCTAAATTTTTATACCTGAAATTTCTTATGATTGAATTTTGTTGATTAAAATATCATTGTAAAATTTTCAAATTAAACTAATAGCACAATTATAATTTAATATCAATCATATTTTAGGAATCAATAATATTTTTATATTTTTAATATCTTTATTGCCCATATCTTTTTACTTTAGTCATGGATGTTCTCACTAGACATTTGCAAGAGGATGTACCTTGGTGTATGCTTTTTGCTGATGATATTCTTCTTGTTGATAAGACTAGAGAGGGAGTTGAAGGTAAACTTGAATTATGGAGGTCAACCTTAGAGTCTAAAGGTTTTCGCTTGAGTAGATCTAAAACGGAATATATGGAGTGTAAGTTTAGTAGTAATAGACCTAGTGAGGGGATTGTGACTTTGGGCGATCAAGTCATTAATAAGAGTACACGTTTTAGATATCTTGGATCTATTGTTCAGAGTGATGGTGAAATAGATGGGGATATTATCAGCAGAATTCAAGTTGGATGGTTGAAGTGGAGGAATGCATCGGGCTTGTTATGTGATAGAAATGTACCCCTCAAACTTAAGGGAAAATTCTATAAGATGGTAGTGAGGCCTGCAATGCTTTATGGTGCCGAATGTTGGCCTTTAAAAGAGAAGCATAATACTAAGTTAAGTGTGGCAGAGATGAGGATGCTCAGGTGGATGAGTGGCTTTACCCTTAGAGATAGGATACGAAATGAGCATATACGTGAAAAGGTTGGAGTAGCTCCAGTAGAAGATAAGATTAGAGAAAGTCGCCTTAGATGGTTTGGTCACATAAAACGGCGGCCTTGCGATGACCCGATTAGGAGAGTAGAGGTATTAGATTTGACTTATGTTAAGAAAGGTAGGGGTAGACCTAAAAAGCCTTGGTTAGAAAATATTAGGAATGACCTTTCTTTATTAGATTTAAACGAGAATTTGACTTTTAATAGGACACAATGGAGAAAAAGGATTCATGTAGCCGACCCCACGTAGTGGGATAAAGGCTTGATGTTGTTGTTGTTGTTGTAATATCTTTATTGCATAAATATCATAATTATATTAATTTATTCAATTATATAATTTTCAAAATTTATTTATTAATATTATAATTAAAAAATGCAAGATTTATTAAAAATTAAATCCTTTGTCTTCTACCCTTCTCCTACCCAAATTCTAGAAACCCTCCATTGATGGTAAAAGCAGCGTGAACTTGTTGGGGAAGTCATCAACAGGACTAACAGTGTTTTGAGGAGAAGAGGATTTATAATGGAAGCTTGCTATGGGAGGAGATACTGTTGATTTAAAGTTAAAATCCATTGAAGCCCAAGATCTGGTGAGTCTGAGATTTATGATAAAATAGAGGAGAAATAATACTTTACTTTGGAAGTAACCGGATTTATTATTCTGTTGGATTTAGGTTATTCATTTTTATTATTTGACAAGATTTAACGTGAATCTTGCTTAAGATCTGCTACTTAATAGTCTCTAAGGCTAATTTTTTCGCAAAGAATTTATACAATTTGATAATCTTCTCTTCACTAATTACCAGCACAAACCGCTTTTGTGCTCTCAATCGTATGGGTCTGCAAGTCAACCTCATAACCTTGATTGGGTGGAGATAAAGTTTAGGCATCATACATTTCCCATCACACAGAGATAGGAAGGTTAAAATGTAGAACCAGAAGATATCAACCTTTTTTATTTCATAGTATTAATCCTTAGTATAGATTTCATAAGCATTTCCTTATTCTGAGCAACATGGCCTCATTGTTATCTAAGTTTCAGTTTGTAATTTTTTTTTTCGTTATTTTATGTCTGGTTTTGGAAATCTTTCAGCCAACGATACTATGGCTTCTATTCTGAATGATGCTTGAATAAGGAATTAAGTTTTAATATTGATTGGTAGATGCTTGTGGTTCTTTTGATTGAACCCATGCGTATATATTTAATTTTGTTCTTATGATCAAGTTTCCATGGTATTTCACTTCTTCTTGTTATAAATATGATTAAGGTGGAGCATTGACTGAATACAGATATCCAAACACAATGCACTGTTAAAAGGTGGAATTCCGACATCCTTGAGGAATTCTGGATGTAATGCTGATGAGGGCATCAGATTTCGACACGTGTACCATCGCCGGAGACGCCGATCGACGGCCTTGATTCAGAGCCTTTATTTTTGATGCTTTAGTTTATTCATGATTTTTATTTCATGTTTTTCCTTTTGTACCCCTATGAGGGAATTAGTACTTATTGTAGCCCAAGGGCATTTTCGTCTTTATGCATTTTATTTCTTGATAGCCTATATAAAAGGCTTTGTCATTGTACTTGAGATTATTATTGAATGAATGAAAATTTCCGTGATTTGTTCTCTTTGTGAGTGCATGAAGATCTCTTGGTGAGTTCTTCCATTGAGATCTCTTAGTGAGTTCTCTAATTTTTCTTTTTTCTTTTAATTGCTCTTCTTAATTTCCTCCCCACAAGAAAGCTCTACAAAATTCCCCTTCCCCTAGTTCTTGCCGCCGGCCCCCCTAGGGTTTTCCCCACCGCCGGCCAAGCTCCCCACCACCGTCCATCCCCTTGCTGAGATCCCTTCCCCACCCGACTGGCCTCCCCTCTCTCCACCAATTTCCAATGTGAAATTTGAGATTCAAATTTTGAATTGTTTCCTAATTTGGAAATCCAAATTAGGAAAGTTTTCATGAGCAAATAAATTTCAAATCAAATTAATTTGGAGTTTTAAATCCCTTGCCACATCATCAAATCAAGTTTTAATTTCTTTTCCCCTCTCCCCAAATTCCTCCCTCTCTCCCTATGCATGCCGCCGGCCACCCCCTTGGTGGATTGCATTTAATTACCCCATTAACTCCCTTGATCCTAATTTGAAATTCAAATTAGGATCCATTAATTTTCCCTCCTATTTGTATTAAAACTAAAATAAATTCAGCTTAATCCTTTTCCTCCTCTCTTCTCTTCCACCGCCGGCCCTCTCTCTCTCTTCCCCATTAATTCTTCATTAAGGAATTAATTTCCCTCTCATTGGAATTCAAATTTCCCCTCCAAAACTCCCCAAAACTGAAATAATTACTCTCAGTTTTTTTGTCTTTGTTTTCTAAACCAATCTCCCCTCACCCCACATCCACCGCCGGCCTCCCCATACCTTCTACAACCCGCCGCCCCCCTTCTCTCCTCATTGGAGATTTACTTGCGGCGACCACCCCTTCGCCTCTTCAAGAATGCATGGAGGTACCCGAGTGGAATTTCGGGTTTGAGTACGACAACCGCGGACGAGTGAACATCCTCCGATCTCCCTTCTTCGACGTCGGATTTGACTTCGACGACACCGTCGAAGAATATTTGGACCGGATCCTCCCAGCTCTAGTGGAGTCCATCGACGATCACTTCTCCGTCTACACGTGGATTATCGAAGGGCGTCGTTACACACTACCTCCACGTCCGGCGCCGTCCTCTCCTTCCCTATGGATCTACGGCACCATCGCCCTCGGAGTGGTCTCATCACTTGCATGGTTCTTCTTCTCCCAACAAGCCTAGAAGTAGGTAAATGAGTGACGCCTCAAGGTGAGACAATCGCTTTGTTAACCACGGGATTCTAATTGGCATTTCATTTGCTTTACTTTATTTACTGTCGTTATTTTACCGATCTTGCTATTTTAGGTGTAAGCTCTTGCCTAAGCGTAGTTGAATTCTAAGATCTCTGAGAAGTTTCAATTGTGAACAATATTAAGCTTGCAATTTCACCACTTAACAATATTTTATTAAGCTTCTAAATTTAATTCCTGGTTTCACATCATCTTGGTATCAGAGCATGGCTAGCATGCTTTGTTTGTGCTAGGTGCATCCTAGGAGTCTACCTTAGCTTGTCTTTGGTCGTTTGCATGCATAACATCATCTAGGTAGTTTTATTTACTTTTTTTCTTTGCTGTCCAGTAATTTCCTGCATCATATTTTCATTGCTAACATGCATGTCTACTTTACCTAAGTGTTATTTTAGTCACTTACCACCCACCGCTTCACCTAAGTCACTTGCTACACTTAAAATCCTTGCTGTCCAGAATTTTCCTGCACTGTTTAGTGACTCTTAAGTGCACTTTAACCCTTGACAATTTGCTGTCCACACTCCGCAGCCAACCCGTGACTCCTAGACACCTTTCGCCTTTGTGTTAGGTGGCTGTCCTTGACTTTCCAGCAGCTATTTGAGTCTTTAGGAGCTGTTTTCTGTAGCATTTAAGTGCTGTCCTCCACCCCAACACTTCCCCATTCATCCCATAACCCACCCCATGGATCCACAGCATCTCCAAGCTACCCTAGACCTCATCTTGGGCCAATTAGGGACTGTTACGCAACAAATTCGTAACACTCAGACGGATTTAGCGGATTTTAGGAGATTAACCAGTGATCGGTTAGATAACATAGAGCGTATTGGGAACCCCGCAATCTACACACCCTCACGGCCTCACTCACCCTATGACGAGGATAACCGAGCAGATCATGGCCACCCTAGAGACCAGTACCGCCATAACCCGAGACCCCATCAAGCTGTAGGAGATGAGAACCCGTGGAGAGACAACGATGTCCAGTTGTTGAAAAACATTAGAATTGATGCCCCAACTTATGATGGAACCCTCCATGGATAGTTACTTCAAATGGTATAACATCTCGGAGGCTAGGAAGGTTAGATTTGCAGAAATGAAACTCATGGGTAGAGCCAACTTGTATTGGACCAATTTAGAGAATATGTGCGAGGCTCGAGGAGAACACCCTATCACGGATTGGAGGACAATGAAACAAGAACTTAAGAGAAAATATCTTCCTCCTTCATACTACCCTAAGCTCCTTGATAAATGAAATAGATTGACCCAGGGGAGCAAGCCCGTCAAAGACTATATCTCGGCCTTTGATGATTTCCTGATCCGATGCAATGGTGAAGAGTCGGCCACCCTGACTCAAATCCTGTCCATGTTTAGGGCTGGCCTTAGGGAAGATCTGCGCACTAAACTTTTTGCTAGAGGAGTAGACTCGTTAGAGGCAGCCTGCAGCCTAGTACTCGACCTCGAAGATTCTAAAACCCACTCCCAAACGAGACACTTTGACTCCCGCTCGAACTCGTATAGAACCCCGTGTGGTCAACCCCAAAACCGACCCCCGGGTTCGACTGCCAGCCGACCCCCTGCTAGTTCGGCCCCACCTCGCATAGACCTCAAAGGTAAGACCCCCGAACGAGACGCTTCCAAACCCAATTCTGGAACCAAATGCTATAGGTGTCATGGGTATGGACACATTGCTTCGCAATGTTCTAGTCCTTACAAAGTCACCATAATTGAAGAGAGACGAGGAGGAAGAACCTGAGACTGATTTGATTCACCATGTGGATGAGGAAGAAGACTCTTTTACTGAAGAAGAGCCTGTTACCCTGCAAGTTGTTAGGTGCGCTTTGGCCCAACCTAAGTTGAGTGATGATTGGCGTAGAACCTCAATCTTTCATACCTTTATTAAGATTGGAGAAAAGAACTGCAAAGTTATCGTAGATAGTGGAAGTTGTATCAATGCAGTCTCTTCAGCTATGGTGTCCAAGCTCAACCTTAAGGTGACCCCTCACCCAAATCCGTATAAGGTTTCTTGGATCAACTCGACTACCATAGAAATTAAGGATCGAAGCCTTATTCCTATAGAATTTGTGGGATATCAGGATAAGGTTTGGTGTGATGTTCTAACCATGGATGTGGGTCAAATTATCCTTGGTCGCCTTTGGTTATTTGACAATGACGTCCATATTTATGGGAGGACGAACACCTGTGTGTTCGAACATAATGGAAAGAAGATCAAGTTAATGCCCTCTCAACCTAAACCTCCCAAGACTGAAGCAAAGCCTACGCCTGTCAAGCAAAGTAAAGGGCTCCACTTATTGGCAGCGAAAGAAGTGGAAACTGAGATCACCCAAGGAGCACCCATGTATGCCCTTGTGGCTAGAGAGGTAGATGAGGATCAGAAAGAACCTATCCCCGATGCCGTCAAGCCCCTTCTTGAAAGCTTTGCTGATGTTTTCCCAGATGATTTGCCTAACCAACTGCCACCCCTGCGGGACATACAGCACGCGATAGATTTGGTGCCGGGAGCATCTCTGCCCAACCTCCCTCACTACCGTATGAACCCGACCGAACATTCTGAGCTGAAGAAACAAGTTGATGAACTCCTACAACGTGGATTCATTAAGGAGAGCCTTAGTCTGTGCGCTGTTCCTGCACTTTTGACTCCCAAGAAGGACGGCTCATGGCGAATGTGTGTTGATAGCCGCGCTATCAACAAGATTACTGTCAAGTATAGGTTTCCCATTCCCCGGTTAGATGACATGCTGGACATGATGACCGGAGCTACTCTCTTTTCCAAGATAGATCTTAAGAGTGGGTACCATCAAATTAGAATCCGTCCAGGGGATGAGTGGAAGACAGCATTCAAGACTAAAGATGGACTGTTATGCCGTTTGGTCTGAGCAACGCCCCTAGTACCTTTATGAGGGTTATGACTCAAGTTCTTAGGCCTTTTTTAGAAAAATTTGTGGTAGTTTACTTTGATGACATCTTAATCTACAGTACTTCGGTGGATCAACATCTCAGTCACATAACACAAGTCTGTGAGGTTTTGAGGAAAGAACAGTTATTCGCTAACCCTGCCAAATATAAATTTCTCACCGATAGTGTGACCTTTCTTGGATTTATCATTTCAACTCAAGGGATATCTGCGGACCCAGAAAAGGTGCGAGCTATTAATGAGTGGCCAGAACCTAAGAATATTCGGGATGTTAGGAGCTTTCATGGATTGGCCACATTCTATCGGAGGTTTATTCGGAATTTCAGCACCATCGTAGCCCCAATAACTGACTGTCTTAAGAAAGGGGAATTCCATTGGACGACAGCTGCGACCAAAGCTTTCGAGGATATCAAGAAGAAAATGGTAGAAGCTCCTGTTATGCGTCTCCTGGATTTTTTTAAAGTGTTTGAGGTAACCTGCGACGCATCAGGGATCGGAATAGGAGTATTGTCACAAGAGGGACATCATGTAGCTTACTTTAGCGAGAAACTTAATGCAATACGACAGAGGTACTCTACCTACGAAATAGGATTTTTAATGCTATCAGCCATCCCTATATGATTGGAGACACTACTTACAACCCAAGTTTTGTAATATTTCGGATCATGAGGCTACTATGAGATTATCCTCAACATCCCAAAAGAATCATAAATGCCTGCGAATGGACGGTTGGGTTGAATTCTACAAAGAGAATTCATATACTACAGACAAAAAGCGGAGCTGGGAGGAATAGGAGGCAGGCGACGTGCTTTGAGCCGAAGATAATTGGTCACTAGAGAAATGAGAACATAATTGGTCGGATTCGGAACGCATCAAGGAAGATTTTTAAATCTATCAATCAAGAGTGTACTGATTTAAAGAGAAAATGCGGCACTAACAGCGGGAGAAATTTTTGACCAAGAAGAATTCTTGTTAGGGGATGGTTACTTATTCAAGTCGCAAAGTTGTGTATTACCCGACACCTCTCTCGTGTAATTTCTTGTGTGGGAACTACACAGCATAGCTTTATGCTGGACATTTTGGGCAGGCTAAGACCATCGTACCGTTTGAGAGTAAATGATTTTCTGCCCATCTCAGCGAGATGTTAGTATTACTGGATTTAAGCAGATGCCCTACAAAGCCAACTAACTAAACAGAGAAACATAAACAACACACCGGGTGTCGAGCTCCTCCCAGCTCCAAGCCGCAACTCTCCTCTTCCATCTCTTCCGATCCCACAAGCTCCCTTCCTACCCCGACTCCTTCGTTGCTGTGCGGCTTCGTTCATTCGACGACTTCCCTTTCCTCAAGGATCGGAAGTTACTGCATTTCGATCAGAAGCAACGGGCGGGAGCTCGCTGGCTGTGAACAAACTTTCTCCCTTTCACGAGCTTCCTTGGCCGAACTCCCGCTTCCCTTCCTCCTTCCGATCCTCCTAGTCCCGAGAGAGAGAGAGAGAGAGAGAGAGAGAGAGAGAGAGAGAGAGAGAGAGAGAGAGAGAGAGAGAGAGAGAGAGAGAGAGAGAGAGAGAGGGAAGAGCTTCTTACCTTCGTTGTTGTCCGACTTTGCTCCTAGTCCGACTTTCCCTTCCTCCTGAATCGAAAGTTACGACATTTTTTATCAGACGCAAGCACAGGAGCTCACAGGTAGTGAAGGTAACCTTCTACCTTTCGGGTGCTTCTTCGGTCTAATCCCGTAAATCCATCTAAATAAAAAAAAGGAGGTTTTCTTATATTAATTTCGATTAATTGTAATTAATTTTAATTAATTAAATTAATTATATTTTAATTATAATTAAATTATGATTAATTAAAAACAATTTCTAATTAATTATGATTAATTAAAATTAATCATAATTAGTTTATATTATTTTTAATTAATTATTGTTAATTATAATTAATTTTAATTAATTAAATTCAATTATTATTAATTATAATTAATTAAGATTAATAAAAAAAAAAAGAGAGACAGAAGAAAGAAGATGCTCTCCCGCCTCGAGCCGACATCCACCGCCGGTCTACTGGCCCGCCGGCCCCGAAGGTATAACCCCTTGAACTCAGGCTTCCGTCCTCGACGTGTACGACGGACCGGTAGACCACCTAAGCACGCCTTTGGTGAGCGTGGTAGGAGGAAATCCGGTCCGACGCACACGACGAGGCGGACAGTCGCCTCCCTCGCTCTCTTACCTCGTCATGTGTGGCGAGTCAGTGGTCTACCCATGCACGCTTTTCTTAGCGTGGTGGGAAGGGCAACTGGCGCGACACCTACGATAAGGTGAGCGAGCAACCTCCGCTCTTTTATCTCGACTAACGTGTCGGACCGGCGGTCTACCTATGCACGCCTTTATTGAGCGTGGTAGGAGGGGGCAACTGGCACGACACCTATGTTGAGGTAAGCGAGCGACCCACGCCTTCCTGTCTCGACATGCGTGTCAGACCGGCAAACCACCTAAGCACGCCTTTAGTGGCCGTGGTAGGAGGGAAACCGGTTCGACGCACACGGCGAGGCCAGGCGAGCCTGGTGTACTCTTTCCTTTGTGCGACCGGAATGATTCATAAGTACCCCCGGGCGGGGGGAAAGCAACTGCTCTTCTTCTTGTAACAGGTACCGTCAAAGACCCCATGCACGCCTTTATTGGCCGTGGTGGGATGAAAAAATCACGGCCGAGGTGTCCTCGAAAGAGGGCACCTACCATGCACGCCTTTATTGGCTGTGGTGGGAAGGCCCAGTTTTCTCGTAGTTTTTCCCCTAAACGGGGGAGACGCCGGGAGGCTGCCGAAATTTCGGGTGAAATACTACTACACTTGGAACCTGTTTTGAACTCAAAAGAACAAAATATTTGGACCAAACGAGAAAGAGCAGTGGACTTTTGAACTTGATTGAACATGTGCAGAGGACCTGAACAAATTCTAAATGATTTCTAAAGATCAAATTCAAATGAAATGAACTCGAAATGGGACCAAATTGAAATCATTTGAATGCAAAATTGATCTCAAAGGATTTCAAAAAGACAATAAATAATCAACTCGGACAAGCACTTGAATTCGTACTTGAACTCGGGCTGTACGACATTAAGGGGAGACCTGTAAACTTGATGAATTCAAGTCTGAATGAAACTAAACTTGGATCCAAACACATACAAGGACAAAGTTTGAATCATGCATGAGGAAATTCAAATTACAAGACCTCGATGCATGAATTCCTACAACAATTCCTACCAACGCCTGTTGATTGAGATGGCGATGCAGGAGACCAATGATGTATGACCCACTTCTACAAGCAAGTGCAACCCAACGACAACCACCTGAGATTGGTGTGAAAGGTGGTTTGAATGCAAAAGCAAGGGCTCACCTACGAAAACTACTAGGAGGTCGTAGCGGATACAACGGTCCACTGCAGATGACTATAAATAACTTGTGGATAACAACAGTGAATACATCGTAGGCACATCGAATCACTGTGGACACAAGTACAAATATCACCTACGACAGCGGTGATCAAAATCTCTAAGTACACCGGGTACAAAGGCAGCCCGATGTACGAAGAACACCTCTAACAGAATAGAGGAAATGTTTGAACAAATTAGAACCAAACTTCCTGGTGTGTTCCAAATCTTCTTCTTGGTTCTACACATTAGAAGAAAAGCAATTCAGGTGCCCACAAACACCGGAAATAGCAAGTCTACTACGCCGAAGAGCTTAAAAGGAGTTATTTCCAAATCAAGTAGTCTTTGACTCCAAAATCCAAAAGATCTTTCCCCGGTGAATGAGAAAGGGGGAGTCAATATCAAGTCCAATACTCCAAAGTTCAAAAGAATCCTTCCCCGGTGATTGAGAAAGGGGGAGTCAACAGATATCGCCACCGGATCTGCAACATCTATGAAAGCAGACAGAAGGCGTCTACGACCTACAACGCCACGCCACCGGATCTGCAATCTCCGTACAAGCAGACAGAAGGCGTCTACAAATATTTTAAAGTACCCCTGCACGTGCACTATAAATTGTATACACATAGGTACACTAAAAGGGGTAAAAATAATTATAAAACCCGCATGGGCCCCGGCGAGCGTGTTATTCGTACACACGTGACGTCTAGGGATGCTGCGCGGGTTGACAGGTGAATTCTAGTTCGAACCCGATCCTCCTATACGGGTCAATAAGAGTCGACAAGGTTCGAACTCTCAAACAAATATACGATTGCTACGGCCGATATATTTGTCTTAATACATTCATATTAGGCTTTTAAGGCCTACGACAATGAGAATTCACTAACAAAGGCATAAAGCCTACAAGAAACCCGATCCTCGATCAACCGCTTGGTCGAGTTGGCAGGGTTCAAGTTACAAAGAGAAATGACCCTAAACACCCCGATGATGGCCGTGTTGAATGCAAATCTCAACCGGAGGGGTCCATTCCAAATATTTTCAAATGTCTCCTAAAAGTCCACAAAATCCAAAAATCCAAAACCCAAAACTCCACAAAATTCAAAAATCCCCAAAATCCAAAGCTCCATCCAAATATCCACAAAAATCCAAAATTCCACCCAAATACCCAAAAACTCCATAAAAATCTCAAAAATTCCAAAATCCTAAAATATTTAAAAAAATGAAATAAATCCATCAATGCACTTGAAGCAAAAATCCATCCGCCCTCCGCAACAGTTTGTCAAGGCGGATAAATTCGAATAAAACTCTAGCTCACAAAGAGCCAAATGCCTAGTCGAAAATATCACTAGGATCCATTCTCAAACAATCTCTTGTCAGTAAGGACGTGGTACGTGTCCTCTCTAACCGGCAGTTTCGCCGCCAAATGGCACTGCAGGTAAACGGTTATGACCCGGGGCCCTCTGAACCGAGTGGTTTTGCCGCCAAATGGCACCACAGATAGCGGTTATGGCCAGAGCCGATACGCTCCTTAATGGCGTTAAATCCTTGAGATATGAATCAATAGGATATGATCGATAGGGCACAAAGCCCTCTGTTAGCTAAGGTGGATTCAAATTTGTCCCCTTAGACAAACATCCAACCCCGGTCTACAAGGTCCCCCTTGGACGAAGCAACCCATGGTTGCCGACAAGGATCCTTCTGTCAGGTTGGGTCGACTACCTCCTCTGACTAAGTAGACCAGGGGGACCACGATGGCCCGGGATGACGGAACCATGGGATCTTGATCGGGCCCATCATTCATTCCCCCACCCATCCGCTTTAAGTGCTAGGTGGTGAAATTTCATATTTTAAATATCAAGCTTTTCAATCCTTTCCGAATTCCCAAATTCAAAACCCAATTTCCAAATACAATTTCTGCCAATATCTAAATCCATTGCTGCTACTATATGCCAGATAACACGTATATTCTATACGTATCTGATTGACGACTAGCCTTAATCGAAAGTTCTCTCTCGTGATCGAGAGGGGTAATTAACTATAGGGGCTTGCGCCTATAGGAAACCAGAACTCAGATCATAAAGTCCTCACAAAATGAGGGCGAAATCTCTGGGTAGTGTCTTATCTACAAACCCATCTGCCTTCTAAAATTTACCTCGGAACTTAGTTCGTTAAAACTCCCTCGCCGAATAAGAAGAGCGAGTGGAGGCCGAGGCCGAATTTTTGGAGCCCACAGATTTCTGGCGACTCCACTGGGGATTGGTTTTTCTTTCCATCTTTGGCTAGTCGTCTCAGTGCTATAGTAGCAGCTATATCAAATCATACTCAAGATTTTGAATCTTACAAAATGATCATTCAAGAAATTAAAATATTTGAATTTTCTAAAGAATGATCGTTCAAAAATTTTTCATTGAGATAGCGTATTTAGCAGTATTTTAGATTTATATTATTTGAATTGCTCGCTAATATTATCCTCTCTTATTTTTGTGTTCTGTGCAAGTCTCTGCATATTGAAAGTGCGGGGTGATGTATCAGATTCTGATTACTAACCCTTGCCTTTCATTTATGCAGATGGATCTACAGAACACCCCGATGACTGTCCAACTGGGACAAGGAGCCAGGATCCAACTGGCTAATGCTATTATTGAGACCGGAAATGCCGGAGCTACCATCCAGTTTGGTAGCGTTGACTTTCCGGCGATTGCTGCAAGGAGTGCCGCCATTCCTGTGAATGGTAGGAATGTTGAGAAGTCCGCTAGAAGACTCAACGCTACTGAAGCTCCTACCCGTCGTGTGCATCTGCCGGCACAACGACCTGTTGCTGAAAATTTTCGTGGGAGAATTTCTGTATTTGAAAGGCTATCCCAGCCTGAGGCCTTGACCACCAGGAGAATTGTAAATGGTGGAAGAGTTTCTGTGGTGACTGCAAACACCACACCCCTGCCAACCAGGTTATCTGCACCTGGGAAATATGATGCTGAAGCCTCCTCATCTGGAGGAAGGCTTACAAGGAGGCAGAGAAGAAAAATGAATGCTGAGCTCCGAGCTCAGCATCAACAACTGCCAATTCATCCCTCCAATCTGTCGGCCCAAGAGCCTGAAGCCAATGTTCCCACTCGGAACAAGTTTACTGACCTGAAGTGGGTCAAGAGAAATAGCTCTACTGGAGAGCTAAAGAAATCTTTTTGGGATCGACGGCCTGAAGCCCCAATCCCTCCAAAGAAGAAAGAGCCCGAAACTCTGTCTGCTCGAGTATACAGAGTCCTGAAGACTGTAAAGGAAAAGGGGCTGAAGAAAAAGAAGTTCCAACGGCCTTTAGTGATCGAGGCTAGGAGAACCCCGCCAAAGGAGCGTCTGTCCTTTGCTACAGAAAGAAGAGAAAGACAGTATGTTTCACGCGGTGAACATCGGGGTGTGACACCTGAACCATATGTTCAGGGATCCACCGCTGAAAGGTCCCGGTGGAAAGGAAAACAAGTCTGGAGGCCAAAGCCTCGGAGAAATGAAAAAGAAAGAAGAGAAAGGAGTATTGATCTGGGCGTGACATCCGGTGAGGCTTCCCGGAGATCCGCCCCCATCTACAAACAAAGTCAGAAGTGGGCCCCAAAAAGGACCCATAATGACATTCCTCCAGACGATAGACACCTTGGAGAATCCTTCAAGGGATCCCATCGCCCTCCATCCCCTCCAAAAGAAGAAACCAACTTCGATCGCAGCCCACTGATCGAAGAAATCCCCGTGCCTAATCAGGAACCGGAAATTCAGTGGCGGCGCCGCTCGGAGATCCGAGTACTAGAAGAGGAAGGAAATGTACAAGGGGAAGACAACATTTAAGAAGAGGAATTCCTTGAAGAGGGTGAAAATATACAAGAATACCTCGAAGGGGATGAAAACATTGAAGAAAATATGGAAGAAAATATGGATGAATTTATGGAGGAAAACCTAGAAGAAGAAATGCAAGAAATAAATAATACTCTGGACATAGAGGTGGTCTACATGGTGAGACACACCAATACTAATGAGGAAACCTATTATGATGAGGGTGAAGATGAAGATGATCAACAACCGCCGATTAGGCGAGTTTATCACCGTCGTCGTGAAGCTGGGTCCACCACTGGCAGAGGTGGTCATTCTCAAGCAGAAGAAGAAGGAGAAGAAGCCGAGGAGAATCCCTTCGCTGACGATAATGTCACGCTTGCAGACATGCAAAGACAAATGAGGCGACAAATGAGAGCCAAAGATAGAGAAATTTCTCAGTTAAATGAGAAGATGACTGAGATGATGGCTCAGATGGGGGCAATGATGCAGATGATGCAGAGAACTGTTGTTGTTGGCGCCATGCCCAATCCTCCTGCTGATCCTCCGAATTTTCAGATGCCTCAAGTCTCGGGAGTACGAGGTATTCCTGAAGGTGGTCATGCCCACCCCACAAAATGTTGCAAGTACTTCCGAACCAGTAACTGCCGCACAGTTGGAAGGAATGATAACAGAAAGGATCAGGGCTTTCATAGCCGTTGATCAAGCAGAAAAATTAGTGGGCAAAGGTCGTCCGTATCCTGCTGAATACGACCAAGTACCGTACCCAAAAGGGTATTCTGTACCAAAGTTTAACACTTTTAACGGTACTAACAACCCCAGGCAGCACCTGGCACAGTTTAAAGCCACCTGTGGAAATACAGGAGGAAATGACGCCCTACTCTTCCGACAGTTCGTTAGTAGTTTATCAGCAACTGCTTTCGAATGGTATGCTGAACTGCCGAATGATTCTGTAAAGACCTTCGCAGAATTGGAAAATATGTTCGTGAAGAGATTCGCCAGTGCAACAGAGAAGATCACGATTGCTGACCTCGCTCTGGATAAGAGAAAAAGAGAAGAATCAGTGACTAAATACATCACTCGCTGGCGAAATTTAAGCATGAAATGTGAGCAGCAGTTAGAGGAGGAACATGCCGTACAGTTGTTAATGGGCAACATTGATGATAAGATGCAACCCTTCCTGTGCATGGCTACAATCAATACATTCCAAGACTTGCTCGACAGAGTGGCCAAATTTGAGAAGCTGAATTTCTCCAGATCAGAAAATCACTCTGATAAGCCCAAGAAAGCCAAGGCCCCAGGTGCTAGAAGGGGTGAGGCCGACTCTACATTCTTCTCTAGAGCTGATAGAGAAAAGCAAGTGATTTACAACGTAGACAAGGGCAAGCAGCCGATGCAATATCAAGAAAAGCCCAAACAGGCCTACAACCCCAATCCCCAACCGAAGTTGATATTCGGGGGAAATGATAAGCCATGGACTTATCAAACTGGAGGCCAGAAACAAACAACAGGAACTGGTGATAGAACGTTCCAATCCCTTAAAGATAAAATGAATAAAGAGTATTCATTCAAAAGGGAAAGTGTCGCCAAATTATTTCGACAAGTATTGAAATCGGGTTTAGAACTGCCTGAATGCAAGAGACCCGAAGAGTCGAAGCACACTGGTGACCCAAATTATTGCCCATATCATCGGGTGCTCAGCCATCCTATTGAAGATTGCTACATTTTCAAGGATTGGCTTGAAAGAAAATATCAAAAAGGGGAACTCACATTGTCTGACAATGTGTTGTCACACCCTAGAAAGGAATCAACTCGGGTGGTCACGTCCTCTTCCGTATCCCTGGTTGAAGAAAGAAGAAATGAAAAGAAGCCAATTCAAGAAGAAAAGTGGGAGACTGCGGTTTCCAAGAAGACTGTGAAAATGTTGAAGCAACTTGAAGGAGTTTCGTGTGTAAAGTGGAAGTCTCCTATTGAGCCAATGATAGATTTGAAGGCACTGCCAGTGGTACGACCTTCTACTTCAAAACAGTTTTCCAATCAAGTTAGTTCTTCAAAGGCTGAAAAGAAGAAATCATCCAAGAAGAAGACCAAGCTGAAAAAGCCCAAGGAGAAAATGACTGTAACTCAGAGAGTTATCAACAGTTTGGATGAATATTACCAGACTGTGAGGCGACCTATCAAGCTTGCTGACTTCATGACAGAGCTTAAAATCGATGAGGCTGAAGAAGATGATGAAGATTCTCTTCCAACAGAAATATGTCGCGTCATCTCAGTGGCGCCGAGTACCTCGATAAAAGAAGAATACACTGAAGAAGTACCCTCTGAATCCTGTATGATGGTTTTGCCAATGGATTACAGCTCAGAGGAGGATTTATATTTTCTAGAGGGAGACGAATCAGACCCTAGCATAGCGTCTCGGATGGGACATGTAAACCTAGGTGGTGATTCTGAATCAACGGATGAGTCCCTAGACGCAACAATGGCTGATTCTGAAGAAAATACTCCATTAAATGACTCTGAGCCGGAGGAGATTGCTCAAGTGCAGTTAAGAAGCGGAAAAATACTACCGCCTCCACCGAAGAAAGGGGTCTCCAATAAAGATAAGGAAAAAGAAATAGTTATCAACGATGGCATTATCCCTGAAGATCTTAAGAAAAAGAAGACTTCAGCCAAAGGGATAGATTATAATATCTTATCCCATCTGAGAAAAATCCCAGCACAGCTCAGCATATACGATGCTTTGGTGATGTCTAAAGACCTTCGAGAGACTCTGATTCAGGCTCTCAAAGATCCCGAAAGATACGAAGCGTATTTTGCTGAACGTAGTTTGACTGAAGTTCTGCAAGCTCGAAATGAACCATTCATTACTTTCTCCGAAGAGGACATGATGCTCGGAGCTGCAGACCATAATCGTCCTCTGTACATTACTGCAGAGAGTGATAAGCTGATCATCAGTCGAATCTTGATCGATCCTGGATCCTCCATAAATCTGATAAGTTTGAAAGCACTAAGATCCCTCTGCCTTGATGTGGAACACCTCGGGCCAGATAAATTGATGGTGCATGGTTTCAACGAGAAAGGGCAGAAGACCCTTGGATCATTCATGCTCCCTCTTGTATTTGGAGAGCTCCATACAGAAGCTAAATTTCATGTGATTGATGCGGATACTTCATTCAAGGCGCTACTAGGTCGCCCCTGGTTGCATGAATATGGCATTGTCCCGTCAACATTACACCAGTGTATGAAGTATCTCAAAGATGGAGAAGAATTCAGGATCTCTGGCGACATTCAGCCATTCACAGTTCATGAAGCAACAATCTACGAAGATGCGCGGTACTTTATGCCAAAGAAGCAAAAGTCTTCGAGCTCCCTCGAAGCTAAAGCATCAAATTCAAAGACTGCAAAACGACCTGAAAGAGAAGGTGAGAAAAAGCAGGTGGGGAGAAAGAAGGCAGCGCCGACTCTTCCCAAAGCACCGACCATTGCAAAAGAAAAGAAATACGTACCTCATCTTGGGAGTGATACGGATGAAGATGATGATACTCCTGCCAAATCTCGAAGAGTATGCCAGTCCACAGACGAATGGAGTAGGCATGTTGAATTTTCAAATGATGATTATGACTACGATTCTATCTATATGAATACGGTGCAGAATGTGTTCTCTAGAAGAATTGACAGCCTATCAATTTCAGATAGTGTACTCGTAGTCACACGTGTTCCCTTGCAACACTTCAAAGAAATCATCTCACGCGAGGTGCATAAGGTTGAAGAACTCGCTACTCTCTATCTGCCTCCCCGTAAAAATGGAACTGTGCCAAAGAATGTGCTATATTCCACGGGAGTTCGTGAAGAGGAGAATCATGACTGGGATTGCATGATCCTCGACTCCGAAGAATTATTTCCTACGAGGCTACCAAGGTTCAATACCAGAAATATTCAGAAAATGCTACGAAAGCAAGTCAATATTCCTACCACCAAGCGACAACTTCGTACAAGTTTGGGCCTCTGGTATGGAAGGAGTCCGCGCCCGTTACGGCAGAAGGATACAGACGCATATAAAGGTATCGGATTCATCAAGCGAAAATTCCTCCGGAAAGAGATTTGTCGCGCCATCACATGCGTGAAAATTGAATCCGAAGATGGTGATACTGAAGAGATATACGAAGCTGATGATTATGATGAACAGCCCGTAGAAGCCGAACCTGCACCAGAAGAGCTTGAAGATGGTGGACAGGCAGCCACTATGGATGAGCTAAAAGAAGTCAACTTGGGAACTGAGGAAGACCCTCGCCCAACCTTCATTAGTTCTCTTTTACCCGAGGATCAAATAGAAGAAATAAAAGAACTTCTCTGTGAATTCAAGGACTGCTTTGCCTGGACATATGCTGAGATGCCTGGCTTATCCCCTTACGTAGCAGTTCACAGATTAGCAATCAAACCGGAAGTAGTACCTGTTAAACAAGCTCCAAGGAGAATGAGACTGGAGATTGAAGAACAGGTGATTGCAGAGACAAAGAAGCTCATTGATGCCGGCTTTATCCGAGAAGAAAAGTACGCTGACTGGATTGCTAATATCGTCCCAGTGAAGAAGAAGAACGGGCAAATTCGTGTCTGTATTGACTTTAGGGACCTCAATAAGGCGTGCCCAAAAGATGATTTTCCACTCCCTGTATCCGAACTCCTAGTGGACAACATTTCCAACTACGACATGTTCTCTTTCATGGATGGATCGTCAGGATACAATCAAATCAAGATGGCGCCCGAAGATGAAAAACATACATCATTCAGAACGCCCATCGGCATTTTCTGCTACACAGTCATGCCCTTTGGCCTGAAGAACGCTGGTGCCACCTACCAGCGAGCGATGACTCACATATTCGATGATTTGATACATCAGAAGGTCGAGTGTTATGTAGATGACCTTGTTGTCAAAAGTCTTGGCCGAAATGATCACTTAAAAGATCTCAGAATCGTATTTGAGAGAATCAGAAAGTTTGATCTGAAGATGAATCCTCTCAAATGTGCTTTTGGGGTTTCCTCCGGCAAATTCCTAGGGTATGTTGTTCGTCATCGAGGAATAGAGATCGACCCCAACAAAATTAAGGCAATCACGGAGATGCCACCACCAAGGAACCTTCGACAGCTTCGCTCATTGCAAGGACAACTGGCTTTCATTCGGAGATTCATATCAAATCTATCGGGTAGGTGCCAGCCATTTTCAAAGTTAATGAAGAAAGATGTCCATTTCAAATGGGATGCAGAATGTCAGGAGGCGTTTGATAGCATCAAGAGATATCTACTGAATCCGCCCATTCTAGCAGCGCCAATTCCGGGGAAGCCTCTTATACTGTATACAGCTGCACTAGAAGAGTCCCTCGGAGCACTATTGGCCCAGCATAATGAAGAAGGAAAAGAAAACGCACTCTACTATATCAGTCGGAGGTTGATTGGAGCAGAAAGCCGTTATTCTCCTATTGAAAAGCATTGTCTGGCGCTGATTTTTGCAGTTCAGAAACTCCGCCACTATATGTTATCCCACAAAATCACACTGATATCAAAGATCGATCCGCTGAAGTTTTTGATGACAAGACCAGCGTTGACAGGTCGTCTAGCCAGGTGGGCAGTATTGTTATTGCAGTTTGAAATCATATACATGCCACAAAAGGCGGTGAAAGGACAGGCCTTGGCAGATTTCCTCGCTGCACACCCAATCCCGGCCGATTCTCCACTAAATGATGATTTGCCCGACGAGCAGATTATGCAGGTCGAGGAAAATGAAAGGCTACCATTCTGGGAGATGTACTTTGATGGGGCATCATCGATTAGACCTGTCCGACCTCCAAATATTGCAAGAGCCCGAGCCGGCATCGGTCTCATTTTCGTAGCACCGGAGGGAGGTATAATGAGATTTTCATTCAGTTTGACTGAACCTCGGACCAATAATGAAGCCGAGTACGAAGCTCTATTAGCAGGGCTGGAGATTGCGATCGATGTCAGAATCCAACATCTCCAAATCTTTGGTGATTCACAGCTTATAATAAATCAAGTACTTGGAATTTACAAGGTTGGTAAAGTCGAATTGGCCCATTACCACCGGCGAGCCCTCGAGCTTCTGAAGCAAGTACCAAATGTCAAAATGGCTCGAGTTCCTCGAGGACAGAATGCTAAAGCAGATTGTCTGGCCAAATTGGCCAAAGAAATGGCGAACATCAACGAGGAGAGGCCTATATTCATAGGAGTTTACACTCGTAGGATCTTGGAGCCCGCTCTATTACAATTCCCGAGGGCAGAAGGAATTCCGAATTCAAGTCAGCAGGATGAAACTCCAGTTGACCCTCAGCCTCTCCATCAGATCGTTATAGAAAATTATCCAGAAGAACATCATGTGGCCAAGAGACGTAAAGCTAGTCAAGCTTCAGAATCGTGGTGGCATTGTTTAGATATTGAAGTCGAAAATGATTGGAGACAGCCATTCATTGACTACTTCAAGGAAAACAAACTCCCGATAGAAAAGTCTATGGCCGCACAAATTCGAAAAAGGGCGTTGAGATACGCATTTGTTAATGACATGCTGTACAGACGAGCCTTTGATCAAATGTGGCTAAGGTGCCTGGGGACCAAGGAAGCTGATAAAGTAGTAACAGAAGTCCATGAAGGGCTTTGTGGAGCACATCAGTCAGGTCCTAAAATGGCCGTCAAAATCAAGAGGATGGGATATTATTGGCCAACTATGGTCAAGGATTGTATCGATCACGCTAAGAGGTGCCACGAATGTCAAATCCACGGTGATGTTATACATCAACCGCCAAATCCACTACACCCAACAATAGCTTCTTGGCCATTGAATGTTGGGGCACAGACATAATTGGGCCAATAGATCCTCCATCATCAGCGGGACACCGTTTCATTCTGGCAGCGACGGATTACTTTTCCAAGTGGGCAGAAGCAGCTCCATTCAGAGAGGTCACATCCGAACATGTGATTAACTTTTTCACCCATAATGTCGTTTACAGATTCGGTGTACCACGCCGGATAATCTCAGACAACGGTACCGCATTCAAAAGTACAAAAATCTACAAGTTCGTTGATCGGCACAAAATCGATTGGCGATATTCATCTATATACAATCCAAGGGCAAATAGATTGGCAGAAGCCTTCAACAAGACGCTGGTGAAATTGTTGAAGAAGATTCTCACCAAAAACAAAAGAGAGTGGCATACGAAGATGGCAGAAGCGCTATGGGCGTATCGTACGACTTACAAGACGCCAACCAAAGCCACTCCTTACTCTCTAGTATTTGGAGTTGAGGCCGTATTGCCATTAGAAGTTGAATTACCGTCACTCCGGGTAGCAATCCAAAATGACCTCACTCAAGAGCAAAATGCCTGTCTCAGAATGGAAGAGCTCGACGCACTTGATGAACGCAGGTTACAAGCCCAGCAAAATTTGGAAATCTACCGAGGAAGAATGGCAAAGTCTTTTGATCGAATGGTGCGTCCTCGATCATTTCAAGAAGGAGAATTGGTCCTGGTGCTGAGAAGACCAATCATCCCACACCAAAAAATTGGTGGCAAATTCGTATCCAATTGGGAAGGCCCCTTCGTCATCGAGAAAGTGTACCAAGGAGGAGCTTATCAGTTGATTGATCTGAATGGTCAGAGGCCTATGCCGCCAATCAACGGTCGACATTTAAAGAAGTATCATGCATAAAAATTTCATGACTGATGTATTTTGCAATTATCAAAGTTTTATGTGCATAGTTATCAGAGCATGCATGTATTTTTATTTTGAAATTCTCTTGTATAGCAAGAACGCATTTCAAAATCCCTCATCAGATTGGGGGCATTTTAAATATTTATTCGAGTCGACATCGCGTTGCGTGCCGAAATCCTCGAATAAATATTTAAAATCTCAAAGGTACAAAAAGCCTATCCAAAATGTCCCTGCGAGACAGGGGGCATTTTAAATATTCATTTGGGTCGACATCGTGCTATACGCCGAGATCCCCAAATGAATATTTAAAATCTTATATTCCAAATCTATTCCATGCTGAAATGTCCCTGCGAGACAGGGGGCATTTTAAATATTTATTCGGGTCGACATCGCGCTGCATGCCGATATCCCCGAATAAATATTTAAAATTATCAATTCAGATATCCTTTTGTGCTAAAAGAATACAAAGATTTCTTTTTCAAAGTCTATGCAGGTGCTCTTTCAAATGTTAGAGACACCGTCTTCTCCAACAAACCAAGACTCAAAGGTCAAGAAAGTGACTTTTGTGGCTACACACTCCTACAAAATTGAGCCGAAGAAGCTTGAAGTCTTTCAACAGCCTGAAGCTTAAGGTTCGAATGGGAGTAAAAGGTCGGATCCAACACGCCCAAATATGGCCGGATCGCTGGCAGCTCTGTCTACTCAACACGCCACAAGAAAGGCCGTAGTAGCGGAACCCCCACTTCGTCAACCCGTCAGTAGGGACTGAAGAAAGTACGAAGGCTAATTTGACTCGACCAGTTCAAGTGATCGTAGTCTGCAAAAGTTCTCCAAAATGACTGGAGAATCAAAGTTCTAGTGGAAGGATGAGTCTCGAACAACTACTGAATGTTCGTAGGATCCAAAATCTAAAACCACGAAGGATGACTCCAAATCTACCATTTTCAGCAAAATCAGCATTGGGGAGCGCAATTCCCATAGCTCGAGTCTGAAGTCTGAATGGGCGTAAAAGGTCGGATCCAACAAGCCCAAATATGGCCGGATCGCTGGCAGCTCCGTCTACTCAACAAGCCATAAGAAAGGCCGTAGTAGAGGAACCCCCATTTCAGCAACCAGAGGACAAAGAGCTATCAAATTCTAGCTCACCTGATCTGACAAACTCAAGTAATTCAGATTAAAGTCTTCTCAAGTGGTTAAGGATCAAGATACTACCTACGTTCGGTACTATCAACTGAATCCAGAACCTGCAAATCCTTCAACAAATCCGTAAAGCACAAAGCGAGGATCGAAGGAATTTTTCTTCAACAAGTCCGCCAAAGCACAAAGCAAAGGACCGAAGAAAACCATCCCAAAGTTCACACAAAAGCCTTAGGCTGAACTAAGTGGATTCCGTCATCAACAAGTCCGCTATGCACAAAGCTCTGGACCGATGACTTTTCGCCATTGACCGAAAACGAGCCTAAGGGTTTAGGTCACTGACATCTACTCCTTCAACAAACCCGCCAAAGCAAGAAGCACAGGGCCGAAGGAACAAAATAACCTGACAAGTCAGTAAAGACAAATCAGAAGATTCTCCATCAGTGTCTGCATCGTAAAGCACATGCCAAAAGAAATCAGTATTTCAACTATCTATTGATACGTCTAAGAGCTCTATGAAGAAGAAAAATTTTAGTGTGACATCCAAGAAAAATTTGGAGATCCACTAAAGGAAAATCGTAGTGTGACATCCAAATAAAATTTTGGAGATCCACTAAATGAAATCCCTTGTGTGACATCTAGAGTAAATATCTAGAGATCCACAAGGCCAAACAGCTTACAACAAACGTGATTCGCTCTAGGCGCGTACCACATTTGTTGGGGGGCATTTGTTAACCCTCATGTTATACCCAAAAGAAACGAAAGAGAGAAGCAAAATGGAAATCCTACGTACATACCTTGTCCATGGGATCCTCGAATCCGGCCGGAAATCCCTCCAGAAATCCCGCAGAAATCCCGTAGCAGTCTGCGAACGGCGCCGAATCCATCATTTCTCCGAGAATCCTGCGACGAGTTCTCGATCGCTGCCCCATCCGCGACTATAAAACGAAGCCGAACCCTCTGCTCCCCATTCGCTACTTTCCCTCTGCTGCTCGTTCCTCTGCCCGATCCCTCTCGCTGCTTCCTCTCTCCACACACACGACCTCCCTCTCCACCTTCCGTCGAGCTCCTCCCAGCTCCAAGCCGCAACTCTCCTCTTCCATCTCTTCCGATCCCACAAGCTCCCTTCCTACCCCGACTCCTTCGTTGTTGTGCGGCTTCGTTCATTCGACGACTTCCCTTTCCTCAAGGATCGGAAGTTACTGCATTTCGATCGGAAGCAACGGGCGGGAGCTCGCTGGCTGTGAACAAACTTTCTCCCTTTCACGAGCTTCCTTGGCCGAACTCCCGCTTCCCTTCCTCCCGATCCTCCTAGTCCCGAGAGAGAGAGAGAGAGAGAGAGAGAGAGAGAGAGAGAGAGAGAGAGAGAGAGAGAGAGAGAGAGAGAGAGAGAGAGAGAGGGAAGAGCTTCTTACCTTCGTTGTTGTCCGACTTTGCTCCTAGTCCGACTTTCCCTTCCTCCTGAATCGAAAGTTATGACATTTTTGATCAGACGCAAGCACAGGAGCTCACAGGTAGTGAAGGTAACCTTCTACCTTTCGGGTGCTTCTTCGGTCTAATCCCGTAAATCCATCTAAATAAAAAAAAGGAGGTTTTCTTATATTAATTTCGATTAATTGTAATTAATTTTAATTAATTAAATTAATTATAATTAAATTATGATTAATTAAAAACAATTTCTAATTAATTATGATTAATTAAAATTAATCATAATTAGTTATATTATTTTTAATTAATTATTGTTAATTATAATTAATTTTAATTAATTAAATTCAATTATTATTAATTATAATTAATTAAGATTAATAAAAAAAAAAGAGAGACAGAAGAAAGAAGATGCTCTCCCGCCTCGAGCCGACATCCACCGCCGGTCTACTGGCCCGCCGGCCCCGAAGGTATAACCCCTTGAACTCAGGCTTCCGTCCTCGACGTGTACGACGGACCGGTAGACCACCTAAGCACGCCTTTGGTGAGCGTGGTAGGAGGAAATCCGGTCCGACGCACACACGACGAGGCGGACAGTCGCCTCCCTCGCTCTCTTACCTCGTCATGTGTGGCGAGTCAGTGGTCTACCCATGCACGCTTTTCTTAGCGTGGTGGGAAGGGCAACTGGCGCGACACCTACGATAAGGTGAGCGAGCAACCTCCGCTCTTTTATCTCGACTAACGTGTCAGACCGGCGGTCTACCTATGCACGCCTTTATTGAGCGTGGTAGGAGGGGCAACTGGCACGACACCTATGTTGAGGTAAGCAAGCGACCCACGCCTTCCTGTCTCGACATGCGTGTTGGACCGGCAAACCACCTAAGCACGCCTTTAGTGGCCGTGGTAGGAGGGAAACCGGTTCGACGCACACGGCGAGGCCAGGCGAGCCTGGTGTACTCTTTCCTTTGTGCGACCGGAATGATTCATAAGTATCTCCGGGCGGGGGGAAAGCAACTGCTCTTCTTCTTGTAACAGGTACCGTCAAAGACCCCATGCACGCCTTTATTGGCCGTGGTGGGATGAAAAATCACGGCCGAGGTGTCCTCGAAAGAGGGCACCTACCATGCACGCCTTTATTGGCTGTGGTGGGAAGGCCCAGTTTTCTCGTAGTTTTTCCCCTAAACGGGGGAGACGCCGGGAGGCTGCCGAAATTTCGGGTGAAATACTACTACACTTGGAACCTGTTTTGAACTCAAAAGAACAAAATATTTGGACCAAACGAGAAAGAGCAGTGGACTTTTGAACTTGATTGAACATGTGCAGAGGACCTGAACAAATTCTAAATGATTTCTAAAGATCAAATTCAAATGAAATGAACTCGAAATGGGACCAAATTGAAATCATTTGAATGCAAAATTGAGCTCAAAGGATTTCAAAAAGACAATAAATAATCAACTCGGACAAGCACTTGAATTCGTACTTGAACTCGGGCTGTACGACATTAAGGGGAGACCTGTAAACTTGATGAATTCAAGTCTGAATGAAACTAAACTTGGATCCAAACACATACAAGGACAAAGTTTGAATCATGCATGAGGAAATTCAAATTACAAGACCTCGATGCATGAATTCCTACAACAATTCCTACCAACGCCTGTTGATTGAGATGGCGATGCAGGAGACCAATGATGTATGACCCACTTCTACAAGCAAGTGCAACCCAACGACAACCACCTGAGATTGGTGAAAGGTGGTTTGAATGCAAAAGCAAGGGCTCACCTACGAAAACTACTAGGAGGTCGTAGCGGATACAACGGTCCACTGCAGATGACTATAAATAACTTGTGGATAACAACAGTGAATACATCGTAGGCACATCGAATCACTGTGGACACAAGTACAAATATCACCTACGACAGCGGTGATCAAAATCTCTAAGTACACCGGGTACAAAGGCAGCCCGATGTACGAAGAACACCTCTAACAGAATAGAGGAAATGTTTGAACAAATTAGAACCAAACTTCCTGGTGTTCCAAATCTTCTTCTTGGTTCTACACATTAGAAGAAAAGCAATTCAGGTGCCCACAAACACCGGAAATAGCAAGTCTACTACGCCGAAGAGCTTAAAAGGAGTTATTTCCAAATCAAGTAGTCTTTGACTCCAAAATCCAAAAGATCTTTCCCCGGTGAATGAGAAAGGGGGAGTCAATATCAAGTCCAATACTCCAAAGTTCAAAAGAATCCTTCCCCGGTGATTGAGAAAGGGGGAGTCAACAGATATCGCCACCGGATCTGCAACATCTATGAAAGCAGACAGAAGGCGTCTACGACCTACAACGCCACGCCACCGGATCTGCAATCTCCGTACAAGCAGACAGAAGGCGTCTACAAATATTTTAAAGTACCCCTGCACGTGCACTATAAATTGTATACACATAGGTACACTAAAAGGGGTAAAAATAATTATAAAACCCGCATGGGCCCCGGCGAGCGTGTTATTCGTACACACGTGACGTCTAGGGATGCTGCGCGGGTTGACAGGTGAATTCTAGTTCGAACCCGATCCTCCTATACGGGTCAATAAGAGTCGACAAGGTTCGAACTCTCAAACAAATATACGATTGCTACGACCGATATATTTGTCTTAATACATTCATATTAGGCTTTTAAGGCCTACGACAATGAGAATTCACTAACAAAGGCATAAAGCCTACAAGAAACCCGATCCTCGATCAACCGCTTGGTCGAGTTGGCAGGGTTCAAGCTACAAAGAGAAATGACCCTAAACACCCCGATGATGGCCGTGTTGAATGCAAATCTCAACCGGAGGGGTCCATTCCAAATATTTTCAAATGTCTCCTAAAAGTCCACAAAATCCAAAAATCCAAAACCCAAAACTCCACAAAATTCAAAAATCCCCAAAATCCAAAGCTCCATCCAAATATCCACAAAAATCCAAAATTCCACCCAAATACCCAAAAACTCCATAAAAATCTCAAAAATTCCAAAATCCAAAAATATTTAAAAAAATGAAATAAATCCATCAATGCACTTGAAGCAAAATCCATCCGCCCTCCGCAACAGTTTGTCAAGGCGGATAAATTCGAATAAACTCTAGCTCACAAAGAGCCAAATGCCTAGTCGAAAATATCACTAGGATCCATTCTCAAACAATCTCTTGTCAGTAAGGACGTGGTACGTGTCCTCTAACCGGCAGTTTCGCCGCCAAATGGCACTGCAGGTAAACGGTTATGACCCGGGGCCCTCTGAACCGAGTGGTTTTTTGCCGCCAAATGGCACCACAGATAGCGGTTATGGCCAGAGCCGATACGCTCCTTAATGGCGTTAAATCCTTGAGATATGAATCAATAGGATATGATCGATAGGGCACAAAGCCCTCTGTTAGCTAAGGTGGATTCAAATTTGTCCCCTTAGACAAACATCCAACCCCGGTCTACAAGGTCCCCTTGGACGAAGCAACCCATGGTTGCCGACAAGGATCCTTCTGTCAGGTTGGGTCGACTACCTCCTCTGACTAAGTAGACCAGGGACCACGATGGCCCGGGATGACGGAACCATGGGATCTTGATCGGGCCCATCATTCATTCCCCCACCATCCGCTTTAAGTGCTAGGTGGTGAAATTTCATATTTTAAATATCAAGCTTTTCAATCCTTTCCGAATTCCCAAATTCAAAACCCAATTTCCAAATACAATTTCTGCCAATATCTAAATCCATTGCTGCTACTATATGCCAGATAACACGTATATTCTATACGTATCTGATTGACGACTAGCCTTAATCGAAAGTTCTCTCTCGTGATCGAGAGAGGTAATTAACTATAGGGGCTTGCGCCTATAGGAAACCAGAACTCAGATCATAAAGTCCTCACAAAATGAGGGCGAAATCTCTGGGTAGTGTCTTATCTACAAACCCATCTGCCTTCTAAAATTTACCTCGGAACTTAGTTCGTTAAAACTCCCTCGCCGAATAAGAAGAGCGAGTGGAGGCCGAGGCCGAATTTTCGGAGCCCACAATTTTATAAGTATCCTAAACACTTTCTACTTTTACATTCCACTTGAACAATAATAATATGATGTATGTATGTATATAGAGTGCACTGTGAAGCAATGTATATATACGGGGTGTGCTTAGGTCTACCTCTACCTTTCTTAACATAAATCAAATATAATACCTCTACTTCCAAATCGGGTCATCTGAAGACTATCGTTTTATGTGACCAAACCATCTAAGGCAACACTCTCTAATCTCATCATCCACTGGAGGTACTCCAACATTTTCACGTATATGCTCATTTTGTATCCTATCTCTAGGGGTAAAGCCACTCATCCACCTGAGCAACCTCATCTCTGCGACACTTAAACTTAGTATTATGCTTCTCTTTTAATGACCAAGATTCGACAGCATAAAGCATTGCAGATCTCACCACCATCTTATAGAATTTTCCCTTAAGTTTGAGGGGGACTTTTCTATCACACAACAAGCCCGATTCATTCCTCCATTTCAACCATCCAACTTGAATTCTACTGATAATATCCCCCTTCTATTTCACCATCACTCTGAACAATATATCCAAGATATCCAAAATGGGTACTTTTATTAATGACTTAATCGCCCAAAGTCACAAACCCCTCACTAGTCTATTACTACTTAAATTACATTTCATATATTTAGTTTTAGATCTAATCAAGCAAAAAATTAACCTTTAGACTCTATGGTTGACCTCCATAATTCAAGTTTACCAACAACTCCCTCTCTAGTCTTATCAATAAGAACATTATCATCAACAAAAATCATACAACAAGGTACATACTCTCGCAAATGTATAGTGAGAACATTCATGACTAAAGCAAAAAGAACATCCATGCTCATTTCGTATTCTATCTCTAGGGGTAAAGCCATCCACCTGAGCACCCTCATCTCTACAACACTTAACTTAGTATTATGCTTCTCTTTTAATGACCAAGATTCGGCACCATAAAGCATTGCAGATCTCACCACCATCTTATAGAATTTTCCCTTAAGTTTGAGGGAGACTTTTCTATCACACAACAAGCCCGATTCATTCCTCCATTTCAACCATCCAACTTGAATTATACTGATAATATCCCCTACTATTTCACCATCACTCTTAATAATAGATCCAAGATATCTAAAATGTGTACTTTTATTAATGACTTGATCGCCCAAAGTCACAAGCCACTCACTAGGTCTATTACTAATAAAGTTACACTTCATATATTTAGTTTTAGATATACTCAAACGAAAACCTTTAGACTCTATGATTGACCTCCATAATTCAAGATTACAATCAACTCCCTCTCTAGTCTTATCAAAAAGAAGAATATCATCAACAAAAAGCATATAATAAGGTACATCCTCTCTCGAATGTCTACTGAGAACATCCATGACTAAGCAAAAAGATATTGGCTTAAGGTTGATCCTTGATGTAATCTAACAGAAATAACAAAATGCATAAAAAAAATTTAAAAAAATGCAAACCTCGGAGGCAGGCGTTGCGCACGGGAATGGGGAGAGCTTCGGCTTTGCAGTGGGGAGCTCGTCGGCGGCCGGAGCATGCGTCTCGATCGCGAAAGGGCAGAGATGGCAAAGGAGACAGGGGGCGACCGCCGCACAGGAGGAGAAAAAGCAGGAGATGGAATGAAATGGAAGGCTCGAGATGGATTATTTTAGGACATTTTTCGGTGGCTTTCCGGCGTTTCCAATCATCGAAAACAAATTCACTTAACACCGGTGGTTCCAGCCACCAGTAACACTCTGGTAATATTTAATGCTGGCCATTTAACTGGTGGTTTTGGGACTGCTTTTTTTTCGGTGGCTTCAACTTGCATAACGGTCGGTTAGAATGCCGGTAAAAACTGGCAGTCACATCGCCAATTAAACCGTCGTTATTACCGGCAGCTGGAGAACTGACTGTCCATATCACCGGTAATCGATGAATTTCCTGTACTGTATAAAAAATATGTATGACATCCATAGTGCAGAAAGTAAACAGATATACCAAGGATACCCCTAGAGAGACTTTAGGAAGGTTTATATATATGATATATAGTTAAGGTAATGAATTAGAAGCAAAATCAAAACTAGGTCATACTTGACCAAGTTTTACTAAATAAGTGTTGGAGTTTTTTTTTTTTTTTTTTGTAGTAGTAGTAGATGGTTGGATTCATTCATGGGATTGTGTAAGAAATAAAAAAGGTGGATATGTGATTTTATTTAAGAAATATTGAAGAAATTATTGAAGACAAACTTCAATATTGCTCCCCTTCAAAGGTTTTAGTACATGCTACATCATTTGGTGATTAATAGCTCCCGCATTCCTCAAGTCAAAAGGGATCACGTTGTAACTATACTAGGGATCTCCAATAATAAAAGCTATTTTTATAATCGATCATATGCATTTTATTTTAGTGATAATTGAAGAAATCGTAAATAAAGTAATCAAGGAACAAAATTGCTAAGTTGACTAAAACATCAATTTTGGGATGAGGACATCCATCCTTTGGATAGGCCAAATACAAATTGGCGAAGTCAACATATATTCTAATTTTTTTCATTAAATTTTTTGTATCATAACCATTTTCAATATTTAATATGTATATTAAACTTCTTTGATGAACCTTTTTTTTTAACTACTTTTTGAACTTTACATCTTCTTGGTTTGACTAAGATAACAATTTAATGTGTGATCTTTTGTTTGATGGGCCTTATTCTCCTCTCAAAACTTAGTTCATGAAATATGACTTTGATGTCTACTTCTGACATTTCTATTACAAACTAAGGAAATAATTCAATATTTTTCTCAAAAGTATGAACCAATTCTTCTCTATATTCATTATAAAAAGAAGTGTTCAAGTGGGGTGTTCATCTTGGGGATTTTTTTGTAGCTTGCACTTCTTTATTAAATTTTGATGTTTACAATCCCATTGCCCCCGTCAAACTTCAAAGGTAGTATATCATATTATATAGAGCTTTCAAGTAGCATGCCCTTAAGACAACCCATACTATAAATCACCTATCCTTTGGGTGAAAATTTAATTTTGATTTGATATATATATAGTGGTTAAAACCTTGAAAGTGGTCAATAGTGATTGGACAAAAATCACATTATATGTTATTGGGTTGTCTACTATGATAATGCCAATAATAACTATATATGAATATTCTCCTTCTCCCAAAGTGATGGATAAAGAAATCATTCCTTTTATCTCTCTTCATTTAAAAAAAAAAATCCAAAGAGTGGGGTAGTATAGTGCTAGGTGAGAAACACCCAAATCCATGTTCGTAAAAACACTTTTGAAGATTATTTTTTATAAAACTCCATGTGTCAAACAAATTGATGATGATCTGATAGTTGATGATTAATATTATTATAACTAGTATCACTATATGGATCCTTATTCATTGATTTATCTTCTTCAATAAAAGTAACATGTATAACTTCAATTTAAGGGGACGTAGATGTACTCATCATGTTCACCTCTCCTCACAAAAGTTTTTTGAGACTAGCTAGCCAAGAAGCCTTTGCTCCTACTCATTCAAGAGTATTTGCTACTAGTCTAACTGTGATGCCCCAAGATCTAACTTGGAAAGAATGTCAATCAATTACTCAAACAATTTACCAGAGTTATCTAAAACCTTCAATTAAATAGTCTATCAAACATCTATAAAATTTTAAAAACATCAATATACAAGTCGATTCATGTCTCAAAAAGTCATGTACAAATACTCAGGAACTACACTACAATCACCAGTTCTGAAATCTATCATGAGTACAAAAGAATCACTATCAATCAAAAGACAAAAACCTGAAGATCTGTATCAATTCCTATCTTCTGCTCCCTTGCCCTGACCTGAAAATATCAACCACATATAATGAGCTTTACAAAGCCCAGCAGGTCACCTAATACCTATAACTAAAATCAAAGCACGGCTATGCTATCAATATGCATGTCAGTCAATCAAATCATATCAGTCAATGGTCAATGAATCTATGCAATACGGAAATCCAATAGTCAATAAAACCAGTCAATGCAGCGGCAGACGATCGATAAATCAACTCAATAAATCCATGTCAATCTCGAAGCAATCCGTACACAGAAGAAAATCAGTCAATCCGTCAAATCAATCAAAACGTCGAATCAATCAATCCGTTAAATCAATCGCTATCAAATTAAAGCAATGCGGTCAAATCAATAATATCTATTCAAGGAAATCAAACGAGAGAAGCAGTACGATAAATCTCAATCTATTCTAACAGTGAATCCATGTAGCAGTCAATACGGTGCAAAAAAAACAACAACAATAAATAAATCTATATACAAAATCAATAAATCTATAGGCAGCTCAATAAAGCTATAGGCAGTCGTATAAGTGGAAATCAATGAATCTATAGGCAACAGTATCAATGATTCTATACTATTCATGTCCATGCTATCAATGCAATATCTATATCCATCCATTTCTATATCAATGCTCAATGTCGATGCACAGCAATCAATCAGTGAAATCAATGAAATCGTACGATCTAGTAAATCCAATCAAAGTCGATAAAGCAGGAATCTATAAAATAATGAATCCATCAAGCAATACAATAAATATGCAATTCAATACTATATACTGGACAAGTATAATCAACTGGCTATGTTGCTGTTGTAGAATCCATATTGCTATTGTAGATATCAATACATTGGTTCTATCAATAAGATTCGTCACTCTTTTCGCCCGTCGGCATTTCTATAAACTCCTTATGACTCCCAATCGTTATATCAATGATCAATGGTTTAAAGGAAAGCCCGTCGGCCCACCATCCTGTACAGGTCAATATCAATCTCCAACCAATGTTCAATCAGGTTATACGTGTTTCCCAGTATCAATAATCAATCAATAATCAGTTCAATAATCAATATTAATGCAATCTATAACAATCATATCAATAATCAATAGCATATCAATCTAATCTATCAATTCCAAGCAAATCCGAAAATCTACGAAAATCGGGCAGCGTAACGGCAGTCGGTCGAATTTTCACAAAAATCCTGCAAAAAGGCACAATTTCCAAATTCTTTCAAATTACAATAGAATATCTATAACATCAATACAAGACTATTGTCCTATAGAAATCAAATCAAATCAAGTCCTGATATTTTTCTATTCGATTAAAATCGCGTAGAATCAATTCCGACCGGTAAAATCATCGCAGAATATAGTCAAATCGTGTACAATAATCATATCTATAACATACTAAAAGTTGTGCGGTGAAAGTTGTATCAAATCAAAATCATGTCGAAAAGTCGACTACGAAAACACAAAACAGATCACAACTCGGTCAAAACTCAATATCTTTGAAAACAGAAATAGGGTTCGAAGTCCTTACCACGAGATCTTCACTTTTCCCAACAGCAGCGTCGGACGAAAAGCGCTCCGCGGCCTCCAAAACCAGGTTTCTCCTCTTTTCCCTTCTCTTTCTCTCTCCTCAAATCAGATATTTTTATTTTAAAATGATTTTCTCTCTCCTCAAAACGACTTGATTTCTTTAAATCATTTGTCTGATCGGCCCGGCCGATCGCCAAATCGTCCCGGGACGATCAGACCAAAAATATCGTCCTGGACGATTCCCAGAACTATTCTCAGGCCGATATTTTCTACAGTGCCGATCGGCCTGGACGATCTAAAATCGTCCCGGACGATCCTGAGAGGAAAATCCAAATCAGAGAGAAACAGTAAGGGAAAGAGGTCTCACAATCTTCCCACCTTAGAAAAATGTCGTCCCGACATTTTCCTACAGGTGCGAGACAAAAACAACGCAAAACCAAATCGATCTAAATCCAAATCCAAATCAAAACTCGTCGAAATCCATACATACACACAATGCAATCAATCACATATCAATATGCATGATCAAATATCAATCAATCAATCAATCGGTTAGTCAAATCAATCTTACCAGTAGAACTTTCTGTGCGTTGTTGATCTGTATGATGCTGTAGACTGTAAACACGTGGCACCACTGGAGGAAGTGCAGGAGGTCGTGGCGCAACTGTCTCTCTCTGATCTCTGACAGCTCTATCGTCCCTATCATCCATCCGGCTCCCTGATCTCTCACTGTAAGTCTTCGAGCCAACAGTCCTCTGCTGTCCTGTACCCGTGCCAGAATCAGTCCTTCCACCCAGTTCTTTCTGAGGACAATCTTCTGCTCTGTGCCCTCGCTGTCCACAGTGAAAGCACTGCCCCGTCAACAGGTAACACCGACCTGCGTGTCGTTTACCACAGTGAATACATGCTCCAGAACTACCAGACGAGACTATCAATGCAGAGCGCGATACAGATCCCGATGCAGATCCTCTCGAACTATCGTATCTGCTTTTCTTCTCTCTATCTCTGTCTCTACCAGAATCATCTCGTCGTACCTCATCTCTCCTCCTCCTGGTATCCTTGTACCTCGATACCGATGTTGCCAAGTCAATCTCTATCAATCGGGCCCGCTCCACCAGCTCAGAAAACTCATGTATCCGGAAGGGTACTAGTGGATGCCTCAGCTCTCTGTTCAATCCTTGCAGGAATCTATAGCATTTTTCTTCGGGAGTAGGAATTAAATGAGTAGCGTACCTCGCAAGTGCAGTAAACTCGGCCTCGTACTACATCACTGACTTGCGGCCTTGCTCCAATCTCATAAAAGCTTCCTGCATCTATCGTTGAGCTGACGGTGGTACAAACCACATCCTGAACACTGCAGTGAACTCATCCCAGGTGATCTCAGCATTGGTCTTCCCCTGGAATTTCTCTCTCTGCTGTCCAATCCACCATCTCTCCGCTTCACCCTCAAAAAGAAACACAGCCAATGGTACTTTTCGATTCCCCGGACACTGCATGCTGTCAAAAATCTTTTCTATCCTCAGGATCCAATCCTCAGCAGCCTGGGGTCCCACAGCTCCCTTAAACAATGGAGGCCTCAGCTTATGAAACATCTGCATATGTCTATCCACTTCTTCCTCTTTGCTACCACTCATTTTGCTCTGAGCATCCCCCATTATATGTGTAATTGCAGTAGCCAACTGCATCATACTCTCTGAAGGTACTGGGGCTGCGCTGTGTTGCTCATTTGATACACTGGATTCTGCTGGATGATCCATATCTTTTCACCTGCACAATTCAGAACAATTGATACACACATGCAATGATGTATGCCAATGATGCTCTTAAAGCTACCCAATCTACCCAATTATCAATTCAATCCTACAACTCTGGTAACAATCCATTCTTCCAATAACACTGCTCTGATACCAACTGTGATGCCCCAAGATCTAACTTGGAAAGAATGTCAATCAATTACTCAAACAATTTACCAGAGTTATCTAAAACCTTCAATTAAACAGTCTATCAAACATCTATAAAATTTAAAACATCAATATACAAGTCGATTCATGTCTCAAAAAGTCATGTACAAATACTCAGGAACTACACTACAATCACCAGTTCTGAAATCTATCATGAGTACAAAAGAATCACTATCAATCAAAAGACAAAAACCTGAAGATCTGTATCAATTCCTATCTTCTGCTCCCTTGCCCTGACCTAAAAATATCAACCACATATAATGAGCTTTACAAAGCCCAGCATGTCACCTAATACCTATAACTGAAATCAAAGCACGGCTATGCTATCAATATGCATGTCAGTCAATCAAATCATATCAGTCAATGGTCAATGAATCTATGCAATACGGAAATCCAATAGTCAATAAAACCAGTCAATGCAGCGGCAGACGATCGATAAATCAACTTAATAAATCCATGTCAATCTCAAAGCAATCCGTACACAGAAGAAAATCAGTCAATCCGTCAAATCAATCAAATCGTCGAATCAATCAATCCGTTAAATCAATCGCTATCAAATTAAAGCAATGTGGTCAAATCAATAATATCTATTCAAGGAAATCAAACGAGAGAAGCAGTACGATAAATCTCAATCTATTCTAACAGTGAATCCATGTAGCAGTGAATACGGTGCAAAAACAGTAACAACAATAAATCTATATACAAAATCAATAAATCTATAGGCAGCTCAATAAAGCTATAGGCAGTCGTATAAGCGGAAATCAATGAATCTATAGGCAACAGTATCAATGATTCTATACTATTCATGTCCATGCTATCAATGCAATATCTATATCCATCCATTTCTATATCAATGCTCAATGTCGATGCACAACAATCAATCAGTGAAATCAATGAAATCGTACGATCTAGTAAATCCAATCAAAGTCGATAAAGCAAGAATCTATAAAACAATGAATCCATCAAGCAATACAGTAAACATGCAATTCAATACTATATACTAGACAAGTATAATCAACTGGCTATGTTGCTGTTGTAGAATCCATATTGCTGTTGTAGATATCAATACATTGGTTCTATCAATAAGAGTCGTCACTCTTTTCGCCCGTCGGCATTTCTATAAACTCCTTGTGACTCCCAATCGTTATATCAATGATCAATGGTTTAAAGGAAAGCCCGTCGGCCCACCATCCTGTACAGGTCAATATCAATCTCCAACCAATGTTCAACCAGGTTATACGTGTTTCCCAGTATCAATAATCAATCAATAATCAGTTCAATAATCAATATTAATGCAATCTATAACAATCATATCAATAATCAATAGCATATCAATCTAATCTATCAATTCCAAGCAAATCCGAAAATCTACGAAAATCGGGCAGCGTAACGACAGTCGGTCGAATTTACACAAAAATCCTGCAAAAAGGCACAATTTCCAAATTCTTCCAAATTACAATAGAATATCTATAACATCAATACAAGACTATTGTCCTATAGAAATCAAATCAAATCAAGTCCTGATATTTTTCTATTCGATTAAAATCGCGTAGAATCAATTCCGGCCTGTAAAATCATCGTAGAATATAGTCAAATCGTGTATAATAATCATATCTATAACATACTAAAAGTTGTGCGGTGAAAGTTGTATCAAATCAAAATCATGTTGAAAAGTCGACTACGAAAACACAAAATATATCACAACTCGGTCAAAACTCAATATCTTTGAAAACAGAAATAGGGTTCGGAGTCCTTACCACGAGATCTTCACTTTTCCCAACAGCAGCGTCGGACGAAAAGCGCTCCGCGGCCTCCAAAACCAGGTTTCTCCTCTTTTCCCTTCTCTTTCTCTCTCCTCAAATCAGTTATTTTTATTTTAAAATGATTTTCTCTCTCCTCAAAACGACTTGATTTCTTTAAATCATTTGTCTGATCGGCCCGGCCGATCGCCAAATCGTCTCGGGACGATCAGACCAAAAATATCGTCCTGGACGATTCCCAGAACTATTATCAGGCCGATATTTTTCTACAGTGCCGATCGGCCTGGACGATCTAAAATCGTCCCGGACGATCCTGTGAGGAATATCCAAATCAGAGAGGAACAGTAAGGGAACGAGGTCTCACACTAACTATGTGGATTGATTGGTTCGAGATTTTCTTGTTCCTTTGATCCTCCATAATCACCTTCCATCTCTCCTTATTGGATCCTCCACATTGAATTATTTCAACTCAGTAGCTATTGTTAATCTGTGTGGAATCATATTATGTCGATTAATCGAATTGTGTTGTTTCCTCATACCTCAAGTCAATTTCTCATGCTCGCTGGGGGTGCAAGGGTTCACCCCTACTTTGCACCTGCAATTTTTTTTTTTTTTTTTGTATAATGCCCCGATGGTGTATATCCAAGCTCCACGACGTTATTCCCGAGAGCCCCAGTCCTTATCGACTGAGAGCATAACACCACGACACTTTAGATTTGACATTGCAACACAGTGTACGCCACACCACTGTGAGTTTGAGCATCACATCATCATCAGACAAAGACTGGAGCATCGCAGCGCTTCAAATTGGCGCCATAATGCTTCGAGACGGATTGAATAATTATCTTTATCTCTTTTTTTTCTCAAGGGTTGCGTCCCTTGGAATTACAAACTTGACTTCCTCTTGTATTGTGAGTAGTTAGAAAAGGGAGATTAATGAGAATGATGTAAAGAGAGAAGAGAAGTAAGGAGAAAGTGAGAGAGAGAAAAGAGACATGTACTTATTTCTCCCCATTTTTATAGTGGATTTCTTGGTGTGGTATGACTCCGTCTTTTTTTCCCTGTTTTGAGTTTTTACACATTAAATCCTGGTGTCCTCATACTTTTCGCTACTTTTTATACTTTCTTATTTGTTTAATCTCAGTGTTTTACTTCCATCCCTAACATCTCTAATAAATTCTTCCATTAGATTTCTAAAATGCCAATAATCCTTCGTGTTATGCCCATGGCAATTATAAAATTCATAATATTTTGATGAGTCTCCAGCATGAGCTTTGGTTCTTAGGGTACATGCCACTTTTGCAAAAAATCTTAATTTTAAATAGCTTTAACAAGATTAATTATTAAAACTCTTAATGAAGTGATGATTAGATACTTGAAAGTAGGAGGAAATCTCCATTCTTCTAACATTAAGTTGGTTTGTAATTGTAACTCACCTTTTGGTGGCTATGGCTCCAGTGATGGAATTGTGATTCTATTGGAAATGTGGTATACTCTGGCATCTACATTCTTTAGTTGCTTCTACTTCCCTATGAAATTGCAAAAAAACTTATCTGAAAAAGAAATTTCTCTAGCAACTTAAGGATGAAGTTGTTAGTTTGTTGTTATATATATTGATAAAGAGCTTCTCTAACTCAATGAAGGTTGTTATTGTCACCAATAGAAAGTGTGATACCCACAAAAAAAGCAATTTCTTCAAAGTAGTAAAAAATAAGCGGCACTTCAATGCATCATTGATATATAGTAAGGAAATAGCTAACTCAAAATAAACCATGTGCTCAATAGGATTTATATTAGCCTTGTAGTAGTTAAGATGGGGGAATCAAACACTACAGGAAAATCACTTATTACCGGCGGAATTTTCCGGCGGCTTTCCGGCGGCTAGTTTTCCGGCGGCTTTCCGGCGGATTTCCGGCGGTTTTTGACGGCTTATTCCCTACAAAATTTTCCGGCGTCTTTCCGACGGATTACCGGAGGCTTTCCGACGGCCAGTTTTCCCCGCAAAATTTTGCGACGGCTAATTTCCCGCAAAATTATCCCGCGGAATTTTCCGGCGGCTTTCCGACGGATTACCGGCGGCGTTCCGACGGCTTTTTCAATTTTCCGGCGGCTTTTAAAAATTTAAAGAAAAATGAATAAATTTTAAACTATTTAAATGATTTAACAAATAATTATTAAAAATTATATTAACTATTTAATTAATATTTATTTTTTAAAATTAATTAGTTAGTTAATTTTTTATTTTATATTAAATATAAATTTTTATTTTAAATTAATTAGTTCCATTTTTTATAATTAAAAATTAATTAGTATTTTAATAAATTATGAAGTTATTAATTTATTTTAATTAAATTTTAATGATAATACTTTATTTTAATTAATTTCTATTTATTATTAATTTTAATTAAAATAATTTAGTTGAAGTAATTACTAATTTTAATTTTTCATTTATTATTAATTTTAATTAAATATACTTTTAGTTTTTAAAATAAATATTAATTTTTTGAAAGAATATAGTTTAAATAAAAAATATTCAGCATTTTATCATATTTTGCCTTGCAGCAAAATGGTAAGAGTTTAATATGAATCACATTTTTCAGGTGGACAGAGTTCGAATCCCACCATGCGCACGGGCAGGCGGGGCAGGCTTCGGTCAGCGCGGGAATGCAGCGGGCAGCGCGGGATTGAGTCTGGGCAGTCGGGCAGCGGGCAGATTGGGCGGGGCTTCCGGGCGGTCGGTCAGGGCGGGAATTCAGCGGGCAGCCCGAGAATGAGTCCGGGCAGGCGGGTAGACTCCTGTGCAGGCGGGCAAAAAAAATTTTTTTTTTTTTTAATTTGACCGGCGGTCTTAAACCGCCGGTTAGCCGCCGGAATAAATTGCCGCCGAAAAAAACCGTCGGAATTTATTTTCCTACGCCGTTTTTACTGGCGGTTTTTTAACCGCCGGAACATTAAAAACCCGCCGGAAAGGGCTCACTTTTCGCCGGAAAAGGCCGCCGGAAATGGGCGATTTTCCTGTAGTGAAACTTCATTGCAGATTTCGCCTCTAAAATTTTCCTTAGAATATGTTCGTCCGCTAGGACGTCCTCTTCTCAATTCATTGGGGAGGGTGAGTGGCTTCTTTGCTATTATCTGGGTAGTGAGTTTTATTTATTATTAGAGTTTACATTGATGCCCTTGCACTAGAACCATTCTAGCATCTCCACCATGAAGTGGTTCTAAGAGCACTCCTATGCTCCCTAGATCATTATGGTAATTCTTTATTAAATCTTCCATGTTCTCCTTTTTTTTTTTGGGACATTTAGGCCATTTAAGGCAAACTCATACACACAACGCATACACATAGACTCGAACCATGGACCTCTTAGTTGAAAGTCTAAGCTCTCAACCAATAGGCCAAGGAGAGTTTGTGTATGTTCTCCTTTGCAGCTCATAATATTTGAGTTTTGGTCATTTTTTTTATCAATTCACGCTCACCACACCAATCAAGATATTAAATGCAAATTTTTCTATAGGGCACATAAAATTGAAAGTAAAGAAAGCAAGATAGAAAAAGAAAATTCTATAACAAGAAGCTACACGATTTTACTAAATTGCCAAAAATACATGAGTTAAGTATAAACACTATGGTCATCCAAAAACTCACCCTTGACTCCCTATTCATAGAGTCAAGTTCTAGTTTGGGCGTCATAGGTAAAACCACTTTTAAGCTATATAAAAAGTAAGAAAATACTTCATAATATAAAATGCAAGTAAGCCAAAGCTAACAATCCACTAAATTTATCATTAGATAAAACACCGATTTGTTGGATGAAGTCGCCAACTTGTTGGAATGAGTTGCGGCAAGTAGACTTTGTGTTTAGCCTTAAACTGAATATATTCTAGCTAGTTTCACTGTGTGCATACAAGTTCATCATGATCCTAGCAAAGTTCATTTTAACCATGGTGTTGTTGAGCCCGTCTTGTAGTTCAAGATAACTCGACAAAATTAGATGGATCTCTAGTTCTGTCAAGTTACCTTGAACTACATTGGTTGTCGAGCTCCTAATATGACTAGTTGTACACTTAGCATTTTAAAAATGCACCAAATTCTAAATTTTACATCCAGCCAAATAAAAGAAACATTATTTTCTCCTGTACATATCTACTTTTCATGCAACCAAATCCTTTTGAATATTCAAAACATATTGGATATCATTAACCCTATATTGGACATCATTTGCTCTACACTTGCAATTCATAATACTACCAAACAGTCCCTAAGAAAAAATGCAAAACCGAAGTTTCAAGAGGCAGAAGAAGCTGATTTTGCTGACAAACCCAGTTAAAGCTACAAAACATTGTGATTAATTCGTATTCGACGTGCGTTTCTCTTATTATTTACAATAGTCAAGAGATAAGACAGGTTTTATTTTGCTCTGCAAATAGTTCAAAGCTGGAGAGATTATTACGTATGGAGTCCGGATGTAATTTTTCATCCGGACTTCAATCATCTGAAAATATTTGGATTTTTTTTTCTCTTGTGTAAAGAGAAAATCCATATGTCTTCGCCGTCTGGACTCCACAAGTAATAATTTTTCGCAATCAAATATGTGACGTTGCAGAACATGAGGCAATGGTAGCTTTTATTCATTATGTACAGAAGATTTCCGATCTTTGTTGTAGAGTTGAATAAATGTAATTTAAATTGGTTTAAGAATTTTTTTAATTGATGTATTAGATTTATAAGAGCTATTTTCTTTACAAAATATTTAAATACAAGAGCTAGCTATAATTTCATATTGTTCCCATACAACTTGAATTTGAAAATGTCAATAACTTAAAGATAAGGACTAACTACGAGTGTAACCATGTCGAATCGAGCTCAATTCACCCCTAATTTTAGCTAGAGTTCGATTAATTAATTGCTTTTGAGCTTGACCTTGAGCTTAATTCTACGAGTTTAAGCCGGTTCGTTTATAATGAAAAAAAAAATTTAAATTTCAAGTAATATTTATAATAAAATTATTAAAAAATTGAGAAATTAGAAGATAAACAAGAATCACTTGAAAAAAAATTGAAAAACAGTGACCAAATAATAGAAATATATTACGAGAATCACAAGAATCACTTATTAAATTGCTTGATTACAATAATAATATATATATATATATATATATATATATATATATATATATATATATATATATATATATATATATATATATATATTCTCACAACAATTTTACAATAACTTCAGGCTTCGTTTGGGACGGCTTCTTACCGCTTTCTAAAACAGCTTTCTAGTATAAACATTTGTACTAAAAAATTATTCTAAAAAAGCGATAAGAAAGTTGTTCTAAATAAAGCCTTAATTTCAAACAAATTATACATTCAAATCAGCATCTGCATTCATAGATAATAAATAATAATAATAATAATAATAATTAAAGTTATTCATTTCCCTGCTCAAAGGCGAAGAGCTTTAGCTCTCCTAAAGGACAACAGGGCTCTACCACTAATACCATGCATGCAAATTTACTATTAAATTCATTTAAAATTCAAAAATAAATAATTAAAGTACCTACTTATATATCTTGGTTACTTTCTCCCATTTTATTCTATTTTCTTCTCTCTTTCTCATCATTTAATAAGTAATATATATATCTCCTTCCTCTAAAGCTTAGGGCTCCTAAACTTTTACAGTGCATCAATGGCAAAGTTTACTGTGTCTTGAATTAAGGAAAAAGTTAGCTGAGATGGTGACTTGAACAAGGGCATGGTCCCAAGGAGATCCTTGGATGGTGATTTGACAGCAAGGATGCAGAGCCTACGTCGCCTATATCTATATAGGTCTTGATTATATTTAATTGACAAAAGATTAGTAGCATGAGAAGTATGTAGCTTTCCTACTATCTCTTCAATCAAGATACTTGAGTGGTTGGCTTATGGGAAGGTGGTTGGTGCTTGCATTAGTTGTATTTTTTTGCCTAGGAAGGAGCCATGGGCATGTGGATTTGGATAGTGAAGACAAATGAAGAAGCAAGAACCATTCTTTTGTGTTTGAGGGAAAAATAATTTACATTGCTTTGTGTTTGACTTTCAATTTTAGTCATATAGGGAAAGCGTAGGGATACTCATAGGTTATGTTTAGCTTTAGGTTTTTTATTTTTTCTTTAAAAAACTTTTTCTTACTTAGGTGAAGTGATAAGTGAAAGCTATTGCATCTTGGGTGTAGAAAGAAAGAAGTTTTGAATTTTAATTTTTATACTAGAAAGCTGCTTAAGCAGCAGTAAGAAAGCCGCTCCAAACGAAGACTTAATCACACATTTTAACGCTTTCTAAAGTAGCTTAACTCTTCAAGACAATTTCTAAGTCTTCGTTTGGAACCAAACTAGAACGTTTTTTAAAGAACCCATTCCTCCCCAAAAAAAAAAGACTTTAAGAAAGCCTAAGTCTTCATTTGGAGTGACTTGTTTAACGCTTTCTAAAGTTATTTTTTAGTACAAAAATTTCTTGTTTAAGAAAATTTTGTATTAAAAAGATGCTTTTAAAACATTAATAAATTAGTCCCAAATGAAGTCTAAGTGAGTGTGGGAAGCTTTTTTGTTCTTTGGAAATTGTTCATATTTGATGCTTGACGTATATTGTCTTGGTTCTTTGAAATAATAAGATAAATATATACATTCATTTGATTTTGAATTGATTTTGAATAAAATTAGAATTTGAAATGAAAAAAAAAAAATGAGTTGTGCATTTGATGTACAATTTTATGGTGTTATTAAACTCTTCTTCTTTGAAAAGAGATAATCAAGTAGGGGTCATAAAGTGTCATTTATTTCGAGAAATATTCGGAAAATTATTATTACTAGATATTTAAAATAACTTTCCCAGTCGTCAAATTTGTTCTATAGAAATAAGACGTATTTGTGTTAGATTTTCTAGTTCACTTCTTTTAGGTCATCAATTTTTGCTTTTAGCTACTCTCTTTCATTGAAATAAATAAAAATATGTGCTTTTGTGTATTTCATTATGTTGATAAAAGGAAAAGATCATTACTAGATTATTATCTCTTTCCAACAAAATCATAAGATTGAATCCATTTGACTATAAGCTTTTAAAGTAATTTACAATGGGCATGATAACCAATTGCAACATCCAATAAGTTATGACTTTGTCATCATGAATTGGAAAGCTATAGTGACAATTCTTATAATCGAGTATTCAATTGCATTTTCATCTTTAGGTCTTTTTTCAATCAAAAAATTATTGTTACAAAAGGAACTTTAATAAACAAAATTAGTGGGATAAATGTACAATGGTATTAATGACAAACAATCTATATAAATTTGGAAAAAGTTTGATGTTCCTCTTTATTTTCTATTTTCTTATTTTGGCTGCTACAACACTACTCCTATGATAATATTGCTATTTCAGTTACTCGGCTAATTATGATATTCATTTGCTTCATCCTCCGCCCATTGTTGAAATGGGGTAATCTCTCCTTATGTTATAATCACATATTTCAATCTCTCACTTTCTTATTGCATTGATTGGGTTTTTTAAGCTTAAGATTGTGATTTTCTTCCCACCATGTGCTATGGTCATTGAAAAGCTAATTTTGATGAAAAAAGAACTGTCTATAATAATCAATTTGATCTTGATAAGGGTTTTTTAAAAGAATTCATGACATATTTGATCTGGTAATTATCTTTTTCAAAATCTAAAGGAAAATTTAGAATATAATACTAGATGAATATGTTACTTATAGGTTTTTTTATTAATTCTATGGCCTAAGAGTTGTCCTAATGGAGGTGAGAGCTAATAGCTAGGTATTTTTAATTTTCATGATTGATTAAGTGTTTGAGGTTTCTCCCAAGTTCACACAATATTAAGATTTGATTATATTTTATTGGCTGCATGTTTGTGCACACGACATAATTTTCAGCAATATATGGTACTTATTACTAGTAATTATTTAATATAAACCTTACTCTACAGGAAAACACGCGAATACCGTCGGATGTTCCGGCGGAATTTTTTGCGTCAAAAAATACAGCGCTTGTACCGGCGCATAATGCGAAGGAATATTAACGGTGTTTATTCCGGCGCGGTTTGCGCCGAAAAATTGCAGACGTCCATTGCGCCGGTAGTAACGTCGGTAATTAGCAGCTTTTCATTATTACCGGCGGAGTTTACGTCGGTAATTAACAGTTTTATCCGCCGGTATTTCCGGCAGATATGTACGTCGTAAATTCCGGCGTATATAACGCCGAAATAATCAGTTAATAAACGATGTTTTGGCTAACACATTTTGCGCCGGTAATGCCGGGTTTTCATGTAGTGTTAATTGTTAAACTTCTATAAGAAGTTATCTTTGTGATTTGGATTAATATATGGTGTTCCTTTTAACATGATAGCTCAACATATTCATGGACCAAACGTACAACTTATGAAGAGATGAGGATGTATTAATCTCCCTATCATCAAATAGTGAACTTTGCTACCTCCAACTATTGATTACCTCGCCTTGGGCATCAAATGAAGATCTTTTATATATTTATGCATTTACATAATTTATTCAACTCCTTTGTAATATGTAATTGGCATAAATATAAAATACTCTCTCACCACATCCCATAATTTAGGTCGCTGCAGAAACCTTATCCATATTATCATGAAAGGTATTAACAATTGTATGCAATTAAGTCTAACAAAGAGATTTATAGCTTTATTAGATAGCTCAGATCAATCCTCCACTATGATGATCTTGTAGAATATAATAGAAAAAATAACTAATTTTTTGTAAATTTTTACCTGAAATAGTCTATCACATAAAAATTTATGATTTTGGTGGATAATTATTTGCTAATAGTTAGATTATTAAATTTAGTATTAATTCTTCAATAAAATAAATATTTAATTATAATGAATTTATGATAATTAAATTTTTATTGATTTTTTTTAATGATAAGTCTACAAGCAAATTTTGGTGGATAATTGACTACCACAATTACTATCGATACAAAAATAATAAATCATTAGAAGTTGTTTGTTCAGGCAAGGCTTCCTTATTGGTTTAATCCAAATAAATTATTTATATATGGGTCAAGCAATATAAATACATTACAGTATAAATATAATAATATATTACATATGAATTAATATAGTAAAATAATTATAAAAAATATAAAAGAATTATTGTTCTAAAAATGTTCACCCTCGCCTCTTAATCACTTAGACAGCCCTTAATTACATCATGTTCATCTCTCTCTTCATGCAAATGACATACATTGATGGCCATAAGATTATATATGTATGTTGGAAATTTATTAAAAAAAAACCATGTGTAATATATTTTTTATTCATCTATTTATCTATACAATAAAAGATTTATGAAATTTACCATAAATTTTATGATAATGGTATGGAAAATGCGCATTTATAAACATGTAATGATGTTCATTTTGCGCCTTATACGATTGTGACGATGAATGTTATAGGTCTGATAGTATGAACTACGAAATTGACTTTCACGGGCTAAATATAGAGGAGAAAAAACATACATGCCATGAATTTTTAGGTATTACTTAGGCTTCATTTTGGACGACTTTCATACTGCTTATTAAAACAATTTTCTAGTTAAAAAATAAAATAAAAATTATACTAAAAAGTTGTTTTAAGAAACAGTAAGAAAGCCATCCCAAACGTAGTCTTAGACTTCATTTGGGACAACTTTCTTCCTACTTTTTAAAGCATCTTTTTAATACAAAAATTATTTAAAAAAACAATAAAAAAATATTTACGACACGTAAAAAAATAATTCATTATGACATAAATTATTTCTTAAACTAACAAGAACCCAATAAAACGAGCCATAGATAATAGAATCATTCATGAGCAATGAAAACTTTTTAAGAAGCACATATTTTGCTTTCACAAAGAACTTTTACTAATAAATTAATGAAAGAAATGTTACAAGTGAGTTGAACAGAAGCCTTCTATAATGCATATTCTGTCATTGAATACACAATCAAAGCCATGATTTTGACTGATACCAACATCACAGTGTCCATCCATGACTTCCTCTCCTTTTTTCCTTGATAGAACCATCAAGATTAAAAGCTCAATTATCCAGTAGAGGAGTGAGAATATTGCTTACCTCTAAAAGACAAATTATTCTTCTAAAGTTTGATCAAAGATTTCCATGGAATTGTTCATGTATATTGACTTGGCAATGAGCCTGAGGTGGCAAATCAATTTTATAGGCCCCCTCATCATGGATTTAATGTGACAACTAAGTAATCTAATCATGACATACTAACAATTAATCATTGCCCATCTGATATATTGAATCATATTTCATAATAAAAATCTTGTTGTTGCCACACAAATGGAATATACAGCATGGATATGTAGTCACATGTAATAAAAAAGCCCCAACCAAGCAAAGATCTCTTTTTTCTCTTCTTCTCTCCTAGAAAAATGTAGCATGGTGGCCACTTCATGACCACCCAATCATTATCTTTTTTTGTGTTGGTATCAAATCCTAACTTTAGAACGAGATCCATGGTAAGGAAAACATGGGAATAAGATAGATGTATCTCTAAGCAGGGGTGTCAATAAATGATCCGATCAACCAACTCGATTTGGACTCAACTCAAAAAATTTGGATTTAAGTTGACCCATCTAATAAACGGGTTAAATTCTGATCTACTTAATTTTTATTGTGTTGAAGGTTTTTTTTTTAAAGGAGGTCAACCTTAGAGACTAAAGGTTTTCGCTTGAGCAAATCTAAAACTGAATATATATAATGTAATTTTAGTAGAAATAGACCTAGTGAGGGGATTGTGATTTTGGGCGATCAAGTCATTAATAAGAGTACATGTTTTTAGATATCTTGGATCTATTGTTCAAAGTGATGATGAAATAGATGGGGATATTATCATTAAAATTCAAGTTGGATGGTTGAAGTGGAGGAATGCTTCGAGCTTGTTGTGCGATAGAAAAGTCCCCCTCAAACTTGAGAGAAAATTATATAAGATGGTGGCGAGACCTGCAATGCTTTATGGTGCCGAATGTTAGCCATTAAAAGAGAAGCATAATACTAAGTTAAGTGTTGCAGAGATGTGGATGCTCAGGTCGATGAGTGGCTTTACCCTTAGAGATATGATACAAAATGAGCACATTTATGAAAAGGTTGGAGTAGCTCTAGCTAGTGGAAGATAAGATTAAATATATAGAGTCATCTTAGATGATTTGGTCACATACAAAGACAACCTTCCAATGACCCGGTTAGAAAAGTAGAGGTTTTAGATTTGACTTATGTTAAGATACATAGAGGTAGACCTAAAAAGACTTAGTTAGAAAATATTAGAAATGATCTTTTTTTTTATTAGATATAAACGAGAATTTGACTTTTAACAAAACACAATGAAGAAAAAAAGATTCATATAGCTGACCCTACATAGTGGGACAAATGCTTGATGTTGTTGTTGTTCTTGTGTTGAAGGAGTTTTTTTGTTGTATTTTTTTTGTGTTGAAGGTATATGATTTGACATGTTTATTGCGTGTTACAACTTTAACACGTTGTGCCTTTATAAATTTTGCATATATTGGGTTCTTTATTTTTATCATGAGCCTTGTCAAATGATTTGTGCATCTAGCTAACCAATTAGAAAGGCACCTCCTTTTTTATTTATTAAAAATAATATATTGTGAAAAAGGCTTTGCATTATTATGAAGTGAAAGATAGAGGTAGAGTGCAATGTTTTTTCGGGAGGTAAGACTGATTTGACATAGTTTTCTTACTGTTATCTAAAGCAATGTTTTAATATCAAATTTATTTGAAGCATCGTAAAATAATAAACAAAAACTGTCCCAAATTAAACGATTAGAAACTTAATAAAATGGTAATTAGGAAAATAAACATTTGAACTAAATTAGAAAAAAATGATTATAATAATAATAATATAATAAGAAAATGAAGAGGTTAAAGGAAATAATAGAATATTGAAGAGAAAGTTTCCATATGAGAAGGGACAAGAAATGGTTTAGAAGGGCACATGCACGGGTGCGGAATGTCTACCCATTTGCCAGCCTTATTTTTAGAATTAATGGGAGCGGAGAGAGAAAGTAAAAATATGTGTATTAAATGAGTACATGGGCATATCAATCACACCCCATTGCACGAGGGAACTTTGCCGTCCTCTTGTGCTTTTCCAACCCATGTGGGTATCTCTCCTTTTCCAGACTTAAATACCCTTTAAGAAGAAAGAGAGTCCACCAAAATTTAATATGCATGAGAGATACAACTCATCTTATTCTTATCTTCATGTGTTGGTTCTAAGTTTTGACTATTTGGTTAAGAGATCTTTTGAGTTTAAAGTTTGCTTATATGAATTTATTTTATGCTTCATTTGAGATATCTTTTTTATTGATTTCTAAAATAATTTTTTAATATAATTTTTTTTTTGAAACAATGAAAAAAATAGTAGCAAAAAGTCGTTTCAAATGAAGACTTAAAGCTTTCTTTTTCGCTTTCTTTAAAAAACAGTAAGGAGGCTTTCTTTCTGCTTCTTAATGCAGTTTTTTAGTATAATAATTTTAATTTTTGTACTAAAAAGCTGTTTCAAGAAGCAATAAAAAAGTTGTCCCAAACGAAACCTTATGCTTAGTTTGGCACACTTTCTTATTGCTTTCTAAAGAAGTTTTTTAGTATAAAATTTTTTAATTCATGAAATTTTTGCACTAAAAATCACTATAAAAAATAATTAAAAAGATGTCCCAAACAAAATATTATTATAGAATTATAGTTGCACATCTTGTAGAGGATGAGGAGGAGTAAATACCACAATGGTGAAACAAGCACGAAAGTAAAAGCAGCTAAAAAATAAAGGACACCAAGATTTAATGTGAAAAAACCTAAATTAAAATTTTCTCCCTTCTCTCTCACTCCCTCATTATTTCTCTTCTCACATACTCCGTTCTCACCTTACCCTAATAATAAATACAAAGAGAAAGCCAAGTAATTAAGCCGAAGAGACACAACTCTTCAAAAAAAAAAAAAAAAAGAGAAAAAAACCATTTAGTCTATCTTGCAGCGCTACGGTGCTCAAGCCTCTGTTTTGTACCGCTATGGCGTCATATCTAGGCCGTTGCGATACTCTGCTCTCTGTCATTCAACACTTTGTGCTCAGGCACACAGCGATGGGGCGTTGTACGAAAAAAAAGGAGGTACCCCCGGTGAGCACAAGAAACTTGAGATCCGAGCCAACAGAACAATCTTGATTCATCAACACAATCAGATTCCACACATAACACATGATGATTGCAAAGATATATATAATTCAATATGTATATAACATAATATGAATTAATATATACAATATTAAATAAGATTGCCTACAATAGAAAACATTATATCATATATGAGAATATTAATCATATTGTTTGAAATGAATAACTATAGATCTAACTGTAATTAAAGATGTATAAATTATTATAAAATTTCACACACTAAATATACTTACAAACTTATGAACCTTAAATTAACTCTCTGACAACTCGGGTTACATAACCATCATTTTTCATTCAAGTATTCGCTTAAAATTGAAGGACAAATATTTACTAACATTAAAATATATCACAAATATTTATATTAAGACTAATTTGGCAAATAGTAATGATGATATTGATCTTAGGTTGGCTTATCTGACCACCACAGACTCAACGAGGAAACGAAGGAAAAGGTTTGTTTTGCAAATTTTTGTAAAAATTGATTCCTAGTTATTTATCTAATCATTAGAAACATTAAATTAAAGATAAAAGAAGGAATCGAAGGCAAGGGGAAGGAATTTTAGGAGAGAAGGATTTAGGGATTTTGAGAAAATCCCCATTTTTCCTTTTGTAAGTGACTCCCCTAGTATACAAATTTAATTCAACTTTGTTATGAAAGTACGTTTTTATAGAAGTTATATTTTGTGGATGTTGTAGGAACTCGAAGTTGAAGTTGCTCCAAGGATCGAGAATTTAGAAGGATTAAAGTGGGTAATTTATATTTGTAAATTTTCATTATTTTATTTTCATTGCAAATCTGGAAGTAATAGTACATATAACTAATTAATTCTTATGGACAATTTTAAATGCATTGATTAAAAACGATTGAAGCTTTAAGAATAAGAAAGTGTTAATTTGTGAAACAAAACAAATAGAAAGAAATTGGAAAGTGAAAATGAAAAGCATAGAAAAAATATGAACAAATCATATATATATATATATATATATATATATATATATATATATATATATATATATATGTGTGTGTGTGTGTGTGTGTGTGTGTGTGTGATACATGTATACAATTATAAGAATATAAAATGATAACAAAATGAATGAATAAAAGGAAAAATAAAAATGTTATGCACGCAAAGTGCACAGGAGTTCACCCCCGTATGGTACTGGCTGGAGAAATAATGTACCCGTGCACGTTAAAAGGGAAAAGATAATGGAAAAGGAAAAAAAAATGAAAATGGTTGTACCTTTGGGTACATTTAGACGGTGCTCATGCACAAATAAAAAAAAAAAAGAAAAGGAAAATGAATATGGATTAAAGAAATTTTATAAATGAATATGAAGGATTTTTTTATGATGAGATTTGTATAATAAGGTGTTTAAATGAAATAAATAGAAAGAAATGAATAAAGTAAAGCAAAAGTACACCAATGTAAAGGCAAATTTTATTGTATTTTAGTAAATTTTATGCATATTAATTGATGATGAGAATTACCCACTGAGTTTATTTAGTAAACTCAACCCACAAATTTAAATGTTTCAGGTAAGTTCCTATAAAAAGAAATGACTGAAAGAGAATAATTTGTCTACAGAAGGCGGGGTGCAAATGACAATAGGTAATTTATGATTTGTGTATTAGTGGCTCTTCAGTTAATAGAAAAGTTTATGTTGATGAGTGATTACTATACTCTTGAAAATGTAATATCGTCCGACTTTTTTGTACCCGCCACGTTAGATCGAGCATCCGGGCTAGGTCGTGCACTACCTTTTGTAAAAGATGGTTTTAGAAATGTTGGTTGAGGGAATAAAGTTTTGTAATGGAGAAGTCAATATCAAAAAGCTTATCTAAATAGTAGAAAAATGAAGTTATATAAAAATCCCTTTCAGAGAAGCTTCACATGCAAACAACGAAAAAAAATAATTATGCAGTTTCGAAACTGGAAAGGCAAACAAAAGCATAATCAAAAGTGGACTTAATTTTTGTACTAAAACTATGTTTAAAAAAAAATAAAAAAATCGTCCTATGACTTTTTAACTGTTTTTTAATGCAATTTTCTAGTATAATTTTTTTTGATATTTCAAAAAAATAGTACTAAAAAGCCGCTTTATAAAGCAATAAGAAAACTGTTCCAAATGAAATTTTAGGCTTTCTTTGGGACAATTTTTTTACGGGTTTATTTTTCAGATAGCAACCACAATTTTTATTTATTCATTATTTTTTTACTTTTTTTTAAAAATTTTGCTAGATAGTTAATTTCTACAAGGCTTTATTTGGGAATGTTTCTTTATGCTTTCCACATTATCTTTTTTGTAAAAAAAAAAATTCTCAAAAACCGCAAAAATAGTGCTTAAAAACTATCTTTTTTCGTAACAAAATATTATCTCAAATGAAACTTTTAAAATTAATTTTTCTATAATAATTAAAAAAAGCAATAAAAAATCAACCTAACTTTGTAATATTATTCCTCTTATTTTAATACAGTCAAATAATTTCTCTCAAAAATAAAATGAAATCATCCCGTGACTTTGGACTGCTTTTTAAAGCAATTTTCTTTAATTAATTTTTTTGATAATAAAAAAAATACTAAAAAGTCGCTTTATAAAGCAATAAGAAAATAGTTCTGATACGGCATCACAAAATTAGTTTAATCGGGCACGAATCTTGAGGCAAAAGCTAGTTGGAAACTTCAAAAATTAATTCCGGGAGCACCCGAACTCCGATTTCAGCAAGCTTACAGTCAAACTGAGCGTCTCGGAAATACGAACCCAACGACACCAAGATCAACACAATCCGAGCCCAAATGAGTCCAAATCAAGGGCTCAAAGCGCTGTTGGAAGGTTCAAACCGCAATTTGAGTTACCAAACGGTCTCCGATTTTGACGAGCTTATACTCGAATCAAACGGCTCGACGAGACGAATCCAACGAGCCCAAGATCATTGAATTCCGACATCATTAAATCCTTCAAATGACCAACGAACGGTGCATGATCAAAGGATTCGATATCGGCCGTCCATTCAAACCACTCCCAATTCGCCCTTGATCTCACGCCTATTTACGGGCTATGCCACTCCAGAAAAACTATAAATAGAGCCCTCATTCTACACCAAGGGGACTCAAGGGAAGAGAGAGAAGAAGAAGAGGAGAAAGGGGAAAAGGAGATTCCTCACCTCCTCGACCACCGCCGGAGCTCTTCCTACCGCCTGAAGACGCCGGAACTCTGCCGGATTTTCGGGAAACGCCGGGAATTTGCAGAACTTTGTAACTTTGTGAGAAGTTGATTGTAAATTGCTCGTCTTAATTTTTAAAAAGGAATAAAAAATCAACCTAACTTTGTAATATGACTTTTTGCCTGTTTAAAACAATTTTTTAATATAAATTTTTTTGATAATTAAAAAAAAAAACTAAAAATCCTCTTTATAAAGCAATAAGAAATATGTTCCAAAAGAAATTTTAGAATTTCTTTGGGACAAATTTTTTACGGTTTTATTTTTCATATAGCAACCACAATTTCTATTTATTTTTTTTTAAAATTGTGCTAGATAGCTAATTTCTACAAGGCTTTTTTCAAATTTGGGAATGTTTCTTTATGCTTTATAAATTAGCTTTTTAGTAAAAAACAATTCTCAAAAACCTCATAAATAGTGCTTAAAAACTATCTTTTTTGGTAACAAAATATTATCTCAAATGAACTCTTAAAATTAATTTTTCTATAATAATTTTAAAAAAGCAATAAACACCAACCTAACTTTGTAATATTATTCCTCTTATTTTAATACAGTCAAATAATTTCTCGCAAAAATAAAACAAAATAATAAAAACCAAACAGGCATCAAATAGTACAAAATTAAAAAAAAAAAAAAAGATGTAGACGTAAAGCTAATCATGTGAGTAGCCTGAAATTGAAATTCGAACTACACAGACAAACAACGCAAAGGAAAATTCCTCCGACTTAATGGTCAGCTTATGAAATTAATTACACGTGATAATTAATTCAGTTACGTGTCCTTTCTTGTAGCTCTAGTCAATAATAAATTTAATAACTTTTCAGCTTTTTATAAAGCTGATTATGATATTATTGTGAAGAAAATAACATAGGGTCTTCAAAAAATAGTTTTTTAATACAAATTTATTGAAAATAGTAAGAAAATAATGATCAAATAAAAATTATAATTATCCTCTAAAACGTAAAACAAGAAGGAGGCCGTCCTTAACTTCATTTCAAACAGCTTTAGCATTCTTCTTACTACTTTATAAAATTACTATAAAGAAAGTAACATTTTAAAGCTTCGTTTGGATGGCTTTCTTCTGCTTCATAAAACAGCTTTTTAGTACAAAATTAAAAAATTTGTACTAAAAAGCTGTTTTATGAAACAAAAAAAGCCCTCCCAAAAGAAGTCTAAGGCTTCATTTGGGACAGCTTTCTTACCACTTCTTAAAGCAACTTTCTAGTACAAAATTTAAAATTTTTGTACTAAAAAGCTACTTTAAGAAGCGGTAAGAAAGCTATTCCAAACGAAACTTAAATCTATTATAGAAAATAGTTTTCTTGTACAAAAAATTTTAAAACCAACAAAAAACAATAGCCTAATAGAAATTGTGGTTCTAGTATGAATATCATAGTAGTAATAAAGTTGCCCCAAACAAAGTTTTACTCTTTCTTAAAATAGTTTTTTTATATAAAAATTTAAAATTAATTACAAAAAACTGCTTTAAGAAGTAGTAAGAAAATCATCCCAAGCAAAGCCTTACTCTAGTTATAAAAAGCACCTTTCCATCACAATTTTTTTTTTAAAAATAGTTTACAAAAAATACTAACTAAACAAAATTATAATTGATATTTGAAAAGTAAAGCAGTAAAAAAATCATCATAAATAGACTCTTCATTGTCATTTGGGACAGCTTTCTTACTACGTTTTTTAGATTGCATTCACACATTTTTCATTTGGCCATTATTTTTAGAAAAAAAATATGCCACTTTTATAAAAAATTATCGTCATTCCCAAGGACCCTTAGTTCTATATATATATGTCATGCAAAAATTATCTAGATCGGGCACGAATCTCGAGGCAAAAATCAAGTTGGAAACTTCAAAAATTATATCTGAGAGCATATGAACTCCGATTTTCGCAAACTTATAGTCAAACTGAGCGTCTTGGAAATACGAACCAAACGACACTAAATTCAACTCAATCTGAGCCCAAATGAGTCCAAATCAAGAACCCGAAGCACTGTTGGAAAGTTTGTACCACAATTCGAGTTACCAAACGGTCTCCAAACTTGACGAGCTTATAATCGAATCGAGCGGCTCGACGAGACAAATCTAACGAGCCCAAGTTCGCCGAATTCTGATGTCATTAAGACCTTCAAATGCCTGATAAAGGGTCCACGATCGAAGGATTCAATATCGGTCGTTCATTCTAACAACTCCATATTTGCCCCTGATCTCTTATCTATTTACGGGCTATGCCACTCCAAAAAATCTATAAATAGACCACTCATTTCTCTTGAGATTGGACTGAAGCAAGAAGGAGGAGGAGAAGAAGAAGAGAAGAATAGGAGGGAAGAGACTCCTCCTCGACCATCGCCGAAGTTCCGCCCGAACTCCAAATGACGCCAGAATTCTGCCCAACTTCCACGGGATGCTGAAATTATGTCCAATTAAAGACAAATTTCCTCCTGACGCCGAAACTCCGCCCAAATGAAGTCAGAGTTCTCCTCGGCCACCAACAGATGTTGGACTTCTACCCGACGTCGGACCTTCACTCTTCGCCAAGTTTCTACCGAACACCGGACTTCTACCGGTTATCGGACTTTGGCTAGACGTCTATCCAAAGATTGATTTCTTTTCATTGTTAGACTTCTACATGACATCGTTCTTATGACCTTCATCGTCAGACACAATCCTTTCAACCTCCGTCGCCAGCCGACTACAGTTCTCCTGACTTACGTCGCCCGCCAACTACAGTCTTTCCGACCTCCGTCGCCCGCCGACTATGGTCCTCCTGACTTACGTCGCCTGCCGACTACAGTCGTTCCGACCTCCGTCGCCCACCGACTACAGTCCTTCCAACAAAGCGAATGCGTCAACAGTGACTCTTTGTATTCCCAACATGTAATGTACTCTATAAAATGTACATCAAGCTAAGGCCTTCTCCCAAGGAAGGGCCTCATTTGTAATCAACAGTTATACTAGTGGATTCATTCGAATTGGGTTAGGCCCCGTGATTTTTCCCCCTTTTTCAGGGGTTTTTCACGTAAAAATCTTGGTCTCCTATGAATGCTACACACATTTTCTTATCTAATTGTGTGCCAGATTTTCGTACAACCCTAAGACGTTAAACTTTATATTTATCCACCGTCGCGAAGACTTCTGGACGCAATAATACCTATAGCCTCATCCCTTCATCTCAGCTCATAATTTCTCAAGAATTTCTTTTACTCCCATTATTTACTCTTTTTTTTGTTTAATTACCCTCTTTAAAGCATAATTAAAGTATAGAAATCGATAATTACGTCATGCATGCGGACCATGCGGTCACAATGGTAACTGTATATGCATCGGATTCTTTTTTGCCAATTTGTATTCAAGCCGATGTCGTTAGTTTAAGGGACTAAGGGATTTGACCCTTTGTTATCTACTTTTTCTTCTCCATTTCACTTTTTTTTTTATTTCATTTAGTTTAAAAATTATTACTCCCTGAATTTTAATCTATTTATTATGATTTTTAATTTATTATCTTTCTTTATTCGTCTTAGACTTTATTTGAGACAATTTTTTTATTGCTTTTTAAACAGTTTTTTAGTACAAAAATTTTTTGTACTAACAAGCTATTTTAAAAAGCAATAAGAAAGTTTTTCCTAACGAAACTTTTAACTTCATTTAAAATAATTTTCCTAACTTTATACTACTTTGGAGACTTCTTCACCTAGTTTTCACTAATAGACACCTAAAAAGCCACAAAAGACAAGGCACAAGAAAAAGCTAGCCAGACCTAATCCAATTTATCTATTTTTTTATTTGGAGTAATGAATATAGATATTTTGATCAATAAATTTATTTTTATTAATATTTTATTAATGAAAGAAATCTGATAATTTTGATTGTTATCATTAAAAGATAAAAGATATAATTCTTTTTAATTCAGATTCTAGCACATAATATATATATATATATATATATATATATATATATATATATATATATATATATATATATATATATATATATATATATATATATATATATATATATATATATATATATATATATATATGAATCTCATACTGGAAATAGAAGCCCTCATATTAAAGACAGAAAAACTAAATGAAAATTGTATTTGTGAGTCATCATCCATATCCTCTTGATTGGGTAGCTTAGTTTGAAATATTTTAAGTATTTTGGATATTTTGCCCCCTCTCAAAAAAAAATTTTGTTCTAATTTTATCAATTCTAAGCGTCTTTGCCCATCCCCCACCAAAATTTATTTTTTTGCCCACCCTGAAAAAAGAAGCTGGATCCGCCCCTGTCTATAATTAGAGGTGAATCTCAAAAGGAAGAATTTGAAGAGCTTAAGAATTCTAATATCATTGAGAGATGTAAAAAAAATATATTATATAATTAACATGGATTAACTTTGATAAAATTTTATAATATTCTAATTTTTAGTCAAAATAATCATAATATCCCCTCCAAAAATCTATGTTTCTACTAGAACCAATATATATATATATATATATATATATATATATATATATATATATATATATATATATATATATATATATATATATATATATATATATATATATATATATATATATATAAAGCTTACATGAGATGATTATGAGAATTTTCTTTTTATTTTTTCCCATAAAATTGAAAGGAGATATGTAATTACAATTTTACAAATATATAAGTGAATACTATTAGATATCAATTCAACATTATATTGGGACCATATAGATGAATACTACTTGCCTATGATACTATCATTTTAATCATAACCAATTATATTAAATGATCAAATTAAGTCTATGGAAAGAGAACATAGACATGATAGAGACATTCATATAGGGCTAAGAAAGCTGTGGGGAAGGAGGAGGAATGTTAGGTTGAGAGTTTGCACAATAAAGGATAGGGTCATTGTATGGTAGATGACTTACAAGGAATTTTATTGGATAATGCAAAGAGACAAATTACACCAAATTGTTATAACATGATGATGGTGAGATCCACATATAATATGAGGAAGAACAGAGTAAAAGATATGTATGTTCGTACAGTCGCACGTGTGAGCCAGCACAGAAAATTTATGTGATGGAAAATGAGCTTTCATCTATTTTTTTTCAAATAAATGCATCATAATAATTTCAGAATAATTACTTAATGCTTCTTAAAGTAGCTTTTTTGTACAAAAATTTTAATTTTCGTACTAAAAAGTTGATTTAAGAAGCATTAAATCAGCTTTAATTCTTAAGGAGTAATAAAAGTATTAACTTTAAATCTTAATTTTTATATCTTTTAATAGTTTTCTAAGAAATAATTTTTATCTATTTTAATTATTGGGGTGATGGATTATTTCATATTCCTTGTTTTGATTGGAATGGTGAAGGCCTAAAGGGTGAGGGGCCTATCAATCAAGGAGAGGGTCAGAGACCATTTGCACGAGTGCGTCTTTCTTGTCATCTTCTTCCGGGTTCCTCTCCTTGCCCATGTGGTGGGCTCTCCTTTCTCATCTTTCCAATATATTCCTTTGTCTTTTATATTGTGATAAAAATATGAGAGAGAGACACAGAGAAGATGAAAGACATAATAGAGATAAATAAATATGAGAAAAAATTAATAAATGAAAGTCTATGGCGCATTTTATTTATTTTTATATTTATTTTTTTCTTTTATGCACCAAAAAGTGACACGTGTTACACATTAAATTTTACTTTGTATTTTCAAAACTTCCAAGGACAATTGAGATTTTGGGTCTCTTTGTGGAGAAATTATTGTGTGCAGAATCTGAATACATTCGGATTTCAATCATCATGCGCCACGTCATTGAATGCATTGGGCCCCGGAGTGCATCCGCTGATGTGGCAAGTGGTGATTGATTCCGCACACAATAATTTCTCCTCTTTGTGAGGATTGTAATTTTTTTCATCATTATTTATTTGTCATAAAAAAATCATCTTGATCTGATATGAATCTAAAAAAATATATAAATTGATAACTTTCAAAATTAAACTCAGGACCATCTGAACTCTAATTTTAGCAAACTTATAATCAAATCGATCATTTGAATGAGATCAACCTGATGATGCCAAAATTGATCCAATTTGAGCCCAAACGGGCCCAAATCACCATTGCTTGCCGACTACATTCTCTCCAACCCTCGTTGCCCGACTACTGCAACTCCGACCTCTGACTGGGGTCCTACCAACCAATGAACAGGCCAACAATGTTATGAGAAAAACTCTTATATCACTAGATTGTTCAAACTCCCACCATCTAATGTGCTCATATGATGTATATTTGTTACATTTAGCCAAGACCCTCTCTTGAGAAAGGGCATCATTTGTAATTGACTACAAACACTAGTGTAATCATTTTAATAGAATCATTCTAACTGGACCAAGCCTCATGATTTTCCCCCTTTACAGGATTTTTCACGTAAAAATATTGGTGTAACTTATGACTATTGCACCTATCTCTTATACGTTCGTGTGTTGGATCTTCGTACAAACCTCAGACGCAAACCTATGTCTCTCTACAACTGCGAATGTTCCATGATGAAAAAATTGTAAAAAAGCTATGAAAAAATCAACTTTTTTTTAAAGCCAGTACTATAGAAAGCAGCTTCCAATGTAAAATTTATTAAAAGAGATGAAAAAGCAGTGGCAAAACGCCCAACCATAGATCAAAATGAGCTGTAAGTAGTAATCCAATTTATATATATCCATCATTAATTAAAAAATAAAGATTATCGAAATTCCACAAATCTTATTAAGACTTCGTTTGGGACAGCTTTTGTACTGTTTTTTAAAATGACTTTTTAGTAATAAATATTCAAAATAAATAAATTTTTTAACTAAAAAATTATTTTAAAAAGAAATAAAAAATCGTTCCATTCGAGTCTTTACTAGCGGTATTGGTTTGTTGGGACCCACACAACCGTCGGTCCACTATAGCGAGGATCCGGCTTCCACTGTAAGTATGAGTGAAGTGAAATAATCTTATGCAAAAGCAATCAAAACAGAAGAAAATAGAACGATTTAAAACCCTTAAATTGCATCAAGATGTACGTCCGACCGTGATCGGAAGATCCTTTTGAGCAAAAAGGCGAAGCTCAACGTGCTTCAACCCTGTACAAGATTTTCAAACGGGTAGGCGCGGCGGAGGAGTAAGGTGAAGGCGAGGACAAATGATCGATATTATCCTATCAATTAAAGACACGTGTGGGTCCTACCACCCACACGTGTGCGAGCTGTCCCTTCTCGCTTTGGCCTTATTTTCCGTAATTACTTAAAAAAATAAATATTTATATTTATATTATTTTAAAATAATATTTTTAGTAAAAAAATATTATTTTTTATTAAAAGATATGAAAAGTAATTTAAGGCTCAAATTAAAATAATAATTCTAAATATTCATGAATTATCGCTTGAATTTTTTTTAAAAGAATTATTTTTTCTGTGATTTAATATTATGAATAAAAAATAATGGAAGCTTTTTTACTATGATTTGATTGATTTGTAAAAAGATTTGTTATTTTATTTATAGATCGAGAAAAGATTGATTTATTTCTATTAAAATAGGGAAAAAATAGAAATTTATTAATTTTATTTTATTAAATATTGCACTAAATCTCTTTTTGCCGACAATACACATCAACACATCAAATAAATTTTTAATATGAGTGAGATAATATAAATTATTCTTTAAATATTTATTTGATTGAATACATTTTACAATAAATTCATAAATAAAAGAATTCATAAATTCTTTTTTCTTTTGTTTTATGAACTTTAGGCTATACCTAATTTTTTAAATTATGTTATTAATGTAAGAATATAATTATATATTATCTCTGTGGATAAAACCTTACGATTAAAATAAAATATTTTGTTACAAATTTAAGATTCAAATTACTAAGAACAGGATTGGTGAAGTCATTAATTTTATTAAAAATGAATATTCATTAAAATTTAATTTATTTTACCAAAATCACGCTATTTTCTAAAGTACTCATACTAAATACAATTTAACCAACTTGCTAATAACCTTATGAATGCTAACTACAAATTTGCTTGTACTAAGGCTTCATTTAGGAAAATTTTATTATGTCCAGACACTTGACGTAACTCTACATCCGGACGTTAATAAAATGATGTCACGTGCTCTTACTTTTTACCACGCGGCCCGACGACCTGACCCGGAACGAAATCCCGGTATTGCTATATTCGTGTATTGTTAGGTATTGCTTGACAATGACGAGAAATACCGCTCTGTCAAGACTAATACAGAGCAATACCTAGTAATACCTAGCAATACCGAGCAATAACTAGCAAAACCGGGGTATTGCTCGGTATTGGTCTTGACAGAATGATATTTCTCATTACCGAGCAATACCGAGCAAAACCTAGCAATACCCTGGTCTGTACAAATCAGCTAATACATAACAATATTGGGTTCCGATCCGGGTCGGGATGTCGGGCCGTACGGTAAAGAGTAAGAGCACATGACGATATTTTATTGGCGTCCGGATGTAGAGCTACATCAGGTGTCCGAATCTAATAAATGACGTTTTCTTACTACTTAAAGTAGTTTTTAGTAAAATAAAAATTTTAAACTAAAAAGCTGCTTTAAGAAGTATTTTTGTACTAAAAAATTATTTAAGAAATAGTAAAAAAGTTGTTTCAAATAAAACCTCAGTCAAAACTACAAAAAAACAAATTCAACAGAGTTAAGAGAAACTTGAATATTTAATTACCACAGACTACTTTGCCTTAAATGAAATCTCAGTATGGGCAAAGCAAAATTTCTAAAGATTCATCAGCTTCTACAGAATGACCATTTTGAGCTTCAAATTTAGGCTTCGTTCCAGACTATTTTTTATTATTTTTTAAAACAAAAATTTAGTACAAAAATTAAAATTTTTGTACAAAAATTTTATTTTGAGAAGCAATAAAAAAATCATTCCAAGCGAAACCTTAATCTCTGAAATAAATAAATACCTCATTTTGTCTGTTTCAGAACATGCTGAAGAAAAACAGGATCATCATCAATAAATTAGTTAAGTTGTTTAAGAAAGAGTTGTCTTATAAATAATACTTCTAATATTAAATTCTGAAACTTTTCACAAAATGACTCTGAGAAACAGCTTCTCAAACTTTATTTTGAACAAATAGACTTCCAGTATTGTTTGTTTCATTCAGCTTATATGTATTTGATTGCATGATTTGAATCTATAATGTTTTTAATTAGTCAAATCTTTTACACTTAATGTACTTAATCATTAATCAATTCATATAATGATTTTGTTAATGATCATTAGAAACAATTTTGGCTAGCTGTACAGCAGAGATGCTAAATCTAATTAGGACATTATTATAAGTGTAGGGTTGGTAGAACACATTTTCCTGATTTTATGAGTCTGAAAACAGTTTCAGTTTGACCTAAGATTCTGCTTCACATGATCTTGAATTGGTAATAGTGTGGCTGAAATTAATTAATATGATTAAGGCTTCGTTAGAAATGATTTTTTTACTGCTTTTTAAAACAATTTTTTAGTAAAAAATTCTAATTTTTATACTAAAAAATTGCTATAAGAAGCAGTAAGAAAGCCATCCCAAACGAAGCTTAACTTTATCATTTCAAATTGATGAGATCAGAATAGCTAATGATGCTCCCAGTCAAAGAAACTTAGCAAGCACACTTAGTGACAAAATTTCACTCAAAAGCCATTATTGCTACAGTTTCACTAAGAAAAAATTAGTGGTCATACTTCAAACTTCATAATCAATGTATTTTAATTTAACATATCATCATTCAATGTATAATTAAGGCACATGAAAACCTACCTAATCACATGCAAATTAAAAATTTTAATAAAGCCCAAATCTCAACAAGTCAAAGTTTGATCACTGAAAGAACAGATCTTCCCCCCCTTTTTTTTTTCTTGTTACAAATATAAGGAAACAGTACTTGGTACTACTTTAGTGCTGTCTAATTTGAAATGGTGAGAAGTCCATTGATGGGTTATATGCTTTTATTTTATAGTTTTCATTGATCACCAACATCTGAAGATTTTCAAATGTTCCATCAAATCCTACCAGTTTGATAAAAAAGGACCAGCAGAAAAAATAAACAGAAGATTATTGGTTAAAAGAAGAGAAAGGGAGCTGAATTTTTCCTACTCTTTAAACAAGTTTTCAACCTCATGTATGTCCTTTTGTTTCTTTTATTGTCAAGAGGAATGTAGACCACAGGAAAACACCTAAATCAGCACCACAAAAGCAAGTATGAATTAACAAAATTGATGGAAAAATTTATAGTGCAAAGTGTGTTTGTTCATTCACAAATAAGTTCAGGTAAATGACTATGTAAATCCGATATCAATAGTCTTGAGATTGATGAAGATATCAATCTATTTGTGTTGAAATAAGGAAGGGAAAGTATGGGAGATTGATGGCCTGTTATTACAAGTTGTGAATTTCAATTCATTTAAAAAAAATAAAAATACAAGATTTCTATGCTCTCCTTGGAAATCATAAATGCCTTTCTTCCATTCTCTGTAGTTGCTTTGCTTCACTTGTTTCTTATGGAGGAGTACATGCTCTAGAGCTAGATCCAGGCTGTATCAAGGAAAGGAATTGACAACAATAAAGATATCCATTTTCTATTTCTTAGAAGCTCATAAACAATTTTTTTACTACTTAATTTTAGCCAGTTTTTGGCCAGAAAAATCTGAGGATTAATCTTTCTATGAACTCATTATTTGAATTTCACAGTTTAATTTCTGGATTATGAAATCATTTTCTATAGAGAAACTAGATAAGTAGATCTTCCCATTAATCGACTATAAATCATTTGCAGACATCTTGTGTAGAATCATTCCTAGTCAATATAAAACATTTCTCTCATAAATTAAACTTTTCATCCTAGAAATGTTATTGATGTATAACAGCATGGAAGAGAAACAAAATGCCATTTCCCTTTCCAGCAACTATTATTGCAAAAAGTAGAAGTTCATAACGTTATAGGACAACAGGGAAAAACTAAATATTAGAAAATGATTTGAAATTTTATATGACGTATTGATCTTATAAACTTGTTTCAATATTCACTTGAAAAATATAAGGCATAAACTGATTGAAGTTTCTTGAAGATCTTACAGCACAAGCGTGAACATCATCACATCCACATAAAAGCCTTCCATTAAGCATGTCAGTAGCTTGGAAGGCTCCTCCTCCCTTGCTCCTCTGCAGGCGGAGAGATTAACATCAGAGAATGGACATTTAAAGAAGAAACCTCTCCAGAGCTTAACAATGTGAATGATCATATGTGGTTTTATGCAAACCTTGTAGAAATCGACAGCAACAAAGTTTGCCCACCGATTGCTTGCTGCCCCATAGCAAGTATCAAGCATGTTAATGAGTTCTTCAGAATTGTGCCTACATGTTGTTGCTTCAATCGGTATGGTGGGGAAATAATTCACCAGAACAAGAGATTTACTTGTGTCGGTGAGAGGATTGGATTCAGCACGGTTTGAGCAATTACCGGCTTTCATTCCATCATCTCCATCTTCAGGTTCAAAACATTATGCATATCAGAGTTTGTTTATTGCTTGATCAAGTAATGAATTCAAGAGTTATTTTGTTAAATGTAATTTGTAAGTAAAAGAAGAAATGCATAAACTCACATAACATGATGCACTAGAGCATAACAGGCACATAGCCATGTATTGCTCACAGCATCTCAAGCAATTTTCAGGCAATTTTTTATCTAGGTCATCATCGTCGATCATCTACTTATCTGTTTGATTTGAGGCTTTCGATGTAATAACACTATGTTCAACAATAGGGATTTCTTATGAAAACCATAATTAATCCCGTAAGAATTCATGTTCTAGTGATTTTATTGATTTTTTTAATAGTTATTTATAAATTATTTAACGTAAATACGATGAATAGAAATCCAAGTTGGAAATATAATGATAGAATGAGAATTTTAAGTTTTAGAAAAATCTTTGGAAGAGCTGCTGCACTGTGCTCCTACTTGGGTGAAGAAAATTTCAGGCGCCTAAGGTGCTGCGACACCGTAGATGGGAGCACCGTGGCACTACAGGTCGGGTGGGAGCATAGCGGAGCTGTAAAGGGTAATGCTACAACATTGGGTCGAATAAGTATGCAAGTTTAGCTCAGCCTTATTATTTCTTATCTCTGGCTAAAATCGATTGGGAGCGCATTGGGGTAGCGCTGCGGTGTTGGGTTGAATAAGTATGCAAGTTTTAACTCAGCATTATCATGTCTTATCTCTAACTGAAATTGAAGAGAGAGATGGAGAAAGGAGGGGAAGAAGGAGAAGGGAAAATTTGAAGGTCCATGGGTAAATTTCAACCAACAAGCTAGTTGAAGAACTTATCCGACTCAAGGTAGGCTATCCACACCTAGTTCAGATTTCAATTTCCCCGGTTAAAATGATAGCTGAAGAATTTTTAATGATTTTAAAAAGATAGAACCACTTTTCACCGTAAGATTTTAGTATGTTGCAGAATAATATATTCTGAACGCACTAATACTAAAAAGTTAATGACCCAACTGATAGTTTCATATTTATGCTCTACACAAAATATGGATATTGTTGGGCTTAATAACAAAAAAATAGAAACTTTAAAATGATGTTGTGAATGTCATATGTGAAGGGTTTAATGTTTGGCAATTGTTGATTTTGAGCATAAACTATGTTCTAAACTACCCCTAAAATTTGTTATACATGTGCCAAATTTGTATCATTTGAGAAATGATATATATAGTTTACACATGTTGAAAGCCTAAAACTGTTCAAGTTCATGTGTTAAAAATGCAACATGTTATGTTTATATATGTTATTTGTTCCCATTTATCATGTTGAAAGGTACAGAATATGTGTAACAAATGTTTCATATCTTCGAATACACATGTAGAAAGTACAAGATATGTGAGGTTCATACATGTTCCATGTGATGATATGTTAATGTTGATGATTATGTGGTGGACATGTGCAGGGTGAGAAATGGGGCGATATGAATGTTATGTAGTGGTTGTTTTATTGTGCAATATATGTGGAGTTATAAGGGCTTGTGTACATATATAACTCCATCTATTAGGTATACATGAAAATAAAGTTATAATTAAAATTGAGCTATACAATTCCTCTATCTATTTTATATAGATATGAGATAATCACGTGGAAGTCTAAGTGGATGTAGACTTACAAGAGAAATTTGGTACAATCAAGAGAGTTATAAGTAGAAGTGATGGTATAAGGAGGTTTTGAAATATGTGCTATATTTGTATACTAAATTATTCATGTTATATTACTTTATATTCAATTTCATATTTCTATAACTATCCTGACATATGTTGAGTATCATATACATGTTTATACAAACTCTTCCTATTATGCACTGAATGCCATGTGTAAGAGCTGAAGTGACTATTGTGATACGCATTGGACTCAACTTTAGCAAATCACAACAGAAAATCCACATAAAACGATAGAAAACAGTAAAATTTGGAGGAAATAGTGGCTAATTTTGATTAATAACTCAACAAGAAACAAAAGATACAATAGATCTACAATTAGAGAGGTAGATCGTCTCTCTCAATCAACCTAAACATCACTAGAAAACCCTCATAGATGAAACTACAACAGAAAACTTAAAAGAAATATAATCCTAATACAAAATAATAATCCCCATATAAGCCCCTACTCTTCCCTACAATTTAGCCCTAAAAGATCTCACTTGCCTAATTAATTCCCTCCCTCTTTTGAATTCAAATTCCCTTTATTAATTCATTCTTTAATCCTCCTTCTAACATATGGAATAATTGGTTTATTAGGCCCCACAAGGGGGCTAAAATTTCAGCCCTTCCGCCCCCTGCCTAGCAGGCAGGACATTAGTCCAACTGGACTGGTCATAACAATACTCCCCTCCCAAAAATGCACATTCTCCTCAAGGTGGAAGGTTGGGAACTGTATCCTGATTGTCTCGTATGATTCCCAAGTGGCATCATACTCTTGCATGTTCTTCCACTTGATTAGCACCTCTTTGTCCCTATCTCCCCTCTACGTATGCTTGCTATTTTGATAGAAAACAACCACCAATAGTATAGAAACTTGAGAAATTTAGCAAAACGGTGCAGATTTTTCAAGCTTTGTAGAGAAATAAAAGGAATAATCACTTTAATTTCAACAATAGAAGCAGAAAGCAGCAAACCGATACAAAAATCTTCAATTCGAGAGGAAGATTCAACTCTCTAAATCTCTAGCCAAAGCTTAGAAACCAAAAGCAAAACCTAGATCTCAAATTCAAGATAACCCTAACCCTAGCAAGAAGATAATAATTAAAGCAAAAGGACAATTACTAAATCCCTAAACAACCTGTAATTTCAAATTTTCCTCAAATACAACACTAATTAGTGTGTGGGCCCCATCACATTAGCCGCTACCTCTCTCTCTCTCTCTCTTTCCCTGGTTCCGCTCCACCCCTTGGCCTGCCGTTTGTAGACTTGAACCAGTCCAGGATGGACCCTCGGGCCTGCCAAACATTACCCCCCTCCAAAAGACTCACCTTGTCCTTAAGGTGAAATGAAGGAAACTGATGCTTCACACTCTCATACGATTTCCAAGTGGCGCCAAAGTTTAGAAGGCCCCTCCATTTAATCAACACTTATTTATTCCCCTCTGTACATGATTGTGGGCTCCGAAAATTCGGCCTCGGCCTCCACTCGCTTTTCTTATTCGGCGAGGGAGTTTTAACGAACTAAGTTCTGAGGTAAATTTTGGAAGGCAGATGGGTTTGTAGATAAGACACTACCCAGAGATTTCGCCCTCATTTGCGAGGACTTTATGATCTGAGTTCTGGTTTCCTATAGGCGCAAGCCCCTATAGTTAATTACCTCTCCCGATCACGAGAGAGAACTTTCGATTAAAGCTAGTCGTCAATCAGATACGTATAAATACGTGTTATCTGGCATATAGTAGCAGCAATGGATTTGAGATTGGGAAGATTGGATATTGGTAAAATTGGATCTGGGTTTGAGAATTTGGGTATTTGGAAAGATTTGAAAAGTTTGATATTTAAAATAGAAAATTTCACCACCTAGCATTTAAAGCGGATGGTGGGGGAATGGGTGATAGACCCGATCAAGATCCCATGGTTCCGTCATCCCGGGTCATCGTGGTCCCTGGTCTACTTAGTCAGAGGAGGTAGTCGACCCAACCTGACAGAAGGATCCTTGTCGACAGCCATGGGTTGCTTCGTCCAAGGGAACCTTATAGACCGGGGTTGAATGTTTGTCAAAGGGGACAAATTTAAATCCACCTTAGCTAACAGAGGGCTTTGTGCCCTATCGATCATATCTTATTGATTCATATCTCAAGGATTTAACGCCATTAAGGAGCGTATTGGCTCTGGCCATAACCGTATCTGTGGTGCCATTTGGCGGCAAAACCCACTCGGTTCAGAGGGCCCCGGGTCATAACCGTTTACCTACAGTGCCATTTGGCGGCGAAACTGCCGGTTAGAGGACACGTACCACGTCCTTACTGGCAAGAGAATATTTGAGAATGGATACTAGTGATATTTTCGACCAGGCATTGGCTCTTTGAGAGCTGAAGTGTTTTTTAATTTGTCCACCCCGACAAACTGTTGCGGAGAGTGGATAGATTTTTCTTTGAGTTTTTGATGGATTTATTTCATTTTTTAAACATCTTGGAATTTGGGATTTTGGATGATCTTTGGAATTTTGAGATTTTTGTGAAGTTTTCTAGGATTTTGGGTTTTTGGATTTGGACTTTATAGAGTTTAGATTTTCGGACATTTGGATGGAATTTGAAAGTATTTGTGAACCCCTCCGGTTGAGATAACCAATCAATGCGGCCATCATCGGGGTGTTTGGGGTCATTTTGATTTTCTGGACTGAACCTTGTCGACTCTATCTATTGGTCGATAGAGGATCAGGTTTTGTAGGCTTTATGCCCTTAAAAGTGAATTCTTTTGATTTTAGGCATTGAAGGCCTAATATGAATGTATTAAAATAAATATTCTGATCGCCACGCCCACATATTTATTTGTTGGTTCGAAACTTGTCGACTCCTATTAATCCGTATAGGAGGATCGGGTTCGAGCCTGAATTCACTTGTCAACCCGCGCAGCATCCCTAGACGTCACGTGTGTACCAATAACACGCTCGCCGGGGCCCATGCGGGTTTTATAAATATTTTTACCCCCTTTAGTGTACCTATGTGTATACAATTTATAGTGCACGTGCGGGGGTATTCTTGAAATATACGCCTTCTGTCAGCTTGTAAGAATATTGCAGATCCGGTGGCGTGGAGTAGCAGCTTCTGGATCAGTCGTTTGCTGCTTTGTACAGGTAGATTGTTGTGCACTATTTATTAATTTTTGTAGGCGGGTCATAGTGCACTAACTAATCTCCTGCCTTGAATCGTATGAGCTTGCACTTGTCGTAGTCTTCATGCATTTTGTTGTGGTCTTTGATCTTTTCAGTACATCCGCTACTGCTGCATGTAGGTAGGTAGATGTCTTCCTTCTCAGACTGAAATTGACTTCAGGATACTGCATTTACTGAAGTCCTTCTGCATCTACCCATAAGTGGCATATTATACATACATCCATATTTATAAAGAGAATGTATGTATTGCAGATTTTTTATCATTGCTTGTAGAGGTCCAATATATTTGCTTGATGTTGAATGAGGGTTGACTACAAGAACATTACAACATTCATTGGCTATTGCTACATAATTTGTAGGTGCTAGCACTTATTGTAGTATCATCAATCTTTACTTATAATGAATAACCGTATTTTCTCAACATTAGACAATGATTAAATGTAAAGGTGTTGTGACATTCGTCGCCTTCACTTGAGTTGTATTGCTTGCATGAAGTTCATTTGAATGAAATCACTTCAAGCAAATTACATGGAAGCCCACAAGTACTTAGCATATACTTGTGTATGAATTGTCACAATCATTCATGCTCTTTGTGGATCGTTCAAGCTAAATAATTTGCATGACCCTTCACTATCATTTGTAACTGAATGATGTTAGAGATCACACTATCTTCATTATTCTTGAACATAGTTTGTAGTTTGAAAGAGACTTTGTTGTTCGGATGATAATTTCACCATGCATCTTGTGTTGATTACTTGACAACAATCATCTCCAATCACTTAAGAGCATGATAGAGGTACATTGCTTCTATTCATGCCATGCCTCATTTTGGTACAATCAATTGCTATTTAGGAGTGGGTTACACCTTATATTGGAAGCTCAACCATAATGTTTCAAAATTCTCATATGATGGCTTTGTAATTAAGACATACACCCTTTCACCATTTTTTGTTCATCAACATCTCTATTTCAATTAAGATGATAATAGCAAGTTCCTTATTTATCATAAGTTTTGCATGTGTTTTCTTGCTCTAAATCTTGTAGGATGCTTGCATTTTAATGCAAACTTTGTAATTGATTCATGTACGGCTTATGATATTTATTCATGTTCTCACTTAGGATCAAACTATGCATCCTTTCAAATAAAATTAAAGCTTCATTCAATATAAGCTTTATGCTTTGCATTTCCAAAATTCATCAATTTTTTGAGATGGAGATTTTAACTTTAGGCTTTGAGTTCTATTCTTCATCATCCATTGAAGTCAAAGTGCTTGGCACTTAGCTCATTCAAATTCAAATTCTCCATTGATTATTTCATTTATGCTCAAATTCATCATATATTCAAAGTCATTTGATTAAAGTCTATTTGAGTCCAAAATGAGTTCTTTATTATCCAAAAATTTAAGTTTGGAATATGTTTAATGTTGTCCAAAATCAAGTCCACTGCTGTCCAAAAATGAGTCCACAGTTGTCCAAATTTTGTTCAAGTCCTTGTCTTTTTCAGACAAAATTTCGGCAGCCTCCCGACGTCTCCCCCGTTTAGGGGAAAAACCAAGAGGCAACCTTCCCCTCGACGCTACGTAAGCGCTTCAGGTAGGTGTCAAAAATGACACCGCGGTCGCGAATGAAATTTTTTATCCCCGTCTGCTACGTGAGCATTTAATGGTTTTTATGTTTGTTGATTATAAGAAGAAAACAGTTTAGAAATAAGCACAGATTTTTCCCCTCTGCACCACGTGGGCGTTCGGGGGTACTTATAAAAATAAAATAAAAACACCATTTTTTTATCCCCTTCGCCGCAAGCGCCGCACCGGTTTCCCACCCTAAACGCTACTTGAGCGTCTCGGGGGTTTGCCGGCTCGTTGCAAGCTTTGAAGAGGGATTCTTAAATCGTCGCGAGCCTCGCACCGATTTCCCACCCTAAACGCTACGTGAGCGCCTCGGGGGTTTGCCGGCCCGTTGCAAGCATCGATAAAAGAACCATTTTTTTATTATTATTATTATTTTAGATTAATTATAATTAAAATAATTAATTATTATTAATGATAATTAATTATCATTAATTACAATTAATAAATATTTAACTATAATTAACCATATATTATAATTAATTATAAATACCTTATAATAGATAATTATAATTGAAATTAATTAATTATGATTAAAATAATTAGTTATAATTAACAATAACTAATTATAGTTAATTAACTATAATTAATTAGAATTAATATAACTAATTATAAAAATTATAACTAATTTAAAACTAATTATAATTATTTTATAAATTAATTATAATTAAAAATAATTAATAATAATAGTAATAAATAAAATAAATATAAAATACATATATACCTAAAACTCAAATCGGGTAGGGATGAGTGAGTGAGTTGGCTGAGTTGAGCTGAGTGGGAGTGAGTCAGTGAGTGAGCTGGGCTGAGTGGGAAGTTTTAGGTTTAAGTGGGCTGAGTGGCTGAGTTGACTGAGTCGGGGTGAGTTGAACTGAGTTAGGGCTGAGTGGCTTTATTTGAGTGAGGATAAGAGGGCTCGGGTAGGTTGGATCGGGCACGGCTATGGAGTTCGGCCAAGTAAGAGCTCGACAAGAGGAGGAGGTCGGGGCTGTGGTTTGAGGTGGAGTCGGTCAGGGAGATCGGAAGGGAGAGGGCGACGGGAGCTGAGATTTCGGCTACAGGAGGTGGAAGCTTGGTTGAGGTAGGAAGAAGTCTCTCTCTCTCTCTCTCTCTCTCTCTCTCTCTCTCTCTCTCTCTCTCTCTCTCTCTCTCTCTCTCTCTCTCGGCCGACGGATTGCGAACAGGGCAGGGATGGGAGGAGCAAGGGGAACGGAACAGGGAGCTCGGTCGTTGAAGAGGAGATCGAGCGTGAGAGCAGCCGAAAGCCATGGGGTTGGGTCGGTATTTAAAGGAGATTTGGGCGCTCGATCGAGGAGTTGTCGCAGGTTTTCTCGCAAAAATCCCGGGATGAGATGCGAGCACAGCGGGATTTGCGGGAAGAGATGCGATTCCAGCGGCTCCAGCAGGGATTTCGACGGGATTTGATTGCAAATCGGAGCAGCTCGCAGGATTTCGGGGATCCTTCGACAGTCCGAGGTATGCGAGATATCCGGCAATATTCGTGGACCCGATAGATTGGAGCAGGTATGCATTTCATCTTTATTCTTCATTAGATATTATATGAAGGTTAACAATGATCTCACCCCTTTTAGCTCCAGTAGTTCTAAGACCACTTCCAACTCCTCAGTCATAGTCGTCAGTAGCTCTACACTAACTGCATGCTCCCCTATAACTTTCCTCAATTATGACATATGGAATACTGGGTGTATGGTGGCGGTCGGGAGTAACTTCAACTGTTACACCACTGCTATAATCCTTTCCACTATCTTGTAGGGCCCAAAATATCTTGGGGCCAATTTTTGGTTCCTCCTGTGGGCCACTGTCTTCTATCTGTAGGGTTGCAGTTTTAAGAACACCCTCTCCCCTTACTTCGAATTGGATGTCCCTCCTATGTGCATCTGCCTGCTTCTTTATTATCTGTTGTGCACTCAGCAGGTCTCCAAGTGTTGCTCCACTGATAAGACTGGTGTGCTTCCTTTCCCAAAATGAACCAAGTGTGGAGGGTCACTTCCATCTGAGAAGCTAAGTGCTACGATGTATTGTACCAATATTCGACCCAAGCTAACCACTTGGCCCACATCTGTGGTGTTTCTGAAGCAAAACACCTCTAGTAAGTCTCCAAGCTTTTGTTAACTACCTCCGTTTGCCCGTCCATCTGATAGTGGTAGACAGTGCTTCTCTTAAGAACTGTACCCTGCAACCTGAACAACTCCCTCCAAAACTGACTGAGAAATACCTTATCTCGGTCAGAAACTATCGACTCTGAAATTATCTGAAACCTAACCACCTCCCTGATGAATGTTGTAGCCACTGTGACTGTGGTTTAGGGGTGTCGGAAGGAGATGAAATGTGCATATTTACTCAGCCTGACAACCACCACTATAATAAATGTGAATCCCTCACATCGTGGTAGACCATCTATGAAATCCATGGACACTTCCTCTCATACTCTGTATGGAAGTGCTAAGGGTTGTAGTAACCCCCTGGAGCCATAGCCACGTACTTGTTTCTCTGGCACACCTCACACCTTGTCATAATCTCCTCCATATCTTTATGCATACCCTTCTAGTATAATTCAGCCGCCAATCTTTTGCATGTCTTATGTACCCCAGAATAGCCGCCAACCACACTCCATGGAACTCTTGCAGTAGGTGGGGCATATGGATGGAGGTTCGTGGCATCACAAATATCCCTTTGTACAATAGCCTCTCTCCCTCAAGGGAATAGCCTTGGTGGCTTGCTACTATCATGTAACAAATCCATCAGAATCTTCCTCAACTCCTCATCTAGTACACTTTCTTCCTTAATAGCCCCCCAATCCACCATCAAGGGTACTAAAATGGTAATCTCCTGGAGCTCTCCCCACACCTGGATAAGGCATCAGCCGCCTTATTCTCCAACCCTAGTTAGTAATGAATCTCAAAATCGTATCCCAAGAGTTTGGACATCCACGTCTGATGTTCCTCAGTCACCATTCTCTACTCCAGCATATACTTCAAACTCCTTTGATATGTTTTGACGATTAAGTGTCGGCCCAGCAAGTATGGACATCACTTCTGAATGGATAATATGATAGACATCAATTCTCTTTCATACACAGGCTGCAGCCTAGCTCTAGCTGTCAACACTTGACTGAAGTAGCCTATGGGTCTATGATTTTGTATCAGCACTGCCCCCAACCCATATCTGGAACCATCTGTCTCCACCACAAAAGTCTGACTAAAATCTGGTAAAGCCAAAACTGGTACTGTGGTCATCGCCTTCTTCAATCTCTCAAAATTCTGGGTAGCCACTGCCCCCACAAAAAATCATCCTTCTTTAACTGTTATGTCAGAGGCCAAGCAATGTTGTTGTACCCCTTCACAAACCTCTGGTAGTATCATGTCAATCCTAGGAAACCCCTCAACTCTCTCACGTTCCTAGGTAAAGGCCACTTCTACATTGCCTATATTTTGGCTTGATCAGCTGCCACCCCTTCATGTGATACCGCATGCCCCAAGTACTTCACCCTAGCCTGTGCGATGCTCCACTTCTTTAGGTTGGCCCTTAACTGACGCTCCTGTAAAACTTCAAAGACCACCCTCAAATGTTTCAAATGCTCCCCTTTGGTCTTGCTTTACACCAACATGTCATCAAACAAAAATAAGACAAACTTTCAGAGGTACGGCCGAAACACCCTGTTCATCAAGGATTGGAAAGTAGCAGGAGCATTAGTAAGCCCAAACGGCATCACCAGAAACTCGTAGTCCCCCTCGTATGTCATGAAAGCCATCTTCTAAACATCTTCCTCTTTTATTCTGATTTGATGATAGTCTGACTTCAAGTCCAACTCGAAAAACACCACTGCTCCATATAGATCATCAAGTAACTCATCAATCACAGGAATATGAAACTTATTCGGCACAGTCTCCTTATTCAATGCATTGTAATCCATACAAAACCTCCAACTCTCATCCTTCTTCTTGACCAGTAGGATTGGACTAGAGAAATGACTCACACTCAGCCTGATGATCCCTTCCTCCAACATCTCACGAATTAGCTTATATATCTCATCCTTCTGAATTTGAGGGTGGCGGTGTGAATGAACACTGATTGGTGACGCCCCCTCCTTCAGTGTAATGGAGTGCTCCAGCTCCCTCTGAGGGGATAGGCCTTGGGGTGGTTGAAAAACCCTCTTGAATTGCTGAATGAGTAGTTGTATTGACAAAGGAATGTCTCCCCCTGCCTCCAAAGTCACCCCATCTAAGCTCTGGAGTTCCACCAGGATCCCTCCCCCCATCTTCTGTATGGTACCGACCATGGTCTCAAGAGACACCATAGCTCTAGATAATCCTGCATCTCCCTTAATCACCATCCTCATTCCCTCCCCCTCCAGTTCCATCCTTAACGCTCCCCAATTTACCTTGGTATCTCCGAAGGTTTGTAAACACTTCATCCCAAGGATGATGTCAGTGCTTCCAAATTCCAAGGGAAGGAAATCTTCCCTCACCTCAATCCCCTGAATAGTAAACACTACTCCCCTACATACTCCTCTACCAATCTTCACCTTCCCTGTGCCCATCATCACCCCATAGCCTCCAGTGTCCACTAATTTCTCCCCCAACAAATCAACAATCGATTGGAGATGAAATTGTGGGTGGCCCTACTATTGATCAGCATCACCACCTCTCTGTCAACTATCTCTCCCTTCACTTTCATGGTGTGATTTGAGGTGAATCCCACCACGAAGTTCATAAAGACTTTTTCCACATCTAGATGTAACTTCTCCTCTTCCTCTTCCAGTGACCCACTCTCACCTCCCTCTTCAGCTTCCTCGTCATCACAAACGATGAGAACCTGAAAAGTTCAGTTCTTGCATCTATGCCCCGACGTGTACTTCTCATCACATATGAAGCACAACCCCCTTGCCCGCATCTACTGCAACTCCTCAATAAGCTTCTTGAAATTTCTCCCAAATCTCCCTCCTCCAGTTTTCTCCTTCGAGACTTCTCTCAGACTCCTCGGTGTGGGCCCCTTGGGAGCTAAGAAGGTGGTAGTCATCCTGTCCCTTGACCTGCTGCACCTAGCCCCCCTCTCCAGGTACTTTTGGTCCTCCACCAACCATGCCAGCACCATGGCCTCCCACAAGTCACATGGCCTCATCACTCTAACTGCTACTCGGATCTCTAGTTTAAGCCCCATCATGAAGTTCCCCTCTAGCACTGTCTCTGACAGTCGGTCTAGCCTACTGGCAAGGTACTTGAACCTTTCATGGTAGTCTACCACATTCCCCTCCAGTGTCAGGGCGAAGAACTGCACATAGAAGTCTCCTCCCCTACTAGTTCGGAAACGTTCTAGTAAACAGTCCTTGAACTCCCTCCAACTCCAAATGGGTTGCATCATGTCCCTCCACTGATACCACGCCAATGCCTTCCCCTCCAAAAAAGTCTTGTCGCTATCAATTTCTCCTCCTCTGTCAACCCGTTAACTGCAAAGTACCTTTCCACCTTGTATATCTACCCATGTTCATCTTCTCCCTCAAAGATGGGCATCTTCAGCTTCCTTACTCTCAGGTCATCTCCGTTTCCCTGAATCCTCCATGGCCACCCATTCCCCACAAAGGATGTTCTCCCCAAGTGTCATGCTCTACCCTTCGGCGCTCAAACCCAAAGCCTTCATCAAAATCCGCTCTCCTCCTTTCAAAATCAACACCCCGACGTTCATATTCCGCACCTCTCCATATAAAATCAACATCCCTTCGTTCGTACCCGCTACTTATCTCCTCCCTAGAGAGCGAGCGGATGCATTTTGTCTCCTCCATCCAAAATCTCCACTTCACGATTGGACGTCTTCTAAGCAACGGCATGCGTCAATTTCCTCAATTTGCACGTCATTGCCTCTAGACCCGCGTCAATTTCATCGGGCAACTTTCTTTGACCAAATTGAAAGTGATTTTTGAGTATTGATGATGTTCTGAACGCAACGGAGAAGTCCATCTTGCGATTAGACGTGTTTGGGCAATGTCGCACGATAATTTCCTTGATATGTGCGCATTTCGTCGAGATGCTTGCCAATATTCTCATGCAGCTTTAATTGCTCAAATTTATTGTCACTTTTAGGTATAAATGATGTTTTGAACGCAATAATGAAATCCGTTTCACGAACAAACGTCATTTGGGTGGCGTCGCACACCAATTTCCTTGTTTTACATGTCGTTGCCTCGGGATTCATATCGCGCCTCGGATGACTCCAATTAAACGAGTTGATAATGATTTTTGGGTGTTGACGATGTTTCGTACACAACAGCAAAATACGTTTCGCGATCGGACTTCATTTGGGCTACTTCGCACGTCAATTTTGGGTGTCGGTCATCCCGGTCTGATTTAACTGCGAAGGGTCCCCACTTGGGCGAATTCGACATCTTGATTGCAACGGTGCAATCCGTTTGGCAATCGGATGTCGTTTGATCCTTCAAGTGATGCATCACGTCGACACGCACGTTGCTTGGTCGTTTCAACTAAACCATCTAATGATTGATTTGTGTTTATAACTGAGATTTTATCAAGTTTAATGTAGGCCAATTTTCCTTTTCATAATGTAAATTTAAACTATTATAAAGTATTATGTTTGATTCTCAAATTTCTTGTGAAAATTCATATTTGACGACATCTAAATTATCGTTTCAATTGAATAAACTCAATAAAGTATGTTTTCTGACTTTGTGTCAAATGTCTCGTCTTAACTAAAATTGAAAGTTTAGAATATGTGAATTGTGAACTTTTATTTATTTCTTTGTTCATCTCATTTTAGGTTTATATAAGTAAACCCTATACCCAAAGTATCCTACATCATCATCCATATTAAATGATTATCTTTAACTGATAGGATCCTTTTTCTTTGGAAAGTAGTTGCTATGACACTACTATGATGGATTGGCAATATTTTCTTTCACTCAGTTGAGACTAATGGGATGATTTCCTTGTTTCTGTAATTTTCAATCTCTTTCATTTTGTATGCCGGCAAATGTCTGCGTGCACTTATGTTTTAGCTATATTAGGCTTTATTGCTTTGATTTTCAGATGTCGTTGTCATTTAACTGTAATTTGGCCTTGAACAAAACGATAGGGGTCAGCCAACCCCTTGTCTAGACACAAGATTTTAGAGGGGAAAAAAAGAGCATGAAAATTGGTACACAACTTGAATCAAAGAAAATTTTATCATGTTTAAAATATGGGAGAAGTAGATATTCATAAGAGGAAGATGCAACGCTTACACTGGTTTTCAACCATGAAGTTCCACTGGTAAGCAATCCCTTCATTATCTTGCTTAGATCTGATGGAAGTGAAGACAAGAAGGCGTTGGTTGTTTGCAACCATGTCACTTATCAATGGCCAATCCTGGCCATTTTGCGGCATTTTTGACAATGGGAACCAAAACTTCAGTAAACCGGATCGATTGAAAACATTATTCAATCCATTAGGTGTATGTACATAATCTTCCAATATTAATGTGATAATCTCTGATGGGTTTGCAGATAGGAAGGCTTCAATTTCCTTGAGAGTATCGATGGCTGGTTCCTAAATTTGGTTGGTTTTCAGTAACAGAAAGTCAAGGGAAATATAATCCACTATATTATACTGAATAAAATTTATATGCAAATGCAACAATTCAAAATTCTGTAAAAAACTCTCAGATTGATGACAGAAATTATAGATTACACAAAAGGTGATGTTGATTGGCACAAACCTTAATAGAACCTAACATGCAATTCTTCATTTTTAATGCGATTTACACATGCACATGTAGTTTTGAGCTCAATGATAACAATATGTATGACTTGTATGCTCCTCGAGAAAAAAATAATAATAAAGCTAATGTATGTAATCACCAAAGCAATTGATTAGTAGGAACCACTTGAAATTGCCTAAACGTGGATTTCCATTATAACTACATTTGAACTAATTAACCATGCAGATTATAAATTTCTGCTATCAAGTAAACCATAAATGCCCACTGAGATTGGTAAATTATGTGCCTAATAAGTAGTATAAGCATTCAAGAGAGTAAATTCTGTAATTTTATGAATAAATGAGAAAAATTAGTATAACATTTACTAACAAATGCAGTAAAATCATTGCATTTCCCTTCTGGTGAATGGCATAACCAAACATCATCTTGGAAGTCGTAAGTATCCAACATCAGAGCTCGAACACCATTCTGCGAGACAAAAGATCAAGTGAATTAGAAGAAGCATCTCTTCACTTCCTAAAACTACTAAACTGTCCTAATTAATGTGTAGAGTGAACCAAGGTCAGATACATTTAACTGTTGAGTGACAGTATCCTCTTGGTTAGTAAAGGTGCTTCTTGGAACACCAGTGTGGCTTGGTTCTCCAACAATTGCATAAGAGTTGTGGGTAGTTAAATAGGCATATTTATTGAAAGGCATAGAATTATTCTGCCACAAAAAACACCATACATGTCAGCAATATGCTAGATGATAATCAAAAAAGAAAATTGGTGATATTAATAACATGTTCGCATTATTCAAGAATGAGTAATATCTACATTAAATGAAAAGCATATAAAACAGCTCTCCTGGTGCTGAGAGATTATTACGTGCGGTGTCCGAATGAATCTGGACGCCACACGTAATAATTTTCCCCTGGTGCTTGGCTAATTCCAGCAAGCATGTCATTTTACGCAAAATAAATACTAACATATTTTCTTTATAAAGTTTGTAGCATATTTTCAATTTATAGGACAAAAGTTGATCTGACATAAACTCTTCTTATCCTCGAATCTCAAGAAGTTAAATAAATAAATTGCTATTGTTGACCTCTATGTAATAACCAACAGAACAAAAAAATCTGCATACCTCGTTCGATCGAAGAGATCCCGTAAATCCCGCAAGGAATTCCGCCGGGTTACTGTGCATTCGGCGCCGTTCGCGTCGCTTCCCCGCAAATCCCGCAACGACGGCCTCGATCGCTGGTTTTTGACGCCTTTAAAAGCCAACCGAGAGGAACTCCTTCGCTGCTCTTCCACACTCGGTTCCACTCGCGATTCCATTCTCCGCTCTCTGCTTCTCCCTTCGCATGCTTCTCGGCTAGACCCCGATCTCCAAGTGCCGAGCTCCTTCCCCCCATCTCCGACGTCCCTTCCCTGTCAGATCGAAGGTTCCGACCTTTTGATCGGAACCAGCGACGGGAGTCGCTCGCTGTGACGTTAACTTTCTCCCTTTCACGCGGCTTCTTCGGCCCCTTCACGGCAATTCGACTTCGCTCCCTCAGACGACGTTCCCTTCCTGTGAGGATCGGAAGCAAGAACAGGAGCTCGTCAGCTGTGAAGGTAACTTTCTCCCTTTCTCTTCTTCGGCCAAATCCCATGTCTCTGCCAAACAGAGAGAGTGGAGAGGGAGAGGATTTTGGTTTATTAGTTATTTTAATAATATAATACACATTTAATTATAATTATATTAATTAAGTAATATTAATTACAATGATTATTTCTAATTAATCAAAGTTTATAAATTAATTATTATTAATTAATGTTAATAAGTCATAATTAATTCTGAATTAATTAATAAGTCATAATTAATTCTGAATTAATTATGACTTATTTTGTTTAATTAATTTTAATAATCTTAATTAATTATTTTATTTAATTATAATTAATTAAAAATGATTAATTAAATATTGTTGTTTAATTCATTTTTTGTTTAATTAATTTTTTATTTAATTAAATATTCCCCCAATTAAGGCATTTAATGGCATCTTAATTTGAAATCAATCTTCAAATTAATTTCCTCCCCATTTTCATTCAAATCCTGAAATTAATTTCAGAATTTGAATTAATCTCTCCCCTCTCTCCCTAGACCCGCCGGCCCCCTCTTTGGGCTCCCTCCTTTACTCCCCCATTCATGGCATTAATTTCTTTGATTTGAATTTTAAAATTCAAATCAATTCCCTCCTAATTTAATTAAAACTGAAATTAAAATTCAGATTTTGATTAAATTCCTAATTGATTCCCTCCTCTTTATTTCCATCCATGTATGATTTCCATTCAAATCCCTAAATCAATTCCTCTTCAATCTTTCCTAAAAGTAAGCCTCTCTTGCCTGTAGAAATATTTCCAAGTCATAACAGCCGAATTTTATAGAGGGCCCATTATTAAATTCTTTCCTAAAAGCCTGACTTGGGAATTAAGAAACAAACCCACCCCTCCCTCTCTCTCACGTGTATACCAGGCTTGAACCAGTGCTAGAGTTCTCTTCTCTAATTCCCTATTTTTCCCTCTACATCCCGCTGGCTACACCACTGGAATTTCGTAAAGGTTCCATTGCTTCTCTTTGGGAAGAGCTTGGATTTTAACTTGCTGCAGGCTGAAATTTCCCAAGACCTCACCTTGGGTTGCCAATCCTCCAAACCCCCTTACCATCCTGAAATCTTCCTAGCGGGATGGCTGTCCAGAAGTTCTGAAAACTGGTAGACTGCTGTCCAACTGATTTCTGCACCTCCCCATCGGCTGGTCAGCCCCAAAACTCAACCCCCTTGTTGTCCAGACTTTTCTGGACATCATTGGATTGTTGTCCAGGGATTTCCAACAAGAAGAGCTGTTGTTCTAGACTTCCAAAACCCCAAATCTGCTGAGAGATCATTCTCCCTAGTAAAGACCTACCCGTTCTACATCAGTTTGGTATCAGAGCATGGACTCGGATCGACTTGGAAGGACTCTAGACTGGATGGTAGGTCAAGTGGCCGCCATTAGTCAACATCTCAAGGAAACTCAAGTGGACTTAGCCGACCTCCACCGTCAAACAATCAAACGGTTCGATAACCTAGAGCAAGGTAGGACGGACCCATCGCTCTACACCTCTTCAAGATCCCCTTCATCAAAGGATAGAAAAAGGGCACTAAGAGACAGAGAGATAAGGGATAGAGTGGACAAATGGATGGAGGCGAATGAAGTTTTCAATCTCCCAATCACTGTGCAAATCAAAGAGATCAAAAGTAGAAATTTTCATTCATCATAATCATCATCCTAATACAAGAGAATGAGCCTCTATATATAGGCTTCAAGAGAAATTAAAAGACACATTTGCCCATTGGGCTTACATAAGACGAGAGGGTAAAAAAGGGAAATTGCGAAACTAAATTAAAATACACTTAATAAATGAAAATAAAACAAAGTGATCTCGGTCGTCGATCTTCAACTCCTCGAATTAGCATGGATGGTTGGATGTCCGCATCAGATTTTCTATGAATTGTTGAAGTTATTGAGCAATTAATTGAATTTTTAATTCAATTTATTAATAAAAATGGCGGCAACGCATTTTCTTTAGCCGACGTGTGTTAGAACATGTGGCAAGACGAAACCGCTGATGCAATTTCTACTTAACCACATCAACATGGCTTCAAAGTCATTCGATCAGGCCGCAGAAGCACGGAAAGCTCAGATTGAGCAACGTGGCCCGATCTGGATGTAATGGCGGGCGTTTGAACACAGGAATGTCCCCGAGGTTTCATCTAGGCGACATGGCATCCTGTGGGCCATCCGATCACGCATTCAGCGCGATAGGACGGTACTGATCGAGCCAGATCGATTTCAATTCAGAAATGAACTGAAATCTTCAATTGCACATAACTTTAAAATACTCGTTCAAATTCTACAAAATTTGAAACATAGACAAATGGTAATATATATTTACAATGCCTAGAGTTTGGTTGCTCCATGCATTATAAATTTTGAGTAGTTTGAAATTGATTTACTAGTTAAATATTGAGTTTTCTCACCAACCAATGGATGGATTTTGATGATCATGGTCTCCTTTTGCTTCTGGTGATGCCCTCTCTAACTTTGCATAAGACTTCTTAAGCTGGTTGTGGCTAGATTAAAAGTTTTGTAAACTACACTTTCTCCCTCTACAACTCTCTCTCTCTCTTCACTAAAATGAGGTTTTGAAGGTGGGAAATGGTGGGGGAATGGTTGTAGAAGGTAGAGGAGTTGCTGGAGAGACTAGGGGAAGGGTTTTCAGTAGTGGAGGCTGCTAAGAGAATGAATTTGATAGATTGAGCTCTAGGTTTTGTTCCCCCCCCCCCCCTAAGCCCTTGCTTTTGGAATGGAGGGTTGAGATTGCTTTGAGTGAACTCTTTGATGCCTATCACATGTCCCAAGTTGCATGGGAACCAGGGAGAGGGCAGGAGGATGAGTGAAACTCACCTTGGCTCATGTGATGGGGGGCCACTTCCTTTTTCCATATTAGGCTAAACCAAGGCTCGGCTTGGTTTAAGAGCTGCATTAGAGGTGGCTTTAGGTTGCATTTGGGCTGATTTACAGCAGATTAGAGCAGCATTTGGTGGAGAAAAAGTTTGCTTAGGTGGCTTGACCATTTAAACTCACTTGGAAGCTTGTTTAACAATTTGACTGGTAAAACCAGTCAATGGGGGCTGAGGTGGCATTAAAAACCAGTACATTTAGCTATTTGAGTGAGTGGCCAAGTGCTTGGAGCAATAGTATTGAGTTTGATCAAAGACATGGGAATGTAGTGAGTTTTGACCAAGTTCTGCTGAGTTTACTTGGTCAAATTCACTTGAAATTGAGTGAATTTGACTCATCAATGATTTGGGGATTTTTTATACCATGCATTGAAGTGGATTTGAGGGTTTGAAGAGGTTGATTTTAATGCAAGAAAGAGGTTGGCCCAAATGGGCCTAATTTGACCAGATTTTGACTCAATTGACCAAGTCAACTAATGACTGGACCAAGGTGACCAATCAAGCTCAATTCACTATGGGAGTTTACCATAGGAGTTTGATGAAGGTCAAAGCTTATATAGAGGTCAAATGGAGATGACCAAAGCGTATGATCAATTGGGCTAACTTGGGCTAGATCAATTGGGTCAATCACTGTCCCAAGTTACCAATGATGCATGATTTGAGGTATGGGGTTCCTAGTGAGGTAATCTGAGCATGACTAAGGTCATAGGGTTAGTGTACTGAGCTGCGCAGTGCACTAAACCCAATGGTTGTGATTTAAGGCTGATTTGGTCAAGTAGGTCAGATCAAGGGTTGAATTTGGTCCAACAAGTTTAAATGAGTAATTTGAAACTAATGGAGGTGGTCTCATGCTATGGAATAGTCATTTGGCTTGAAATGCCTAATTGATCACTTAAGGGATAATTTGGTCAACATGAGTTGACTTATTCAATCATGTATGACCAAGGCTTGAATTTGAGTTCAATGCATTCATAAAGGTGTTTAGGATGCATTAGACAAGGTTTCATGGCCTAATGTGGATGGGTCATGTTGAAGTTTGGAGAAAACTTCAATTTTTTCATTTAAGGGGCATTTTGGTCAGGTGGGCCCTTGGTTAACTTTAGGTCAACCATGATCCACAAAAGATTCAATTTTATGTTTAATATGTCATAAAGATGATTATGGATATATTCAAAGGTTTTAGGAAAGGTCCCAAGGTCAAATTCCATCAGATGCAAGATCCAGTGGCATATGCGATAAATATTTAAATGTTTTACAACCTTTGAAATTCAATTAAGTTTTTGAAATTATAGGTTTTAGATTGGCCTCAAATTTAGAGGGTTGACTAGATATGCCTAATCAATATTCAATTGATGGATCATGAATTGGAAGTCATTTGACTTGGCTTTGAGGTGATTGTAAAATCACTCAAAAAAAGTTATGGAACATAGGCTTTTGGCCTTGACTTTGGGTTTGAGATTTTGGATTTGATCTTGGTTTTGGATTTGGTTTTAATTGGTGAACCTCATACAAAGATGAGGTCAACAACTACACCATAAATTTCTACGCCACAAATGTATGGGTGCTAATAGATCAAAATTTTGATGGAATAATTTAGAGAAAGTTCCTTATCTTTCATTTGTAAGAGGGAATACAATTCAATGGAGTCGAAGACAAAGAAGAGGAGTTCGTGCACGTCAATCGATAGATAAAGGGAGTTTGTGTGCTTCAATTGACGCGAAGATGACTTCAGTTATCAATTATATTTTTTCATAAATTTTATTCGATGATTATTATACGACAAAGACAAAAGAAAAGAAGAAGAGGCAACTGTTGTTTGACGCAAACAAAGGAGGGGGTTCGCTCGATTGAGCATCTGCATTTGTTCAATTTGATCGAAAATGAAGAGTTGTGCATTTTTGCATGACCGACCAAAATGTCTAGAGTCGGAATTATAGAAAAGAAGAAATAGCCTATTCGACACAAGGGAAGAAGAAAACAAGTTTGTGAGGCAATGATCTCATTTCTGGAAATCAGATATCAGAGTGTAAGAGATAGGTAAGTAAATATATTGTTTGGTATAGAAAAAAAGATGATATAATTTCAAATTAAATTAATTTATGCGATTGGGTTCCATGGGAAGAAAAGGACTGATAGATCTAATTCGACAAAAAGGAAGAAAAAGTAAGGTAATAAAGGAAATTCATTTGAACATCATTTCAATCCTTTTTCATAGAATATATTATAAAAAAATTTATTAAAACATAACTTAATAATTAGTTCACTTTTGCCATTGTCTTTGATGATGTTTGATGTAATCAACAATGTCTTTGATGATATTCGATGTGTTTGACACTGTCTTTGATGACGTTCGATGTATTGGACATTGTCTTTAATGATGTTTGATGCTTTCAACGTTGCCCTCGAAGACGTTCGTTATTTCTGACATTATTTTGATGTTGTTTGACACCTTTAATGTTATTTTGGATAGGTTACGACCTGCATATTGTAGTTGAGGCAAATTGAAGGCAAATAAGAGTGCTCTCCAAAAGTAAGGTAAAAGTTTTTAATGTGAAAAATATTCCTAAGCTAGCTAAGTAAATTGACTTAATCATGCATTCGATGGTTGGGTTATGCACTAAAGAATGATGAATAAAAATTATATAAAACTTTGAAGTAGAAGATTTGACCTTCTAAAAGACTAAAAGAAATTGAGTTTGGTTATTACACTTTAATTTTATAGCAATTATAGTTCTATTTATGATTCAACGCACATACTGACTTGACATCTTATATGAGTACTTATTAATCTTAGTAATATTGTTTTAAATTAAAATAAAGAACTAAATAAAATTCAATGGAATATAATTCACATTAAATATGATATAATTATATTGAAATTAACATATATAGAAATGTATTTGTAATGAATAAAATATGATAGTGAAAGAAATATACTAAAAGGAAAAAGCAAATGCATGCAAATACACAAATTCACCCCTTTATGATATTAAAGGTGAAAATAGAAATTATTATATCGTAATTGGTGCAATATTAGATGATGCTCTTTAATTAAATAACATAGTAAAAGTTATACATTGTCAAATGTAATATCAAAGAATTTGGTATGTAAAATAACGTTTATTTTATCATTATTCGTATTTAAATTTCTCTCAAATGAAAGATTTAATGATCAAGCTAGTTCAACCAATTTAGGGGCCTTTAAACATCCAGATTGGATGATTTGTGTCCATGGATTCATCATGATGTCTCGGATCACATGACACTCTCTTACTCAATCTAAGCTTATTTAGTTTCTGATTTAATTTTTCTGAGTAAATTAAAAAGCTCTTGAATCCTTTTGAATTGCCTTAAGATTTCTGCATTGCATCAAAAGTTGTGCTTCATCATATAGATTTTATGATTCTCACAATCATGATCAATCAATATTTTTCGAACTCTAGGTAAATTTTGATAAAAAGTGCCTTGAGTCTACTTTAAAATTTGAAATATAAGATCTAGAAATAATTTTGGTCAGCCAAAAATTACTAGTAGCCATGTTGTGTGGTAGAAATGAGAAAACTAAGCAGGTGAGTGTCCCCCCCCCTAAAAAAAAAAAAAATCAATTGTCTCTTCAACCAATCACGTTAGAAACTTCAAAAATTAAATCGGAGACCATTTGAACTCTGATTTCAACAAACTTATAGTCGAACTGAACGTATCGAAAATACGAACCCAACAACACCAAATTTGACTCAATCCGAACCCAAATGAGTCCAAATCAAGGACCCGAAGCATATTTGGAAGGTTCAAAACATAATTTGGATGATCAAACAGTTTCCAAAATTTATTTGCTTATAGTCGAATTGAGCGGCTACGAATCCAACGAGCTAAAGATCGTTGATTTCTGATATCATTAAGTTATATTTTTATTCTATATATATATATATATATATATATATATATATATATATATATATGTTTTAGCGAAAATCTTCGACTTTTATTTGAAACTTTATTTTAAAAAATCTCGTGTAAATTTTAGCTGAAATTGAAACTCACTTAAATTAGCTGAAATAAAAATATTTTAAAAAATGTTGAGTAATACTCATTTAAATATCTTTCGCTCCTCTCTTGCATCCAAACGGAGAGCACCCCGATAATGAGATAGTGTTGACCTCTGTTAAGTAAAAAAAAAATCAAAACCAAATCTTACCTACTCTGCCATCGCACGTTGTCGCCGTTCCCCGCACGTCGTCGCCGTTCCCCGCACGTCGCTCGGCACGATCTCGCGTCATTTCTCCCACGATCGCTGGCACGATTCGTTCGAGTCGTTAAAAGCTCGAAAGCAACGAGGTCGAAGGCCTCTAACGCGATTCCTCCTCTCCTCCCGAGCCCGCTCTCCCCCTGCGCTCTCGCTCTCTCCTTCCAGTCGGAACGGAAGTTACGACATTTTGATCGGAAGCAATACGGGAGCTCGCGGGCTGTGAAGATAACCTTCTCCCTTCCAGCGCCCTCCCTCGGTTCTCCCGTGGCCGGTCAACCCCGCTCCTTCGAGCAACTCTCCCTTCCAGTAGGATCGGAAGTTACGGCTATTTGATCGGAAGCAACTTAGGAGCTCGGTGGCTGAGAAGATAACTTTCTTCCCTTTGCCGCTTCTTCGGCTCATTCGTAGCTGAACGACTTCGCACCTCCACGACTTTTCCTTCCCTGTCGGATCGGAAGTTTGATCGGAAGCAAGGGAGCTCGCCGCTTGAGAAGGTAACTTCCTCCCCTTCGCGTGCTTGGTCGGCCAAAATCCCGTAATCCACCGGACCGAGGGATTTAGTAAATACGGGATTTAAGCTGTAAATCCTTAAATACGGGATTTACCCATTGCCGGGACCTAACGCGTGCACATAAACCGTTCGGCTGGATTTAGCTTAAATCCGACTTAACTCCCGCTGTAATCCCCGGCCAAATCCCGTGGATCCGCCGAAACAGAGAGAGAGGAAGATTGAGGATTTTAGTTTGTTTTAATTATTGTTAATTATTTTAATTATTATTTAATTATAATAATAATTAATTTGTTAATTATGATTAATTTATAGTTAATAATTAATTATAATTATAATTAAATTATTAGTTATAATTAATTAATAATTAATCATTAATTATTAATTATAATTATTTAATTATTATTATAATTAATACTAATTACAAAAAAAAGGAGAGAAATGCATGCCTTCCTACCTCGACCTTTGATCCTCGGTCCCCGAGCCCTCCACCGCCGGTCCACTGGTCCGCCGGCCGCTAAAGGTATAACTTCTGGAACCCTTGTTTGCTCTCTTACCTCGGCATGCGTGTCGAGTCGGCGGTCTACCTATACACGCTTTTCTTAGCGTGGTGGGAGGGGCAACCGGCGCGACACCTACGTCAAGGTAAGCGAGCGACCTATGGTTCCAAATCCTTCTTCGAAGTTCGTAAAGCACCGGCAAACCACCTATACACACTTTTCTTAGCGTGGTGGGAAGGGAACCCGGTGCGATGCGTACGACGAAGTCGGGATGCCCATAAGTACCCGCTTGCGAGGAAACGACTGCTTTTTCTCTTGCAACAGGTACCGATAGAAGACCCATACACGTTTTTCTTAGCGTGGTGGGGACAAAGACTTTACACGGCCGCGGTGTCCTCGAAAGAGGGCACCTACCATACACGCTTTTCTTAGCGTGGTGGGAAAGGCCCAGTTTTCCGTCATTTTCCCCTAAACGGGAGAGACGCCGGGAGGCTGCCGAAATTTCGGGTGAAATACTACTACACTCGGGACCTGTTTTGAACTCAAAAGAACAAAATTTTTTGACCAAATGAGAAAGAGCAGTGAACTCTAGGAATATGAACATGAACTGTGGATTTGTAGACCGCCGGACTTGATTGAACATATGCAGAGGACTTGAACAAAAACATAAATGATTAATTAAAGGTCAAATTCAAATGAAAATCAAATCAAATTGGAATCAAATCCAAGTGAAAATGATTATTCAATTGAACTTGCAAGATCTCAAAAGAATTTGAGTGAACCAGACCCGGACTGTAGGGGACTTGAATAAAATTGGTCATGTATGGGGAAACTCAAACTATAAGACCTCAACCCGTATATACAAAAAATCTGGTGGACTTTCACAACAGTCCCTACAAGATCGGGAGCATCGTACCTGCGGGAATAATGAATGGTCGTAGGATATACGGGTGTCCCTCCTACATATACTGTTGGAATCTCCTACGACAGTTCCTACAAATGCCGGTTGATTGAGATGGCGATACGGGAGACCAATGATGGAGGATCCGTCCTCTACAAACACATGCAACCCAACAAAACCACCTGAAATTGGTGAAAGGTGGTTTCAATGCAAAAGCAAGGGTTCTCCTACGAATACTACTAAAAGGTCGTAGCGGATACAACCGATCTCCAGCAAATGAATACTTGTGGATAACAACAGGGTGTTGCAAGTACAATGAACCACTGTGGGCACAAGTACACATATCTCCTACGACGATCCCTACTATTGCCTGTTGATTGAGAAGGCAATATTGGAGATCAGCAATCAAAGACCCGCCTTCCTACAAACAAAATACAATCGACAAAACCCACCTGAGATTGGTGAAAGGTGGTCGTGACTAAAGGATAGTGGCTCTCCTACGAATACTTCTAGGAGGTCATAATTGATACAGCAGTCCCCTGCAAATGACTACAAACTACTTGTGGATAACAACAGTGAGAACCTCGTAAGCATAGAGAACCACTATGGACACAAGTATGGATATCACCTATGACAGTGATGGTCAAAATCTACAAGTACACTTGGTACAAAAGCAGCTCGATGTACGAAAAGTACACTCCCTTGCAAGATCAGAAAAGAAATGTTTGAACAAATTAGAACCAAACTTCTTGGTGTTCCAAAGTCTCTTCTTAGTTCTATATTTAAGAAGAAAACAGCTCTTGTACCCACAAATACCGGAAATAACAAGTCTGCTACACTGAAGATCCTAAAATGAGTTCTCCCCAAATCAGTAGTCATTGACTCCAAAGTCCAGAAAGATCTTTTCCCCGGTGAATGAGAAAGGGGGAGTCAATGTTAAGTCCAATACTCCAAAATCCAGAAAACCTTCCCCGGTGATTGAGAAAGGGGGGGTCAACATCAAAGCCACGCCACCGGATCTGCAACACGTATACAAGCAGACAGAAGGCGTCTACAATCTACAACGCCACCGGATCTGCAACACTGATACAAGCAGACAAAAGGCGTCTACAACATTCATATTTGGCCTTTAAGGCCTTCAACAAAGAAAGTTCATGAACAAAGGCATGAAGCCTACAGAACCCGATCCTCCTATACGGATCAATAGGAGTCGACAGTGTTCGAACTATCAAATAGATACATGGTTGTAGCGACCGGTGTATTTGTTTAAATACATTCTTTTTAGACCTTCAATACCCAAAAATCAAGAAAATTCATGAACAAAGGCACGAAGCCTACGAGAAACCCGATCCTCGAGCAAAAGCTTGATCGAGTTGACAAGGTTCAATCAACAAATGGAAATGACCCCAAAACACCCCGATGATGGCCGTGTTGAATGCAGATTTCAACTAGAGGGGTTCACAAAATATTTCAAAATGCCCTCAAACTTCTACAAAATTCAAATATTTTTCAAGTGACTTCGAGGTCACCTCGATGATGGCCGTGTTGAATGAAGATCTCAACCGGAGGGGTCAATTTCAGGCATTTTCAAATGCCACCCAAGTACTCCAGAAATCCAAATTCCATCTCAAATATTCAGATATTTAAATCTGAAATCAATCCATCAACCCGCTTAAAGCAAAATCCATCCACCCTCCGCAATAGTTTGTCGGGGTGGACAAATTAAAATTTACTTTAGCTCACAAAAGAGTGAAATGCCTAGTCGAAAATATTACTAGGATCCATTCTCAAAAAATCTCTTGCCAGTAAGAACGTGGTACGTGTCCTCTAACCGGCGGTTTGCCGCCAAATGGCACCGCAGGATAAACGGTTATGACCCGGGGCCCTCTGAACCGAGTGGTTTTGCCGCCAAATGGCACCACGAAATACCGGTTATGGCCAGCGCCGTTACGTTCCTTATTGGCATCAAATCCTTGAGAAATGAATCAATAGGATATGATCGATAGGGCACAAAACCCTCTGTTAGCTAAGGTGGATTCAAATTTGTCCCCTTAGACAAATATTCAACCCCGGTCTACAAGGTCCCCTTGGACGAAGCAACCCATGGCTGCCGACAAGGATCCTTCTGTCAGGTTGGGTCGACTACCTCCTCTGACTAAGTAGACCAGGGACCACGATGGCCCGGGACGACGGAACAATGGGATCTTGATCGGGCCCATCATCCATTCCCCCACCATCCGCTTTAAGTGCAAGATGGTGAAATTTCTAATTTTAAATATCAAACCATTTCAACCCAAACTTCCAAATTTCCAAATATTTCAAAATCCATATACATTGCTGCTACTATATGCCAAATGCACGTATTTCTATACGTATCTGATTGACGACTAGCCTTAATCGAAAGTTCTCTCTCGTGATCGGGAGGGGTAATTAACTATAGGGGCTTGCGCCTATAGGAAACCAGAACTCAGATCATAAAGTCCTCACAAAATGAGGGCGAAATCTCTGGGTAGTGTCTTATCTACAAACCCATCTGTCTTCCAAAATTTACCCCGGAACTTAGTTCGTTAAAACTCCCTCGCCGAATAAGAAAAGCGAGTGGAGGCCGAGGCCGAATTTTCGGAGCCCACAGATAGCAAACAAATTTATTTTTAGGCCCCCCCCTGAATAAAATTTCTGGCTCCGCCACTGGTCACTTTACATCTTAGATTGTTTTTGTTTCATATGTATGCAAATTTGTTACTTCACAGTTTAATAGAAAATTAATATGTCATACATTAACATATTATTTGATTATTATGCAAAAAAATAAGTTAAATATTTATTTTTATTTTACGCATTTTGTTTTTTATTTTGAGGCTTACACCTCAAAATGTCATAAGGCTTATGCATGAATTACGGACACAAAATGCCTCAATACCCAATTTTAAACCTTGTTTTGAAGTTGTTCATAAAGAAGACGTACAAAATAGAGTGTTAATACCTCATGTAACATCATTCATCAAGAATGAATTTAGGAGGAGGATTCATGAAACCAATCCCAATCTATTGAGATAAGGCTAATGATGATAATGATCAAGTCAAAATATGTGGTTTTAAATGGGAAAATCAAGATGCCAATTTCATTCAGAGATATGGCTAAGAGATAAAGGGAGTTATGATTTCTTCTCCCCAAATAGTATCCATTTCAAAAATAGTTCACAAACCATTGCAGTAAAAAAGCATGATTTAAAGGAAAAACAAAGCATGATAAAATCAAGCCTACACCACCTACATGCTCAGAAGTGGTTGAGATTTGAAAGGATGTAAAAAGATAAAAATTTTGATTTCTTCTACACCTAAGGATCTTAAAATTTGTCATTTAGAAGAAAGAAAAAACTACTAAACCATTTCAGAGCCCACGTCAACTTTAGTTAGCAAAAGTAGAACTAAAAGTTTGACTGAACAAGAAGCTGAATCTCTTAATCAGAAGATTTCTAGAGTTGGCCTAAGCGCAAATACGTTTTTAGCATTTTGTTGATATTTGCATGATAACAGTATTATGTTTTAATTGGGCAAAAGCTTTAAACAACTGTTAGGGTAAAAGAAATACTGATAAATGCCTACTGAACAGTTGTTGGTATCCTAACTCCAACCTAAGAATAAATTTAACAATTTTTAAGTAAATAAATCAGCAATTTGGCAATTTTGAGCAGGTATTGGTCAACAAAAACTTTACCCTTAAATTAGAAAAACAAATTAGGTAAATATATTACCATCAAACACCATTCTGAAAATGCATAGTTATAAGAGATCAAAAGGTAATTAATCTGGCTTATTTCCTACCTACCAACAAGTAATACTTGGCCTAAAACATAAAAAAGAATTAACCTTATTTAAAAGTATTCGTAAGAAAGATGAATTTACAGATATGAATACCTGTAATAGCATATATTACTTGTGCATCCACGTAAACACGGAGGAGAAAATTCCGAATTTTCATGGATGTAGGCTAAAAAGGTGAACAATCATCTAACATAGCAACAAAAGATGCTTTTTCAAATCAACAATGATCAGAAAATTTGATACCAACAAGAGATTCATACATGGAAACAAAAAAGAATCACCAGAAATTAAAAAATGTTGTAAAATAGTAAGTAACTTTGTTCTGTAAGTCAATTCATATGAGTGAATTCAGCAATATAAATGAAACATATAAAATTAAGAAGATTGTACATTAGTACTGAAAAAGATAGAAAAGAATTACCACTAACTTAAACTGATCAGTGATCATAGAACGAACACATCTTGAACCAAAGGACCCATCGAGACAAGAGAAGCAATAGGTACCAACCCCACAATCGCTGTCGGATGAGCAAGGATCAAGAAGCTACAAAAATTAAAGGCCATTCAAACCAATTAGTAATATAAACCCATGAAATAACATTCCTTCAGTATTTGAAGCTTATAAAACAGGGAGAAAAAGGCTTCAACAAGATTGAAGAAGATGAACAGAGAATACAAAAGAAGCTAAGCCTTAAATAGATATAGGAAGGAGGTAGGGTTGTCCAGATTTTTTGTGATGGTATTATACTAGATGATATCGAATTTATTTTGCTTCATTGTGGACGCTTGTATTGTGGAATTTTTCTGATTTGGAGTTAATCAAGCAAGGAAAACTTTGGCTGCCTGCCTAACACTTTTTGGGCTACTATTTTTTGGGACTTCAAGCCAATTAAAGCAAACTCACGGACACGGCACACATAACATACTCAAGTTTCGAATTTGAGATCTCTTGATTAGCCGTCAAAGCTCCCAACCAACAAATCAAATCAAGCTGAGTTGCAGCTACTTTGTGCTATGAGTTTTTTTTTTTTTTTGTGAGCTCAAATGTTCCTAAATTGTAACAGTTATTTTTTTCATATTTTGGAGCATTTCTTACTCTGATTGTAGCTGCACACTTATAAATCATTTTTATAGACAATGATATGAGGCCAATGGCCCTCAATTTTCCGCAAAACAAAAAAGAATTTGAGTTCTAGACAAATCGTATAAGATTCGGGCCAATTCAAATCAGCTAAGCGACTAAAAAAAATCAAGTTCTACTCGAGTTATGAGTTCTAATCAATAAAAAAATAATAAGCAACTAGAAAATAATAATTGAACTGTTTAGTTTTTTCTTTTTTTGTAAAACTAAAATTATTATTCTTCCAAGTTGTTGCATCGAAATTAGTATCCGGCTGGCAAATGCTATTATCAACACCGGAAGTACTGAAGCCACCATCCAGTTTGGTGGACTTGAATTCTCAACAGCTACTGCAAGGGTTGCGATCATTCATGTATACGGCGTAAATTCTGAAGAGCCTGCTAGGAGGCCCCATTATGCTAGGACTACTATACAGCGTGCGCATCTGCCAGCGCCACGAACCATTGCAAGGGACATTCTTTACGGAAGAATTTCTGTCTTTAAAGATTATCCCAGTCGGAAACCCCAACTACGAAGAGGGTTGTTGCTGGAAGGATAATTTCTGTAGTGAATGCAAACACCAACACCTCACCAAGGGAATCTAAAGAACTTGGGAGGTATGATATTGAAGCTTTCTCATTTAGAGGAAAGCTTAATAGAAGACAGAGGAGGAGGAGAAATGTAGAGCTGCGAGCTCAACAATTGTCACTCTCAGCCCATCCTTCTAACCTGCTAGCCCAAGAGTCAGAGACATATGTTCCCACTCAGAACAAGTTTGTTAATCTGAAGTGAGTAAAGAGGACCAGCTCCTCCTGTGAGATCAAACAATCTTTCTAGGAGCATAACTCCAAGCTCCGACCCCTCAGAAAACAAGAGAGCCCGAAATGTTGTCTGCCCGAGTGTACAAGGTGATGAATACAGTAAATGAGAAAGGGCCTATGAAGAAGTTTTAGAGGCCGTTGATGATCGAGGCCAGGAGAACCCCTCTGAGAGAGCTGCCATCTGTTGTGGTAGAGAAAAGAGAGAAAGAAAATAAGCTTCGCGTGAAGCACATCGAGGCGTGACACTTAGACCGCATGTCCAATAATCCGTCGCCGAAAGGGCCAGCGGAAGAGAAAGCAGATATGGAGGCTTAAACCTCATAGAGAGAAATTTTATAAAGAAAAAAGAGTATGTTCAAGCGTGACATCCGGTGCAGCTTCACGGAGATTCACCCCCGCCCATAGAAGTTGTCAGAAATGGGTCTAAAAGAAGGCCCATAGTGAAAGTAACCATGACGGTCGACACCCTGGAGAATCCTCCAAAGGATCTCGTCACTCACCAGCACCGTCAACGGAAGAAGCCAATTTCAACCACAGTCCACAAATCGAAGAATTCTTCATCCCAAGCAATGAACTAGAGATCCAGTGGCGACATCGCTCGAAACTCCGGGTACAAGAAAATGAAGAGAATGAAAAGGATACTATTTAACTTGAAGTGGTTTACATGGTAAGCCATTTCAATGGCAATAACAGTGATGATGAGGATGATCGACAATCGCTGTCATATGGACGTGCTCACCGACGCCACTACAGAGTTAGATCCGTTGCTAGCAGAAGTGCCCGATCCTTAGGAGGAGAGGAAGAGGACGATGAAAATCCCCTCGCCGTCGAAGCTATTACACTTGCAGAAATGATGAGGCAAGTGAGGAGACAAATGAGGATGAATGATAGAAAAATCTCTCAGTTGAATGAGAAAATGATTCAGATGATGATTCAGATGACGACGATGATGGAGATGATGCTGAAGTTCGCTTCTATAGGCCCTACACCAGCTCAGCCAGTCAATCAAGCTGCGAGCAGCACTCCAGCAAACCCGCAAAATCCCCTAGTGCCCTAAGCCTCAAGTGTAAAGGGTTTGCCTGAAGGCGGTAAAGAAGCCGATGACCTAACCCACCAGCATATGCCACAAAATGTGGCAAGCACCTCCGAGCCTGTAACGGTCACATAGATAGAGGGCTTAATCAGTGAAAAAATTAAAGCCATTATAGCCTTTGAACAGACAGAGAAGTCGATAGGCAAAGGTCGCCCATACCCAGTAGGAATACGATCATGTGTCATATCCGAAGGGATATTCTATTCCAAAATTTAATACTTTCAACAACAACAATAATCTCATACAGCACCTAACACAGTTTAAAGCACCTGCGGGAATACGAGAGGCAATGACGCTCTATTGTTTTGGCAATTCATCAACAACTTAACAACAACTACTTTTGAATGGTATGTTGAACTACCAAATGATTCTGTAAAGACGTTTGTAGAATTAGAAGCTTTATTTGTGAAGAGAATCGCCAGTGTGACGGAGAAGGCTACCATCGTTGATCATGCCTTGGATAAGAGAAAGAAGGACGAGACAGTGACGAAATATATAACCCATCGGCGCAATCTCAGCATGAAATGCGAACAACAACATGAAAAAATCATGCAGTCCAATTGTTGATGGGAAACATCGATGACAAATTGATGAGGACATCGACAGACGCTACCGACATGTTTATCGCCGGCGAAACCGCAGATCGACGGCCACGATTCAGCGCCTCTACTTCTGATTTAGATGACATTATGTATTTTATTATTATTGTCTTGTTTTACTGTTTTTCCATTTTACCCCTGTGGGGAGTTATGTTTTATTGTAGCCCAAGGGGCATTTGAGTACTTTTATTTCTTTATGTTTGAAGACCTATTTATAGGGATCTCATGCTTTGTAATAGGTTAATGAATTATTGAATGAAAATTTGGTTTCGTTTCTTCTCACTCTTCTTGCATGAGAGCTAGAGAGAAGTGAGAGAGAAAGCCCAAGGTGAGGGCCAAAAGCTACACCCACCAGTCATTGGAAGAGTCCGTGACTCATGGCTTATCCCCGTCATTCCGCTCTTCTTCGTTTTCCCCAAAACCAGCCGGTCCAAAGCTCCCCAACCAGTCGACCACCATCCCTCCCATTGCCGCCGGTGAAACCTCCTCCTCACCGACCTCCTCTTCCCCCATCCTCTACAACGGCTAATTTCGAAATTCGAATTTTTGAATTTCGAAAACTTTCCAAATTTGGAACTTCCAAATTAGGAAAGTTTTAACTCCGGTTCATGACAAAAATTTCAAATTCAAAGGATTTCAACTTAATCCTCCCTAAATGTCATGAGCCGATTTGGAAACTCAAACCCTTGCTCCCCACACAAAATCTCCCCCATGATGCCGCCGGCCACCTTGGATGGGCCCTCCTTCATGTCTCCACTTAATGCATTAATTATCCTATTAATTTGAGATCAATTTCAAATTAATTCCCCCTCCAATTTTGTTTAAAATCTGAGCCTAATTTCAGTTTTGAAATTCTCAAGCTCACTCTCCCTCTATTAGCCGCCGGCCTCCTCCTTAATGGGTCCCATTAATGCCTATTAATTACCCCTTAATTCTCTTGCTAATTTGAAACCAATTTCAAATTTCTTTCCCTCCAATTCACACAAATTCTGAAAATTAATTTCAGATTTGTGTAACTCCCTCTCTCCCTTGCTTAACCTAATTTCCCCTCACCCCATCCACCTGCCCACTCCTCTGTTTTGGCCGACCGCCCCCCTCACTCCCTCTCTTGGGAAACTTCAGCAAGAAGAAGAGACGACGACATCTCTCTCCCCAATTCTCTTCAATGTTGAATGGCGGATCCCGAGCTTGAGTGGGGTCTAGTATTCAACGCCGACGGAAGCATCAACATCCTACGGTCACCTTGCTTCGACGTAGGATTTGAAGACGAAACCACCGTGGAAGAGTACTTGGAGAGAGTCGTGCCAATCCTTGCAAGCATCTACGACCGACAACTTTCAAAGCACACTTGGAGCCTCGACGGTCATCTACGACTTCCATCCCAGCCGGCTACTTTTCCTCCGACGAAGTTCTTCGGCGCCCTTTCTCTAGTGGTAACTTCCTTCATCACTTGGATCTTCTATCTCCGCCAAAATTCCACCAATCTTTGAGTGATACGGCCCCAAGGTGAAATTCTCGTTGTTAAACGTTGGGTTTGTTATTGTACTTTGCATATAAAATTCGCCTAGAACTTTGAATGATTCGTTTTGGTTAATCTCTCTTGCAACTCTTTGGCCTAAGCAAAGTTAACGTTTCTAAATCTTAACTCTATCTTGCATGATCCCCATAAAATTATAAAAAGCAAACTTTAATAATTCTCTTTTTAATTTTGATCGTAACTCCTATTAGTTTCACATCATATTTGGTATCAGAGCATGGCTAGCATGCTTTGATCATGCTAGATGCATCCTAGGTGTCTCCTTTAGATTGTCTTTAATTGTCGCATGCATAACATCATCTAAACTAATTTAACTTACTGTTTTCTTTTGCTGTCCTTAAATTCCTACATTAGAATTTTCATATTTCATGCTTGTATTTAAGTGTTTAAGTGCTGCCATCATTACATTCACATTCATAATAGTCTAGGCCACTTAGACTTTTGTTGTCCACTGTTTTTCTGCACTTGATTTCACCCTTAGAGTGAGTTTCAGGTTGTGTTAGGTTGCTGTCCACCATTTCCTGCAGCGGTTAAGCACCCGTTAGTGACCCTAAATTCACTGTTTAGGTGCTGCCTTCACCCAAAAACATTGCCTAGACAATTAGGTGACTTCACCCATCGTTGTGTTTGCTGTCCAGCACTTTATAGCTGCTGTAATTGCGATTTCAGCAAACATTTTAGTGAGTCTAGCTGCTGCCTTAGACTTAGAAACCTTCCTAGTGATCCCTAGAACCCAACCATGGATCCCACACATATGCAAGCAACCTTAGACATGATTGTGAGCCAGTTGGGCTCAATGTCGCAACAAATTAGAGACACCCAAACGAGTGTTGCGGACCTCAAACGTCACACAGGAGAGAGACTCGACAATATTGAACGAATGGGACACCCGGCTATCTACACGCCGTCTAGACCTCAATCCCCGTACGGCGAAGATGCCCGAACTGAGTACGGACCTCCTAGGGATTACTACCGACCCAACCACCGACCCCATCAAGAACCGGTAGGACGTGAAGCCCCTTGGAGAGACAACGACGCTCAACTCCTCAAGAGTATTAAGATAGACGCCCTGACGTTTGACGGTACGTTAGAGCCTCAAGTTTTTCTTGACTGGATTAAAGGAATGGATAGCTATTTCAAATGGTATAACATTTCGGAAGATAAGAAAGTTAGGTTCACTGAGATGAAGTTGACGGGTAGAGCAAACCAGTACTAAACCAATGTAGAGCACATGAGGGAGACTCGAGGAGAATACCCCATAGCTGACTGGGGAGCGATGAAGCAAGAACTGAAAAGGAAATACCTTCCTCCCTCGTACTACCCAAGACTACTAGATCGTTGGAATAGGCTAACCCAAGGGAGTAAACCCGTTAAGGAATATATCGCCACGTTTGATGATTTCTTAATTCGTTGTAACGGGGAAGAGACCACCACTCCCACACAACTTCTGTCCATGTTCAGAGCTGGATTGAGAGAAGACCTTAGAAATTAGCTCTTTGCTAGAGGAATAACTACGTACGAAGCTGCCTGTAGTCTTGTACTAGACTTGGAAGAGTCTAGAAGCCACACCACCAGGACTCAAGATTCTAGACCTAACCCTTTTAAGTCTTCCTCTAGCTAACCGTACAACAAACCCACTGGACCCTCTGATAGTCGACCTGCTCCTAGCCAAGCCCAACCTCGATCAGACTATAAAGGGAAAACCCCAGAACGAGAGACACCCAAAACCACTGCCGGCACTAAGTGTTTTAGATGCCATGGGTACGGACACATTGCTTCTCAGTGCTCCAGCCCATTTAAGGTCACAATAATTGAGGAAGTGACGGAGGAAGAGAATGAACCAGAAACTGACTTGGTCCACCATATGGACGACGATGAGGAGTTTTTCGACGAAGAAGATACTGCTGTTGTTCACTGCCTTCAAAAGATGAACTACTTAGATCTGCAGGTTGTTAGGTGTGCCTTTTCCCAACCTAAACCTAGCGACGACTGGCGAAGGACCTCGATCTTCTACACTTTCACTAAGATTTGAGACAAAAATTGCAATGTCATAATAGACAGTGGAAGTTGCATTAACGCCGTATCTTCAGCCATGATTTCGAAACTGCAATTGAGGACCACTCCACACCCGAACCCCTACAAAGTTGCTTGGATAAACTCAACCACCTTGGAAGAAAAAGATAGGAGTCTGGTTCCTATTGAGTTCGTTGGATACAAGGAGAAAATCTGGTGTGATGTTTTGACAATGGATGTGGGTCAAATCATCCTTGGCCGCCCTTGGTTGTTCGACAACGATGTACACATTTATGGACGATCAAACACCTGTGTGTTCGAACACGAGGGCAAGAAGATTAAACTGCTACCCACTCAACCTAAGTCTACTAAAGAAGAAGTTAAGCCCAACTCCCTGAAACCCAACACGGGCGTGAACTTGATAACTGCTAAGGACCTAGGTATGGAACTAGAGTCGGGAGCCCCTCTTTACGCGCTAGTAGGCCGGGAAATAAGTGTAGATCAAGAAGAACCGATTCCCGAAGAAGTAAAACCCCTGTTGGAGACTTTTTTTGATGTCTTTCCTGAAGATTTGCCCAACCAACTGCCATCTCTAAGGGACATTCAACATGCCATAGACCTAGTGCCCGGAGCGTCCTTACCAAACCTACCCCATTACCGGATGAACCCTACTGAATACGAGGAGCTCAAGAGACAAGTGGATGAATTGTTACAGCGAGGGTTCATTAAGGAGAGCCTTAGTCCGTGTGCGATTCCTGCCCTTCTTACCCCTAAGAAGGATGGGACGTGGAGAATGTGCGTTGATAGCCGTGCTATCAACAAAATCACCGTCAAGTGCTGTTTCCCAATCCCTCGGTTAGATGACATGTTGGACATGATGACCGGAGCCACGCTATTTTCTAAGATCGATCTTAAGAGTGGCTATCACCAAATTAGGATCCGTTCGGGGGATGAATGGAAGACCGCGTTCAAAACCAAAGATGGGTTGTACGAATGGACAGTAATGCCTTTTGGATTGAGTAACGCGCCCAGCACTTTCATGAGAGTAATGAATCAAATCCTTAAGCCTTTGCTTGGAAAATTTGTTGTAGTTTACTTCGATGACATTCTGATCTATAGTCGTTCGATGGAGCAACATTTGAATCACCTACAACAAGTCTGTGAAATTATGAAGAAAGAACAAATGTATGCCAACCCTAAGAAATGCACTTTCCTCACGAATCAAGCAACTTTTCTTGGGTTTATAATTTCTTCCCACGGCATATCTGCCGACCCCGAAAAGGTGCGAGCAATCAACGAGTGGCCTATACCAAAGAATATTAGAGATGTTAGGAGTTTTCACGGACTGGCCACATTTTATAGGAGATTTATCAGAAACTTTAGCACCATCGTGGGTCCCATAACTGATTGTTTAAAGAAGGGAGATTTTGTCTGGACGACATCTGCCACCAAGGCTTTTGAGGAAATAAAAAGGAAAATGGTTGAAGCACCAGTCATGCGTCTACCCGACTTTTCGAAAGTTTTTGAAGTAACCTGCAACGCATCTTGTATAGGAATAGGAGTATTATCCCAAGAAGGACACCCGGTTGCCTACTTCAGTGAGAAATTAAATGACATCAGGCAACGATACTCCACCTACGATAAGGAATTCTACGTCATAATTCAATCTCTCAGGTATTGGAGACATTACCTGCTTCCCCAAGAATTCGTTATCTTCTCTGACCACGAAGCCTTACGATATATCAATTCACAGAAGAAACTGAATGCCCGGCACGGAAGATGGGTTGAATTCCTGTAAGAATACACTTACACCATTAGGTACAAAGCTGGTTCTGAAAACAAGGCTGCGGATGCACTAAGTCGTAGAATGATGGTTATGCGTGAGATGAGGACAGAAGTGATTGGTTTCGAGCAAATTAAAGAAAACTATTCTAACTGCCCCGATTTTGGAGAAACCTACTCTAAGCTAACATCTGGAGACGAGCGTATCATAGGAGATTTTATACTGGAAGATGGGTACCTGTTTAAGGCTCAAAAACTTTGCATTCCCACAACTTCACTACGAGAATTTCTTGTGTGGGAATTACATGCTGGAGGTTTAGCGGGTCACTTTGGTCAAGCTAAGACCATTGCAGCAGTTGAGAATCATTTTTACTGGCCAAGTCTTAAGAAGGACGTTAACAGATTAGTAAGGCGGTGTCACACCTGTCAGCTGGCCAAACAACGAAAACAAAACACCGGCCTTTACACACCCCTCCCCGTGCCTAACCAACCTTGGCAGGAAGTCAGCATGGACTTTGTTTTAGGGCTACCCAAGACCGTTAGGAAACATGACTCAGTCTGTGTAGTTGTCGATAGGTTTTCTAAGATGGCCCATTTTCTCCCTTGCTCCAAGACTTTCGACGCCTCTAGAGTAGCCAAACTGTACTTTGATGAAATTGTGAGACTTCACGGGCAGCCTAAAACCATAGTTTCGGACAGAGATGTGAAATTTACTAGTTATTTTTTGAAGACCTTATGTCATAAAATGGAGACCAAACTGCAATTCTCTACCGCCTTTCACCCCCAAACAGACGGTCAAACGGAAGTAGTGAATAGGAGTCTAGGAAATCTGTTAAGGACCTTGGTTGGAGAAAACATTAAGGACTGGGACTCTAAGTTGCCTATAGCTGAACTTGCCTACAATAACTCTGTGAATCGAACTACTGGTCTTAGCCCTGCTGAAATAGTATACAGATACCTCCCCAACCAACCCATTGACCTGATCCCCATGAGCACTAGAGTTACAACATCTGAGTCAGCATCATCATATGCATCGCATCTGCAGGAGTTACATAAAGAAATTAAAAAGAAAATTGAGCAAAGTAATGCAACTTATAAATTTATGGCTGATCATAAAAGAAGAGCTAAAGGATTCGAAATTGGAGACTTTGTGATGGTTCGGATCCGTCCGGAGCGTTTTCCTCCTGGATCTGCAAAGAAGCTGCATGCGAGAAGCGCCGGACCGTTCAAGATAATTTCAAAGGTGAATGACAATGCTTACGTACTAGACCTTCCCGAAGGTTTCAACATTAACCCCACCTTTAACATAGAAGATTTAGTAACCTTCATGGGACCACAATTTAACCCATGCAATCTACTTACAAATGAGCCTTGTGAGACCATACCTAGTGAGATCCCCAACCTTCCTCCACTCCCAAAATTACCCCCCTTACCCAATGCGGAGATAGTTGAATCCATATTAGATGATGAGATCATTACTACGAAAGGAGGCGGACGTCGAAGGTACTTAGTCCACTGGAAAGGGACCCCAGCGACGGAGGATACGTGGGTTGACCGAGAGGAGCTGCAGAGTCTAGAACCAGACCTTCTAGAGTGGTACAAGAGCTCTAGAGACACTCACTCGACGGGGTCGAGTTTTCTCCCACTTGGGGAGAATGATGAGGACATCGACAGGCGCTACCGACATGTTTATCGCCGGCGAAACCGCAGATCGACGGCCACGATTCAGCGCCTCTACTTCTGATTTAGATGACATTATGTATTTTATTATTATTGTCTTGTTTTACTGTTTTCCCATTTTACCCCTATGGGGAGTTATGTTTTATTGTAGCCCAAGGGGCATTTGAGTACTTTTATTTCTTTATGTTTGAAGACCTATTTATAGGGGTCTCATGCTTTGTAATAAGTTAATGAATTATTGAATGAAAATTTGGTTTCGTTTCTTCTTACTCTTCTTGCATGAGAGCTAGAGAGAAGTGAGAGAGAAAGCCCAAGGTGAGGGCCAAAAGCAACACCCACCAGTCATTGGAAGAGTCCGTGACTCGTGGCTTATCCCCGTCATTCCGCTCTTCTTCGTTTTCCCCAAAACCCGCCGATCCAAAGCTCCCCAACCCGTCGGTCACCATCCCTCCCATTGCCGCCGGTGAAACCTCCTCCTCACCGACCTCCTCTTCCCCCATCCTCTACAACGGCTAATTTCGAAATTCGAATTTTTGAATTTCGAAAACTTTCCAAATTTGGAACTTCCAAATTAGGAAAGTTTTAACTCCGGTTCATGACAAAAATTTCAAATTCAAAGGATTTCAATTTAATCCTCCCTAAATGTCATGAGCCGATTTGGAAACACAAACCCTTGCTCCCCACACAAAATCTACCCCATGATGCCGTCGGCCACCTTGGATGGGCCCTCCTTCATGTCTCCACTTAATGCATTAATTACCCTATTAATTTGAGATCAATTTCAAATTAATTCCCCCTCCAATTTGTTTAAAATATGAGCCTAATTTCAGTTTTGAAATTCTCAAGCTCCCTCTCCCTCTATTAGCCGCCGGCCTCCTCCTTAATGGGTCCCATTAATGCCCATTAATTACCCCTTAATTCTCTTGCTAATTTGAAACCAATTTCAAATTTCTTTCCCTCCAATTCACACAAATTCTGAAAATTAATTTCAGATTTGTGTAACTCCCTCTCTCCCTTGCTTAACCTAATTTCCCCTCACCCCATCCACCCGCCCAATCCTCTGTTTTGGCCGACCGCCCCCCTCACTCCCTCTCTTGGGAAACTTCAGCAAGAAGAAGAGACGACGACATCTCTCTCCCCAATTCTCTTCAATGTTGAATGGCGGATCCCGAGCTTGAGTGGGGTCTAGTATTCAACGCCGACGGAAGCATCAACATCCTACGGTCACCTTGCTTCGACGTAGGATTTGAAGACGAAACCACCGTGGAAGAGTACTTGGAGAGAGTCGTGCCAATCCTTGCAAGCATCTACGACCGACAACTTTCAAAGCACACTTGGAGCCTCGACGATCATCTACGACTTCCATCCCAACCGGCTACTTTTCCTCCGACGAAGTTCTTCGGCGCCCTTTCTCTAGTGGTAACTTCCTTCATCGCTTGGATCTTCTATCTCCGCCAAAAGCCCACCAATCTTTGAGTGATACGGCCCCAAGGTGAAATTCTCGTTGTTAAACGTTGGGTTTTGTTATTGTACTTTGCATATGAAATCCGCCTAGAACTTTGAATGATTCGTTTTGGTTAATCTCTCTTGCAACTCTTTGGCCTAAGCAAAGTTAACGTTTCTAAATCTTAACTCTATCTTGCATGATCCCCATAAAATTATAAAAAGCAAACTTTAATAATTCTCTTTTTAATTTTGATCGTAACTCCTAGTAGTTTCACATCACAAATGCAACCCTTTGTGTTGCATGACTTCCATTACAATCTTCCAAGATCTGCTGGACAGGGTGGCAAAGTCTAAAAAATTAAACTTATCAAAATTAAAAAGGCACTCTGATATACCCAAAAAGGTCAAAGCCCCTGATGCTAGGAAGAGTTAAGCCTACTCCACATTCTCTTTCAGAACTGATAAGAGAAATAGGTGGCGTATGATGTTGACAAAAGCAAACGAGCAATATACAATGTAGATAAAGGCAACTAGCCAATGCAGTGTGAGGATAAGCCAAAACAAGCCTACAATTCTAACCCTCAACCAAAACTAGATCTTGGGGGAAATGATAAGCCTCAAACCTTTCCTGGTGGAGGGGAGCACCTGAGACAAACAATGGGAGCTTGTGAGAGAACTTTCTCATCCCTCAAGAAGAAAATGAATAAGGAATATTCATTCAAAAGGAAAAGTATCACCAAACTATTCCGACAAGCACTTAAGGCTGGTTTGGAATTGCCAGAATACAAAAGGCCTGAAGAGTCTAAAAGCATATTAGAGACCCAAATTACTGCACGTATCATCGGGTAATCAACCAATCAATATAAGATTGTTAGTCTTTAAAGACTAACTAGAGAAGAAGTACAGAAGGGGAGATTTCACGTTGTCATATAACGTTTTAATTCATCCCAGAAAAGAATCCACTCAGGTGGTCACGACCTCTTCCGTACCCCTGCCTAAGGAACTGACATAAAAAGAACTGATTCAAGAAGAACGATAAGAGAGTATGGTCTCCAAGAAGACAACTAAAATGTTAAAGAAGCTAAAAGGAGTACTCGATGTTAGGTGAAAATCTCCTATTGAGCTAGTGTTAAATTTAAAGTGGTTGTATGTCACACATGCATCCACCTCCAAATATCACTCTAGCCAAGCTAGCTCATCTAAGTCTGGTAAAACAAAATCAAAGTTTTACAAAAAGAAAGTCAAACCAAAGAAGCCTAAAGAGAAGAAGACAGCAACCCAAAAGACTATCGATAATTTTGGCGAATATTACCAGACAACGAGGCGACCTATTAAGCTTATTGACTCCATGAAAGAGCTTAAAATAGATGAAAACAAAGAAAAAGCAGATGATGGATCGCTTCCTACGGAGACATGCAAGTCATCTCGACGACATTAGAGAGATTGGCTAGGGCGGAATATGCTGAAGAAGCGGCCCCTGAACCCTGTTTAATGGTGTCACCAATGGATTACAGTTCAGAAGAAGATCTGTATTTTTCAAATGAAGATGATTAAGATCCCAACATAGTGTCGCAAATAGAGCAGGTGAGACTAGAGGGCGATTCTTAGTCCACAAGTAAATCTCTAGACGTGACAATAGCCAACTCTGAAAAAAATGCTTTATCAAATGAGTCTGATCCAGATGAAGTGGCCTAGGTACTGTTGAGAAGTGGCAAAATATTGTCATATTCACCAAAGAATGGGGTCCCAATTAAAGATAAAGGGAATGAGATAATTGTTAATGACGACATTATCCCTAAAGACCATAAGAAGAAAGACGCTTCAGCTAAATGGATAGATTATAACATCTTATATCATCTAAGAAAAATCTCAACACAACTCAGTATATACAATGCCCTTGTAATGTATAAAGATCTTCGGGAGACTCTGATTTAGGCTCTCAAAGACCCCGAAAGATATGAGGTGTATTTGTTGAGCGTAACATGAAATATATGCTACAAGCCTGGAATGAACCAATCATCACCTTCGCCAAAGACAACATGATGCTCGGAACGAGCAAATCACAATCGCCTTCTATACGTTACTGTAAAAAGTGATGGCATCACAATCAGTCGGATCCTAGTCGATCTCGGGTCTTCCATAAATCTCATAAGTTTAAAAACATTGAAATCACTATGCCTCGACGTGCAGCACCTCTGGCAAGATAAACTGATGGCTCATGGCTTCAACGAGGAGCATAGTTATAAGAGTCAAAAGGTAATTAATCTGGCTTATTTCCTACTACCAACAAGTAATTCTTGGCCTAAAACATAAAAAAGAATTAACCTTATTTAAAAGTATTCCTAAGAAAGATGAATTTACAGATATGAATACCTGTAATAGCATATGTTACTTGTGCATCCACGTAAATACATAGGAGAAAATTCCAAATTTTCGTGGATGAAGGATAAAAAGGTGAACAATCATCTAACATAGCAGCAAAAGATGTTTTTTTAACTCAACAATGAACAAAAAATTTGACGCCAACAAGAGATTCATTAACATGGAAACAAAAAAGAATCACCAATAGTTAAAAACTGCTGTAAAATAGTAAGGAACTTTATTCTGTAAGTCAATTCAGATGAGTGAATTCAGCAATATAAATGAAACATATCAAATTAAGAAGATTATACATTAGTACTGAAGAAGATAGAAAAGAATTACCGCTAACTTAAACTGATCAGTGATCATAGAACGAACAAATCTTGAACCAAAGGACCCATCGAGACAAGAAGCAAAAGGTACCAACCTCACAATCGCTGTTAGATAAGCAAGGATCAAGAAGCTACCCAAATTAAAGCCCATTGAAACCAATTAGTAATATAAACCCATGAAATATCATTCCTTCAGTATTTGAAGCTTATAAAACAGGGAGAAAAAGGCTTCAACAAGATTGAAGAAGACGACAGAGAATACAGAAGAAGACGACAGAGAATACAAAAGAAGCTAAGCCTTAAATAGATACAGGAAGGAGGTAAAACAAAAATTCGATATTAAGAATTTGAGTTTGACATTGCACCGGTTAGGCTTGTTCTTTTTTTTTAATAATTTGTTGAAGCTGCACTGCATTGGAATTTCTTTTGATGAGTCTTCGGTACAAACTTTTATGTGATGGTATTGTGCTAGACGAATCAAGTGTTTTTCATGTTACATCCTACAGGTTTGATTGAGTCAGATTTGGATTGAAATTTTAAACCTTTTATTAAGAGACTGGGACTCCAGTTCATTCTACCTATATCCATCAGTTTTCTTTTATGGAATCCAAACTGAGCCTAAAGTCTGAATGAAAGAGATTCAAGCAAAAGATTGAGAATAAAAAAGAAAAAAGAGTAAAGAGAAAGAGATTGAAGTAAACGAAAAACGCCAAGGCAACGAATAGGAATGATGAAGGTCACGCCGCACAAAGCGGCCGGCATCAACTCGGCGGCCATGTCTGCAAATGCCGTGGAGGTGACGTTTAAAAGAAAACATTTTACAACTGCATTAATTTAAAGAAAACAAAAACAGATAAATTTATGTTTTAAACATACATCACCAGTGCGAGCAGAAGAGGGGAATGGACATTGCCGATCGCTGTCGTAAGATTTTTCTATTGAATTGTGTACGTCACGCTCTTGCTCTGCTTGCTGAGTAAGGAGACGAACTTGAAATTAATATTATATATTTATATATATATATAATTTAATTTAAGAGCAGTTTGTTTTTTTACTTTTTATCTTTAAATCAGTCATTTTTTGTATTTTTATTTTTAAAATAAATTAAGCTATATATAATCAGTGAAAATTACTTTTAGTTGGGTTTTATAAACTTTTAATTTTTAAAATAAAATTTATCTCATATTGTTTCATCTTCAGTCACCCACCGCTATTTATGGCTCGCTACCGCATACTAAATGATCTCGTGCTTAATAAGATATTAAATATATTTTTATTTTATATAAAAAATAAATAAAGCTAAGAAAATAGAAAGATTCTAAACAACCTATTACTAAATATTAAAATAATTAAGCATTAATTATTATGAATAGTCAAAGTATTGATTAGTGTTTATAACTTAATGATATTTTTAATTAAGGTAAATATAAATTAATTGTAAATATTTAGATGAAATCGCTTACTAAATAATTAAAACTTAATAAGTTAATTTAAAATATATATATATATTATTTAAGGTAGTATTTGGTCAAAATAGGCTTGATTAAAATGTATATTAGATTTTGTCGAGTTTAATATTTCTTATTTAAAATTTGGAGAAGTTATTAAAGATCAAATCTAATAATCATGCATAACAATTCATTAATATAGTAGTCCAGTCCATCACATAAATAATTTTTAAGTTTTATGTGCTAGATTGGGCAACTATGTTAATCAAGACTACTCACCTTATGTATTTAATTGGAAAATGTGTGATTATATATTTTCTATTATGCTATAGTTTTATCTTATCGTAACAAAATTTTATCCAAACCTACAAAAAGGGGGCCAAGGTCAAGGAAGTGTTAATAAATTCAAAGTTATTTATACTCAAGACTTATGCTTTGTTTAGGACAACATTCTCAAATAAAGTATTAGACTTCATTTAGGACTGTACTTTCTAAAGCAGATGTTTTGTACAAAAAAATTTTGAACTACACATTTTTGTTATTAAAGATACTTTAAAAAGCAATAAAAAAAGTTGTTTCAAACAAAATCTTAGCAATCTAATAAAATATTAGAGCCTCTCTCTCTCTATAGGTTAAAATTATAGCTTATTTATATTAAAATTAAGTGATTTGTTAGCTTTAATTGATAATTAGTAATCCATGAATTCATGTAAAGTATGCTATGCATCAAATTAGTTGCATTAAGTATCATGGGGGGGATAATTCTGGGCTGGATGTGGGAGTGCATCTTAATTGGCTTCATTGTTCGTCTGATTCTGATTCTGTTTTCTCTTTGGAGTCTTTTTGGGTTAATGATCCTGGAAATTCTTTTTGCTCTGTTGCATGACACAACGGCTGTTTCTATTGCTTCTCGTGGAAGGGATCGTGGGAGGGGTAGACGTGGAAGGTGATGGGTGGTGCTGTTGTTTTCCTTCTCTTGGTTTATTTGTTGGTTGCCTTCTGCTTGACAGTTCCTGATACATTGTGCTTGTCTTTTGGAGTTCTCCGATTTATATTTTCTATTGGCCGGGCAATGATGTGGCTGGGGCTCGTTTCTTTGTGGGCTTGGCTCGTGGCAACCTTTGGTGGAGATCTTTTGCTTGGTTGGGTTGGCTGCTTCGCGTTGTCTCTTCACCAAATTGGACGGTCTGAGCTTGCCTTATGGAAAGCTGATAGTCTCGGCCAAATGCTGAGCCCTCAGGATTGGATTTCCCTTGTATTTTCCTTTGCTTTCTTGGATTTTTACTTCTTTGCTCATGTACTCTTTTTTTTTGGTATTAATATACGTTTTATTAAAAAAAACAAACAAAAAAATCAAATTAGTTGCATTAAAAAAATTCCACTATTTGTTATTCATTAAGGTCTATTAACCTAGTGATTTTCATGTTCTTTGTCTTTATGTTCTTGCATGTACCTTTTTACAATATCCAGCAAATGATGTGACATGACTATTATAATTTGGTTTCCTTCATATTTTGCTAGAGAAGTTTCCATTATCGTACACACCCTTCTCATCCTTCTTGTTTATGTCGACATTCTTCAGCTTCCCTTTTAATATGTTCAAATCTCTATCAAATTCATTCGTTTTTTACAATCTCTGCCAATGACACCTTCAAATTGAACTCCATTTGAAAATCACTAGTGCTTTCTAAGAAGCAGGTTGACTATGGCTTCATTTGGAATGACTTTTTTACTACTTCTTAAAACAGTTTTTTCGTACAAAATTATTGTACTAGAAAGATGCTTTAAGAAGCAATAAGAAAGTCATCCCAAATGAAGCCTTTGTTTGTGATAATTTCCTTACTGTTTTTTAAAATAATTTTTTTAAAAATTTTTCAAGTTAAAAAAAATATAATAAAAATCTGCTTTATAGAACAATAAGAAAGCTGTCCAAAATGAAGCCAGTTTCTCTTTTTCTACTACATGAAATACCTATCCGCATGATTATAATAATGCCCATGATGTTTGCTAAGAAACATCATACCGTACGTTATTAATGTTTTATTGGACATCAAGTGATGAATGTCATGAGATTAAGGCTTCATTTGGGATAGTTTTTTGTCATTACTTTTTTGTTGCTTTCAAGAAGAAATTTTTGAGATATTTGCTTTAGAAATCAATAAAAAATTATCCCAAATGAAGCATAAGATAATCATTTTCGTTAAGATTGCGTTAAAGACATAACAAATATCACTACATGGGGGTCGGTTATATGAACCATTTTTTCTCTATTTCGTCATATTAAGAGTGAAATTCTCATTTAAGGCTTCGTTTGGGGCGGCTTTCTTGTTACTTCTTAAAACAGTTTTTTAGTAAAAAAATTTAATTTTTATACTAAAAAGTCATTTTGAGAAGCAGTAAGAAAGCCGTACAAAATGATGCCTAAATCTAATAAAAAAAGTCATTTCTAATACCTTCTAACCATTTTTTTTAGATCTACCTCTACATTCCTTAATATAAGCCAGATGTAATGCATTTACTCTCCCAACCGGAACCTCAAAAAACCATAATTTTATATGACCAAATCATCTAAGATGACTCTCTCTAATAAAAGAAATGTCACTCTCAAGATGATAAAAATTATTCCTTTTGTAAAGCTGATGTTATTGGGCTGCTTGTTATTTGATTTGGCTGTAGATTGTGAATCTCAAAGCTTGCTTGTTGCTCTGAAGACAAACACATCCACTTCCATTATCGTCCTTCCAGCTTTTCAAAACGTTGAAGTCAATGTCTGGAGCCAGAATGGTTTCAGAAGCCAAGTCTACTATTAATCCAATGGCTGCTGAATTTGAAATCAAAAGGCACGAGGGGACAAATGGCCGACTAGGATTTTAAGATCCCTTATCCCTTCATAAATCATATATTTTTACATGCATATATATAATTTATGCCCCCTATAACTACTTAAATAATTTTATAACTCCATTTGAACATTTTCTATCATGAACTTTTAAAGAGTTACTTGCATAATCATATATTGAATTATTGGATGAAGAATTATTTAATTATATATATATATATATATATATATATATAGCATTACTAGTAATAAAATTATAATTCAATAGTTTTAAAATATAACAACTCAAGAGAAATTGTAGTAGAGGACACTCGAGCATGTTTTTTATAAAATTTTTATCAACAACAACAACATCAAGCCTTTATCCCACTACGTGGGGTCGGCTACATGAATCCTTTTTCTCCTTTGTGTCCTATTAAAAGTCAAATTCTCATTTAAATTTAATAAAGAAAGGTCATTCCTAATATTTTCTAACCAAGTCTTTTTAGGTCTACCCCTACCTTTCTTAACATAAGTCAAATCTAATAACTCTACTCTCCTAACCAGGTCATCACAAGGCCGCCGTTTTATGTGACCAAACCATCTAAGACGACTTTCTCTAATCTTATCTTCTACTGGAGCTACTTCAATCTTTTCACGTATATGCTCATTTCGTATCATATCTCTAAGGGTAAAGCCACTCATCCACCTGAGCATCCTCATCTCTGCCACACTTAACTTAGTATTATGCTTCTCTTTTAAAGGCCAACATTCGGCACCATAAAGCATTGCAGGCCTCACTACCATCTTATAGAATTTTCCCTTAAGTTTGAGGGGTACATTTCTATCACATAACAAGCTCGATGCATTCCTCCACTTCAACCATCCAACTTGAATTCTGCTGATAATATCCCCATCTATTTCACCATCACTCTGAACAATAGATCCAAGATATCTAAAACGTGTACTCTTATTAATGACTTGATCGCCCAAAGTCACAATCCCCTCACTAGGTCTATTACTACTAAAATTACACTCCATATATTTCGTTTTAGATCTACTCAAACGAAAACCTTTAGACTCTAAGGTTGACCTCCATAATTCAAGTTTACCTTCAACTCCCTCTCTAGTCTTATCAACAAGAAGAATATCATCAGCAAAAAGCATACACCAAGGTACATCCTCTTGCAAATGTCTAGTGAGAACATCCATGACTAAAGCTATAACGACCCAAGAGGTCATATACAATAGCCGCACCGGCTACAAAAGAAAGCCTACCAAGGCTACAAAACAAAGAGCTACAGAACTCGACGGAAAGATCTTCAGACTGGAGGCCCTGCACCTGAAATATTAACCACATATAATGAGCTTACTAGCCCAGCAGGTCACCAAAGCCTACAACTGAAATCAAAGCACGATCGAAACAATATGCAGGTCAATCGAGTCAAGTCAGCTATGATCAATGAATCTATGCAGGTACGGAAATCAAATCAAAGCGAATCAATCAATACTCAATAGTCAATACGGCGGCAAAAGAATCAATAAATCAATACGTCACAGCTATCAAATCAATAAGTGCTTTCAGTCAATATCTATTCATCGTAGCCCTTTTCTGTCAATCAATATTATCAGTTCAATCAGTCGTGTCGTCTAGTCAATTTATTGCATCTATTATATTCATCTTATCAATTGAATATCTATTTCAGTCAATAGCAATCTATAACATCAAATCAATCAATAACTGACTCGTGTCAGAACGTACTCTTACAAATAAATTAGTCAATTATTCAATGCAATTTACTCGATATCAATATACGATATTCAATATCAATACACTCGTGAGAACCATTCCATAATGACGACACGTGACGCTACAATAAGGAAATCATCTCAATCAATAAAGCACTTTCCAGTCAGTTATATCAATAAGCTCAACTCCTAATAAATAATCAATTCAGTACGGCGAAAGATCAATTGAAATCAAATCAAATCAAATCAATACAATGAAATCATCAGGTCAATAGAAATCAATACAATCAGCTCCAAAAAGGAATCTATTCTACGCTAAATCAAATCCATACGGCAATAATCAATTCAATCAATCAATCGATAATCGGCACGACGAATCAATATAGCAATGCATCAATAGTATATCAGAATCTGTCGTATCAATAGTATCCATATGTCCATATCATATCCATATCGATGTCAATGTCGATATCTATCACTCAATACAATCTATATCAATGTCGAGATCAATATCTATGAATCAATATACAGAATACCTACCAATGTCGGTGCCGGTGTCTATGAATCAACACAATCCATATCCATAATCCATAATCCATAGTCCATGATCGATAATCCATAAATCAAGTCGATACAATCGATAGCGATGAATCAATGCAAGCAATAGATCTGTCGATGAAATCCATACAATATCAATAAATCTGTAAATCCACGTTAATATCGATAAATCAATCGGAAATCAATAAATCAATGAAATCAGGAAGTCCATACGATGCAAGATCATACAATGTCATACAATGGTCTTACTCGACAAGCACAAACACTAGTCATGATCAATAGTGCTGTTGTAGAATCCATATTGCTGTTGTAGATATCCGTACGTTGGTCTATCAATAAGAGTCGTCACTCTTTTTGCCCGTCGGCCGCCCGTCGGCATATAAAACTCCTTATAACTCCCGATCGTTATATCAATGATCAATGGTTTAAAGGAAAGCCTGTCGGCCCACCATCCTGTACAGGTCAAGTCTATCTTCACCAACGTTCAACCAGGTTCCCACTTGTCTTTCAGTAACACAATCAATTCAATGAATAATCGATGCAATAAGCAATATCAAAGAAATCTAGAACAGTCATATCAATAGTCATACTCGTATCAATTCAATCTATCAATCTCAGGGAAATCGGAAATCGTACGAAAAACGGGCAGAGTAACGGCAGTCTACAGAATTTACACAAAAATCTCCAGAAACTACAATCCACCAAATTAATACAAAACGTGCACAACAACAATGTAAGACTATTCTTCTACTGCTCAAACCAATTCGGACATCATAATAAATTACAGTCAAAATAAAACCCCGCAGAATCAAAACGGACCGGACGAAATCTTCCAGAAAATAATTAAAATGTGCAGAATAATCATCTCTACAACATACCAAAAGTTATGCGGTGAAATCTTTGCCAGTACCAAACCGGGTACGAAAATCACTTACAAAAACACAAATCTGAGCACCATTTCGCAAAACCTCAAAATCTTTGAAAACAGAAGTAGGGTTCGGAATCCTTACAGCGAGACAAACACAATATCCAACAGCAACGAACGACGAAAATCGCTCCGCGGGCCCCAAAATCGGACTTCTTCCTTTGCTTTTCTGCTCTTTCTCTCTCCTCAAAATATCTGTTTTATAAAAAAATGTTTTCTCTCTCCTCAAAACGAGCTCATTTTCTTATATCATTAGTGGGATCGGCCCGGCCGATCGCCACATCGTCCCGGGACGATCAGACCAAAATTGATCGTCCTGGACGACTCCCAGAACTATTCTCAGGACGATATTTTCTACAGTGCAGATCGGCCTGGACGATCTCCAATCGGCCCGGACGATCCTGGGAAAAATATCACTTTTCCCAGCAGCTACAGCAACAGCAAAGGAACGAGGTCTCACAAAAGCAAAAAGATATGGGCTTAAGGTTGATCCTTGATGTAACCCAACCGAAATAGGGAAATACTTGGTCAATCCACCTTGTGTTTGAACACAAGTAATAGCTCATGCATACATATCTTTAATGATTTGAATATAAGCATTATTGACTCATTTCTTTTCAAGAACTCTCCATAGCACTTCTCTTGGAACTTTATCATATGATTTTTCTAAATCAATAAATATCATATGTAGATCCTCCTTATTTTCTCTATATTTCTCCATCAAACCTCTTAATAAATGTATGGCTTCCATAGTCGACCTACCCGGCATGAATCCAAATTGATTTTGAGAAACATTAGTATCACGCCGCAACCTATGCTTCATAACTCGCTCCCATAATTTTAAAGTATGACACATTAACTTAATACCTCTATAATTCGTACAATCTTGTGCATCACCTTTATTCTTAAAAATAGGAATTAACACACTCATTCTCCACTCATCTGACATCTTTTTAGTCTTCAAAATAGTATTAAAAAGTTTAGTAAGCCATGAAATTCCTTCATCTCATAAGCATTTCCACACCTCTATTGGAATATCATCAGGTCCAACAGCTTTTCCACCCTTCATTTTCTTTAAAGCCTATCTAACTTCAGTTTTACTAATACGCCGATAAAAACATAAATCTTTATTTTCATTTAGGGTGCTAAGGTTACTATAGTCAATCTTATTTTCACAATCATCATTAAAAAGTTTAGCAAAATATCTCATCCATCTTTGTTGAATATCATCTTCTAAGAAAAGTATTTTTTGATCTTCATCTTTAATACACTTCACTTGAACTAAATCCTTACTACTTCTATCTCTTTGTTTGGCTAACTTATACATATATCTTTCTTCCTCTTTAGGTATATTTTGTATAGCTTTCTTCAAGAGGTATATTTTGTATTAATTCTTCTAAGTCATTCCAAAAATTTAATTTAGAACTCATATCCAAACCTACTTGAGGAGCATAAATACTTATAATAGTAATAATATTATCATCAACAACAATCTTTAAAGCTATAATTCTATCTCCAATCCTATTAATTTTTATAACATTATCCTTTAAACTCTTATCTATAATACACCTACACCATTTCTAGTACGACTCTTACCCGAATACCAAAGTTTAAATCATAAACTATCAATTTTCTTATCCTTATCTCCAACCCATTTAGTTTCCTGAATGCACAAAATATTTAACTTCCTATGAATCATAATATCTATTAATTCCCTTAATTTTCCTGTAAGGGAACCTATATTCCAAGTTCCTATCCTAATTTTAGTTTCATGGACTAGCTTCTTTGCCCACATCTGTCTTTGATGTGGGAACCCTTGCCTATTTAACACTGCACCCGGGCGCCGGTGCTATCACGACCCGACCCGACGGGGACGAATCCCGCCCGAGCCGGACCGCGACCAAACCTTTTTATCCAGGATCTGGCTTTGGAATTGGTTCCTGAACTGAATCTTCCAAATATTTAACTCAAAACAACACACAAACACAGAACAACAGAGCTACTATAAATCATCAAACACAGCGGAACAAAACATCTATATTCTTCTTTTCCTCAAAACAATCATCTACAAATACAGTACATGGCTTTTGAATAGAAAGAAAGATAGAACATAAAAGTCATGACTGTACAAAAATCAAAAGTACAAAAGTACCTATACTGATCAGACTCTGAAATCTAATCCTGAACTTCCTTCCCTTTCCCAGAACCTGAAAACCACCAGAAAACAAGAGTGAGCTCAACAGCTCAGCAAAGCAACAAACCTCCAATCAAAACTCTCAGAATCCAAAACCAAACTCATCAGACAGAAATCAGATCAGAAATCGGAACAGAATCGTATAGATAGCAAATCGGACATATCAGAACGAAACAGAACAAATCAGAACAGATACGGACAGATCACATCAGAATCAGAATTGTACACATCAGAATCAGAACGGATTAAATCAACAGAAGCAGAAATCAGAATTGCAGATCATATCGTATCAGAATTATAATTTGCTTACAGAACAGATACGGAAATCAGATATCAACAGAACAGATACGGAAATCAGATATCAACAGAACAGATACGGAAACCAGATATCAACAGAACAGATACGGAAATCAGATATCAACAGAACAGATATATATTTAATAGCTAAACTAAACTAAACAGAATCACTACGGATTCTGACCCTTATGTCTCCCATAAGCTCACGGCACCAGAAATTCTCTGAGTAATTAATAACTAAGTGTGCTCACGGCACCAGAATAACAGAATTCCTCGGATCCGGGACAGAACAGAAATTTCTCCAACTTGAGCTCAATTAAGATTTCCCCAGACACTAACTGAATCTCATAGGATCCAGGCCCCTTATAACTCCCTTTTTATAGCACATACAGATAGCATTTCAATTCAGAAGAAATCCGGGCAATTCAGAAATCAGACAAAAATTGGGCAGCACAACGGCAGTAGACAGAATTTACACAAATTTTCCTGAAAAACACAAATTACCAAATTCGCACAGAATATAGATAATCACATTCCAGAACATTTATTCTACTGCACAGACAATTTACAATTTCACAGAAAAATGTAGTCAACGAAAAACTCCGCCGAATCAAAAGTACCCGGACAAAAATCTTCGGAAAATAACCAAAATGTGCACACTCGGCACGTCAACAATATACAGAAAGTTACGCGGTAAAAACTGAACCGATCAAAAGATACGGACGAAAAACAGTAACGGAAACGAAATCCGGACAGAAAATACCGCCAAACTCGACGGTTCTGAAAATTGAGAAAGGCGGAATGTGCCTTACCTTGCGTACAGCAAAATCCTGAACAGTCACTTCGGACGAAAACGGCTCCGCGTCGTCCAAAAATCAACTTTTCTCCAAAAGTCCACGACTTTCTCTCTCCTAAGATATTTATTTTTAATTTTGATTTTTCTCTCTCTTCAAAATGACTGAAATCAGCTTTATAAACACAGATCGGCCCGGCCGATCGCCAAATCATCCCGGGACGATCAGACCAAAAATCGATCGTCCCGATCGTCCTGGACGGTTCCCAGAACTATTCTCAGACCGATATTTTCTACAGTGCCAATCGGCCTGGACGATGTCCAAATCGGCCTGGACGATATGTACAGAAAATCACCTGAAGCAAAACTGGGCAAATTCCGGAGCAAAATTACAACTGATCGTCCCAGGACGATCCAGATCGTCCTGGACGATCCTGGAGCAGATTTTTTATATTACAATCTCCCCAACTTCAGAAAAATGTCGTCCTCGACATTATCCAATCCAAACTCAGTCAAAACAAGTACGGGTACGACCGTCTCATGTCAGACTCCTTCTCCCAAGTCGCTTCTCGTGCAGTCCGGTGCTTCCACTGGACTTTAACCATCGGAATCTCTTTATTTCTTAACTTTCGGACGTCGTACGCCAAAATCAACTCTGGCTCTTCCTTGTACGCCAGATTCTCCTGAATCTTAATCTCATCAGCTGATAACTTCTTCCCAGAGTCTGAAACCCACTTCCTCAGAGTGGATACGTGAAACACATTGTGCACGTCAGGCATCGAATCAGAAAGCAAGAGTCTGTAAGCAGATTTTCCAATTCTTTCCAAAATCTCAAACGGTCCAACGTACCTTGGACTCAGCTTACTCACCTGACCAAATCTGCTCACACCCTTCATCGGGCTAACTTTGACATACACAAAGTCACCAACTTGAAACTCAACAAACCTGTGCTTCTGATTATAGTACTTCTGCTGTCGATCCTGAGCCGCTTTCAATCTTTCCTTAATCAAACTGATCTTCTGAGCAGTTTCATCAGCAAAAGTGGCACCCAAAGCCTGTCTATCTCCGATCTCAGTCAGAGTCAAAGGAGTACGGCACTTCCTGCCATACAGAGCCTCGTACGGTGCCATACCAATACTGGACTGAAAACTGTTGTTATAAGCAAACTCAATCAGCGGAATATGATCTTCCCAGCTTCCGCCAAAGTCCAAAACACAAAGCCTCAACAGATCTTCCAGTACCTGAATGGTCCTCTCAGACTGTCCATCGGTCTGAGGATGAAAGGCTGTACTGAAATGCAGTTTCGTACCCAAGCCTTGCTGAATACCTTTCCAAAGTCTGGAAGTAAAACGTCCATCTCGATCAGAAACAATCACTCGAGGCACACCATGCAATCTGACTATTTCCTTCAAATAAATCTGTGCCAAACGATCCACCGGATCGGTCTGTCTGATCGAAAGAAAATGGGCTGACTTCGTCAATCGATATACGACTACCCAAATGGCATCATGTCCTTGTCTAGATCGAGGAAAACCCATCGCAAAGTCCATCGTCACCTCCTCCCACTTCCACTCAGGGATAGGCAACGACTGCAACAGTCCACCTGGTCGCTGATGCTCTGCCTTCACCAACTGACAGGCCTCGCATCTCGACACAAACTCCGCCACATCCTTCTTCATCCCAGGCCACCAGAACAAAAGCTTCATATCAGCATACATCTTACCACTGCCTGGATGAACAGTGTAGCCAGAATGATGAGATTCATGCAGAATCTCTTGCCTCAAATCTCCAAACACAGGTACCCACAACCTGTTCTTACAGAAAATAGCACCAGAAGTAGAAATTCGAAGTTCAGGAGTCTTACCAGATCCAATCTGAGCAATCAACTTCGAATAATCAGAATCTGACTTCTGGGCTTCCTGAATCCGTGCTCCCAAAGAAGACTGAATACTGATCTGAGCCAAATCCAAATCACTGGAGGAAATCACCTCCAACTGCAATCGCTCCATGTCTCGAATCAGGAAATCATCAAAAGTAAGCTGCAAACCTGATAATCCAGAAGATTTCCTGCTCAGAGCATCCGCTACCACATTCGCCTTACCAGGCTGATACTGAATGGTCAAATCATAATCCTTGATCAACTCGAGCCATCTTCTCTGTCTCAAATTCAGATCCTTCTGAGTAAAAATATACTTCAGGCTCTTATGATCAGTAAAGATCTCACATCTGACGCCATACAGATAATGACGCCAAATCTTCAAAGCAAACACAACTGCAGCTAACTCCAAATCATGTGTCGGGTAATTCTTCTCATGTGGTTTCAACTGTCTCGAAGCATAAGCAATTACCCTTCCATTTTGCATCAGGACACATCCCAGTCCTTTCAGTGAAGCATCACTGAACACCTGAAAACCTTCCGTACCTGACGGAAGTGCTAGCACTGGAGCTGAAGTCAAACAATCCTTCAATCTCTGAAAACTAGCTTCACACTCCGGTGTCCAAACAAAAGCTACTAACTTCTGCGTCAGTCTCGTCAGAGGAGTCGAAATCTGTGAAAATCCTTTCATAAATTTCCTGTAATACGTCCTGGACGGTTCCCAGAACTATTCTCAGGCCGATATTTTCTACAGTGCCGAGCGGCCTGGACGATGTCCAAATCGGCCTGGACGATATGTACAGAAAATCACCTGGAGCAAAACTGGGCAAATTCCGGAGCAAAATTACAACTGATCGTCCCAGGACGATCCAGATCGTCCTGGACGATCCTGGAGCAGATTTTTGATATTACAGGTGCAGCGGCCCTTACACACTTGTCACTGTATTCAGGCCATACATCGCGTCGCTTCCAGGGGACGCCCTAGCATTAACACAATTTCTTAAAGGATTCATGTCATTATTGTTCGACAAGTTTTACGCTGGCTGTCGACTACCTAACGCAACCCTCTACTTTTCTCATCCAGGACTTGGGACATGGCAACGGCAGTGTTAAAATTTTTATCAACATATGTTTTTTTTTTATATATTAAAACTCAATAAAAAAAAATTATCAAGTCCTTATCCCACTACATGGGATCAACTACATTGAGTATTTTTCTCCATTATTTTCTATTAAGAGTCAAATTCTCTTTTAAATCTAATAAAAAAAATCATTTCTAACACTTTCTAATCAAATCTTTGTAGGTCTATCCCTATCTCCCTTAATATAGACTTTTTTTTTAAGGGATGCAACACAAGAACTTCCCAGGAGGTCACTCATCCTAATACTATTCTCGCCCTAGTACACTTAACTGCGGAATTCTGATGGGATATGATGCACTAATGCTTGTATGGTCTCACCCACATATATATATATATATATATATATATATATATATATATATATATATATATATATATATATATATATATATATATATATATATATATATATATATATATATATATATATATATATATAAAACATCTTCTCTCCTAATGAGATCATCGAAATGCCAAAATTTTATACGAACAAACCTTTTCTGTATAATCTTATTTGCCACTATAATTACTCTAACATTTTCGCGCATATTCTAGTTTTGTATGCCACTAATTAAAAAAATAAAAAACATCAATGTCAATCTCCAGCCTAAAAAAAAAAATTAATTTTTGAAATTATTAATTTGTTCTCTAGTAAGAAAAACATGTCTCCACCCCTTATCATGCTGAAAAATTGTTCATATTTCAGATTCTAAAACAATCGGTATATCAAGCACAGAAAGCCTAAATAATTATGACTGAACATCATAGAAAAAACATTCTAATAAATCCTAATAAACAATACAAGTATCATAGTCAAAAGCAAGCTTTGTGAACAAATTGTACCTTAGATTCTAAAATAATTAGCAATAAACTAACACTTGCAAAAATGTTATTACAATCAACTGCAGATCAAATCGTCTTCTTCATCACTAATGCTTTCATTTGCTAGTTCAGCATATTCGTCAATGGAGGTTGCTGGAAAGACATTCCCTTCTCTACTTCGGTCCCCAATCTTCAAGGACTTGGTGCTGCTTCCTCCTGCCTTCCCATTGTTCATCTGTTAAATTGGCCATCGTTAGCATAAATGAAAGCATGAGAGGGAACATTGTGGAAGTCGGCGAGACCGGCTAAGATTTTACCCATAAACAAAGTATTGCAAGGATTAACATATATATGATTTAAAGTTTTATAGTTAGGCTTCGTTTGGGACGGCTTTTTTACTGCTTCTTCAAGCACTTTTTAAGTACAAAAAATTTAACTTTGTACTAAAAAGCTGTTTTAAGAAGCAGTAAGAAAGCCGCCCCAAATGAAGCCTTATATATCACTTTATCAATATATATACATGAAAAATATAAAGATTTAGGCTTTATTTGGGACGGCTTTCTTATTGCTTCTTAAAACAATTTTTTAGTACAAAGATTTTAATTTTTATACTAAAAAACTACTTTAAGCAATAAGAAATCTGTCTCAAATGAAACCTTAATTGTTAAATGTATAAATACATAAAAATTTTGTGATATACATGTAAATCCTGCTTTATTATACATTTGTGATCTTCACATGTAAATGACTACATTGATTGGTAACAACAAGAGTGCAAAATAAAAACAAATGAAGTACAAAATATTCATCAGTATGGCAAGATAGTGCATCAATATGAAAGGTTTAAGGCAGAATACTTGCATGGAAATCTTGGTTGGAAGCTAATCACAAGAGTACTAGATATAAAATTGACATGAAATGCAGCACATACAAGGATCGAATGAGAAGGAAAATTTTGAAAGTAATATCAAAGAAAGCTCAACCTACTATAATTTTAGTTCAAATGAAAATAGCAAAGAAGACCAAAAGCTAAGTTAAGTTTTTCAAACAGAATTTGAGCTAGAGAGTTGTACCTGATTGTAAAAAATTGGAGATAGTGCAGGAGAGGTGTGGGTGCAGGTGTGCAATCATAGCTGAAGATGAGAGGGAGAGTGCACAGTAAGTTTGTGCCCCTTGTTGTAGCTAACAATTTTAGAAGAAAATAACTAGCAACGGGTCGTGTCTGGTTTGGACCTGACTGATTTGGACCCGACTCATTAAATCTATTTCTATTTTTTAATGCTTATAATAATCATGGGAATTACCAAATTAATTTACCTTTCTATGGAATTAATTGAGCCATAAGCTTGATTAGGACATTTAATAAAAACTATTTTAGAGATTTGGATTTGAATTAGGTAAACTTGAGTAAAGCTCTATTTAAAATTGCGCAATGAGAGGCGTGCCTTTGCGCAATTCCTCCCAAAAACGCCTCATAGCCTACGCAATTTTGGTCTTGCAAGAGGCGTACGCCTCACAGGGGCTGAGGCGCGCCTCAGAGGCGCAATTGCGCAATTCCTTGTGAGGCGTACGCAATTCTGGGTAGGGTCCACTCACTTAAAATGAGGTCTTTTTATCTCTTTCACCCGTCTCCTTCGGCCAAACCCGATTTTTTCTCCCTCCCGCACGCTCCAGGTCGCGAAAACAGCTTACGCACGCCGTCGGCCTTGCTTCCCGCCGCTCCTCCCGCCGGCGCCGCCCCTCTCCGGCGAAGTGGAAACTTCCGGCCACCCTCTAGGAGTACTCCACATTGGATTTTAGGTATTTTTATTAAGTTTAGGGATATATTTTGCAAGTTTAAGAGAAATTAGGGTTTAGGGAGCTTGCAGATTTACAGCTTGTTCTGTTCCGGAATAAAGAGGGTTTTTTTGGATTGAATGCAGCAAAAGCAACCATTTCTAAACGGTCTCCAGGTATAATTAATTTGGTAAATGCAATACACTTTATTCAGTTCTGAATTTTGATTATATTTTTTCTTGAAAACAGTTGAATGGTGGATCCAATTTGGTGATTCCACCCCTGAGCTACAGAGTTTTGCTGTGAGAGTGTTGGGCCTCACTTGTTCTTCTTCTGGGTGTGAGCGAAATTGGAGTACATATAGTCAAGTGCAAACAAAGAGAAGAAATCGACTATCTACACTCAGAATGAACTCCCTCGTATACATAATGCACAACAAGAGGTTAAGAGATAGGAGGTTGAGGAATAAGGGGTTGAAAGATGATGAGGACCCGTTGGTGTGTGATGATGTGTCGTCTGATAATGAGTGGTTCATAGATGATGAGGCAGATTTGCCATTATCAGACTTACAGGTAGAAGATCTAAATGTGGATGTATTGAGGGGCGAAGCAGATCAAACGGGTACATCCACTAGTACCACACCACACACATCTACTAGCTCTGCAAGTAAAGGTATATGTTCTCTGCCAGTCTGCCTGATAATGAGTGGTTCATCCAATTAATATGCTAATGATCTTTTATTGAACAGGGAAGAGAAAAGTGAGTCATGTTGATGCTGATGATGACATGACATTCATAGATACAATTGGCGAAGAATATTCACTTGAAGACCCATTTAGTGATGGGATATGATTTCATTTTATATGTTTTTTGTATTTTGGGAGTTTTGTTAAACTAATATTTTGTGATTTTGTACTTTGGGACTTGATTTTATTGCATCTACTTTCTTATTTTCCACTATTGCTATTATTTTCCTGCTAAAACCCTTAATTTTTCATTTACGCAATTCTGTGTTCGTGAGGCTTACGCCTCAGACCGCCTCGAGGCTTACGCCTCGCCTCACGGACGAAAACCGCCTCGAGGCGCAGTTACGCAATTTTAAACCTTGGAGTAAAGTCAAGTTAAGCTACAATTTCATAATTGGTGGCTTTAATCTGTTGATTACGGCTTTGTTTGGGACGGCTTTCTTATTGCTTCGTAAAGCAGCTTTCTAGTAAAAAAATATTTTTTTCTAATAGAAAGCTGCTTTAAGAAGCAATAAGAAAGCCATTCCAAACGAAGCCTAAATCACGAACAATTAAGCAAGCTCAATGAATTCTAATTTCATAGAATTAAAGTTTTAGTTCACCTGCTTAGCATAATGGACAATCAATCAAATCTAATTATCCCCAACCTTGGGGTAAATAAATTGCCCAAGAAAACAGGGAGAGATGGGCGAGACCATAAAATGTGGAGGGAGTATAATATAGGAGAGTTACTGTTGTAGGAGATGTGCACTTGTGAAGAAGAGAGGGAGAGTGCACAATATGTTTGTGCCACAGTGTGGCTAACGATTTTCAAAGAAAATAGTTTGCAATGAGGCGTGTCTAGTTTGAATTCTACATGTTAAATATATTTCTATTTTCTAATGCTTAATGTGATCCGTGATTATCAAATTAATTTAGTTTTTTGTGATATCAATTAAGTCTTAAGCTTCACTAAGAGAGTTAATTAAAAATAATTTTAGGGATTTGGATTTTAATTAGATTAAATTATATTGATGGAGCTTTAGTAAATTCAATTTAAGCTTAAATTTCATAATTTGGGGCTTGAATCTGTCTCTACCAATGAATGATTTGAGAGATTGAATGCAGCAATGAGCCTAGGTACGCAACGATCATGATGAAAATCATCCAACAAAGATTCAAGGGTCGTCATCAGACTCTTGATCATACGTAGTTGTTGGCTCAAAAGCAGGCACTAACCTTATCCAAACCAAGGATTAACAAAGGGAAGAGAGTTCACTTAAAATGTTGTTAGGAAATACTTGAAGATTTCAAGCAAACTCTAACAATAAAGCAAAAATAGCGAGAACGATCCACAAAATCATTGAAAGAAACCATAAAACAGTAGTTTATATTACAATAATCAAACTTAAGGAAGAAAAATAGCAAGATACAATTGATCCTCAATTCGAGAGGAGGATCTATCTCTGCCAATCTCTAGACGCCGCTAAAGCCCAAGACACCAAATTCTAAGAACAAGAACAACCACAATAATTTGCATGCCATAACCCTCCTAATCTCCTCCTATTTAAAGCATAAACCCAAGCCCTAAAAGTAGCACACCCCCCCCCCCCCCCCCTCCTTCCTTATTACTCCTAGTGGGCCCCACCCCTAGCATTGGTGGCAAAATCAAGAGGGCGAACCAGCTTCTTGTAGATCTGAACCGACCCCTTGCCAAGGGCTAGTTGAACCAGTCTAACAATACCCCCCTCCCAAAGAATCACCTTGTCCTTAAGGTGAAAGGAAGGAAATAGATGCTTCACCCTCTCATAAGGCTCCATTGTGGCATCGTAGCCCGGCAGGCTCTTCCATTTGATCAAGACTTCCTTCAGTTCCTTGATTCCCTCCTCTCCCTGACGAACCCCCATCAACTCCAATGGTTCTAATACTACCTCCAAGTCCTCAGTCAGCGTCACTGGTAACTCTGAGCTTGTTGTGTGATCTCCAATTGTCCTCCTTAGTTGTGATACATGAAAGGCGAGATGTATGGTTGTTATCGATGGTAGTTTCAGTCGATATGTTACCGCTCCAATCCTCTCTAATACCTCAAATGGCCCATAATACCTTGGGGCTAACTTCTCATTCCTCTTGTTGGCGAGGGTCTTTTGCCTATAAGGTTGGAGCTTTAAGAATACCCTCTCCCCTACCTCAAACTGGATGTCCTTCATATGCCCATCTACTTGTCTCTTCATAATCTGCTAAGCCCTCAATAGATGACTCTTCAGTTCTTCCAACACCATGTCCCTCTCTCCCAAATGCTCATCTACTGAAGAAACTGAGGTGCTTTTATGCCCAAAGTGCACCAAGTGAGGTGGATCCCGCCCGTACAACACTTTGAATGGGGTCGTCTGAGAAGCAGAATGATCTGAAGTGTTTTACTAGTACTCTGCCAGGCTAACCACTTGGCCCACAATCTGGGTGTCTCTGACACAAAACATCATTGGTATGTCTCCAAGCTTCTATTGACCACCTTTGTTTGTCCATCTGTCCGCAGGTGGTAGGTGGTGCTCCTCTTCAGTACTGTCCCCTGTAGTTTAAATAACTCTCTCCAGAAATAGCTGAGGAACACCTTATCCATGTCAGATACTATCGACTCCGGTAATCCGTGCAATCTAACCACCTCCCTGATGAAGGCTGATGCTACTGTTACTGTTGTGTATGGATGTCGTAGGAGAATGAAATGAGTATACTTACTCAATCTGTCCACTACCACAAGAATCACTGTGAACCTTTCCGATCGGGATAATCCATCAATGAAATTCATGGATGCCTCCTCCCACACCCGACCTGATAAAGCTAAAGTTTATAGTAATTCACCTGGAGACAGAGCCATGTACTTGTTCCTCTGACAGATCTCACATATGGCTATCATCTCTTTCACATCCTTATGTATCCCCTTCCAATACAACTCTGAGGTGAGTTCCCCTGAATGACCCTCGACAACGCTCTCATGGAACTCCTGGAGTAGGTGTGGAATATGAATTGATGTCCTAGGCATCACGAATCTCCGCTGGTACAGAAGCCTCACCTTCTAGAGAGTACCCTAGGTGGCTACTTCCCTCCTCCAATAAATCAGCTCTGATTTATCCCAATTCCTTATCCCTTGCACTCTCCTCCTTAATGGCCTCCCAATCCAGTATCAGTGGTATCAATATTGTGATTGCTTGTAACTCCCCCATTCACCTGGACAAAGTAACTGTTGCTTTGTTCTCCATCTCTGGCCTATAAAGAATTTTAAATCATAACCCAAAAGCTTTGACAGCCATCTTTGATGCTCCTATGTAACAATCCTCTACTCGAACAAGTACTTCAGACTCCGTTGGTCCGTCCAGACAATGAAATGCCAGCCTAACAAGTAGGGTGGCCACTTCTGGAGACTAATATAATGGCCATGAGTTCCCTCTCATAAATTGGTTTCAGCCTGTCCCAAGCTGCCAACACCTGGCTAAAATAGGCAATGGGTAAGTGGCTCTGCATGAGTACTACTCCCAATCCATATCCTGAGGCATATGTCTCCACTATGAATATTTGAGTGAAATCTAGTAGGGCCAAGACCGACACAGTGTTCATGGCCTTCTTCAAGCTCTCAAAAGTTATTGTGGTCGCCTCCCCCCATAAGAAACCATCCTTCTTCAATTGTTCCATCAATGGCCACGCGATGGTGTTGTACCCTTTCATGAACCGCTTGTAGTAGCCTGTCAGTCCTATAAATCCCCTCAACTCCCTGAGATTCATGGGCACTGACCATCTCAACATAGCTTCAATTTTGGCCTAATCTATTGCCACCCCCTCGTTAGAGATTATATGCCCCAAGTACTGTACATTGGCTGGGCAAAACAACATTTCATTAAATTGGCCCTCAGCTGGTGCTGTTGTAATACCTCTAAAACTCTCCTCAAGTGTTCCCACTACTTATCCTCTGACCAGCTGTAAACCAAGATATTATCAAAAAACAATAATATAGGATCTTAATACCATGTTCATGAGAGACTGGAAATTGACTAGAGCGTTAGTGAGGCCAAAAGGAATCACTAGAAAGTCATAATACCCTTCATGAGTTCTGAAAGCAATTTTTGGCACATCCTCCATTTTCATCCAGATCTGATGATACCTTGACTTCAGATTGATCTTAGTGAAAATAAATGCCCCACTCAACTCATCCAACAACTCATCTATCACTGGAATGGGAAACTTTTCTAGCACAATTTCCTTATTCATTGTCCTGTAGTCCACACAAAATCTCTAATTCCCATCATTTTTCTTAACCAGAAAAACTAGTCTAGAAAAAGGGCTAATATTAGGCCTAATAATCCCTACTTCAAGCATCTCTCTAATCAATTTCTCGATCTCATCATTCTAAAATTGAGGATAGTGGTAGGGTCTGACACTGATGGGTGACACACCTTCCCCTAAGGTGATAGCATGCTCTTGTTCCCTTGGTGATAGCAATCCCTGAGGTGGCTGAAAAATCTCACTGAATTGCTGAATCAAGGGTTGTACTAGAAGAGGAATGTCCCCTCCTTTCCCCAATCTGATCCCCTCTAACTTGTGTAGTTCTACCAAATAATCTTCCCCCACCTCTTATATATTTCTCACCATGATTTTAAGTGATGCAAAGGCTTTGAAGAGCCCTCCATCTCCCCTTATCACTACTCTTATCCATTCCACCATCAGCTCCATCATCAATACCCTCTAGTTGACCTTGATGTCTCCCCAAGGTCTGCAGCCACTTCATCCCCAGGATGACATCAACACTCCCTAACTCCAATGGGAGAAAATCCTCCCTCACCTGAATCCCCTGTATGGTCAACACTACTCATTCATAAGTCCCCTAACCCGTCTCCACCTTCCTTGTACCCATCATCACTCCATTACATCATGTATCCACTAACTTCACCCCTAATTGATTCACAACCTGGTTGAAGATGAACTTGTGGGAAGCCTCGCTGTCACCTCCCTATCTGATATTTCCCTATTCACCTTTATGGTATGATTCAGAGTGAATCTACCACTAAATACAAGGAGACCTCTGCCAAATCCAGATGCAGCTTATCCTCCATCTCTCCCTTTACCTCCCTCCTCAGCTTTCCCATCATTAGAGACAGTGAGAACCTGAAGTATACTTCTCATCACATCTGAAGTATAATCTCTTCACCCTTTCCTCCTGCATCTCCCTCTCCATTAATCTTTAGAAGTTCCCACCCACTTCTTTCTCCTGTTGGCTTCTTCCTAGGAGTCTCATGAATGTTGACTGATACCGGCCCCTTGGGTGCTAGAGGATGGTAGTCATCTTGTAAGAGCCGCCTAAACTGTTGTCCCTAGCTCCCCTCTCCTGATACTTCTAATCCTCCAATAGTTGTGTCAACTCCATAGCCTCCCCCAAATCATGAGGCCTCATGACCCTCACTGCTGCTCGAATCTCTGATTTAAGCTCCTTCATAAAATTTCCCTCCATAACAGCCTCCAATAGTCAATCCAATCGGCTTTCCAAAAACTCAAATCTCTCACAATAATTTGCCACTGAACCTTCCAGCGCTAGTGCAAAGAACTGCTCATAGAAATCCCCTCCCCTGCTAGTTTGGAAAAGTTCCAATAAGCATTTCTTGAACTCTCTCCAACTCCATATGGGTCCCCTTATATATCTCCACGGCTACTAAGACAACGTCTTTCCTTCCAAACAAAAGCCAACAACCATCAATTTTTCCTCCTCCATCATCCCATTAATGACGAAATAGCTCTCCACCATGTAGATCCACCCATATGCATCCTCCCCTTCAAAGATTGACATCTTCAGCTTCTGCATATTCAGATCTCCATCATTTCCCTGGATTCCCCCATAATTTCCCCTTGCCCAAGTGTTTGGTCCTCCCCAAGTATCTCGATCTTCCCTTCCACGCTCATATTCAAACCCCTCTTCGCTTTCTCCCCTCTCTTCAAAATCAGCACCCCTCCTACCATAATCCCCCTCTTTTCTCTCCCAACCAAAACCCCTTAGTTCATGCCCCCTAACCACGCCTCTCTTCATACCTTCCCCATTTCTCATCCATGATCACCACATCGTTTTCCCTCCTACGAAATTCAGAATTTGTAGTTTCTTCCCACAGGTCCCTTTGTCTCCAATGCCTCCTTTTGAATTTAATTTTCTAATATCTTCTTCACCATCTCATGAAGATCGGAAACTTTGTCTTCCACGGATGAAATTCTATCTTCCACATATGCTTTCATTTGGCTCATCTCCCCTTTGAGGCGTTCCTCCAACGTATCCATTTTCTTGGCCGCCATCAATGCCCTGATTTTTGTTGTTGTTGGACTCAAAAATCTGAATCTTGCCTCCAAAAACAGCAAAACAGTCCCCTTCCGGTTAAAATTCAGCAGCTGATTTCCTTAGAAAAATCCTCCAAACAATCCTAAAATCTTTTCAGATACCAATTTTTTAGGAAATACTTGAAGATTTCAAGTAAGCCCTAACAATAAAAGAAAAAACAACAAGAACGGTCCACAAAACCAATTGAAGAAACTAGAAAACAATAGTTTTTATTGCAATAATCAAACTTACGGAAGAAAAATAGCAAGATACAACTGATCCTCTAGTCAAGAGGACGATCTATCTCTCCCAATTCCTAGACGCCGCTAGAGCCCAAGACATCAAACTCCAAGAACAAGAACAGCTACAATAATTGCATGCCCTAATCCTTCTAATCTCCTCATATTTAAAGCATAAACCCAAGCTTTAACCATAGCCCCCACCCCCCCCCCCCCCTCCTTCCTAATTACTCCTAGTGGCCCCACCCCTAGCATTGGCGGCAAAATCAAGAGGGCAGACCAGCTTTGGTCCGCCTTTTATAGATTTGAACCGGTCCCTTGCCAAGGTCTGGTTGGATCGGTCCAACACATGCCAAAAGATCAATGACATAGAAATGGCCTTCAAAACTTGATTAAACCAAAGATTGATGATGTTTGGTATTCGAAGTTCACTTTAATTTGCACACAAAGTAATTCTTAGGATAAGAAAAACTAGGTATATACCATGATTTAAAAATCCGTGCGAGGCGTGCGGCATGCCTCAAATTGAGGCGCACAAGAAACACCTCAGGACTTGAGCCTCATTGGCACCAGTGAGGCTTACACCTTTTAAAATGAGACATATGCATCAAGGCGTTTTGAGACAAAACCTCATTCAAGATAAATTTTATGAAAATTTTTTATTAACGATTATTATTATACTATATTTTACTCTATTATATAAATAGAAGGAATTGATTGACTATAAGACAAATTATTTATTTTATACTTAATTAAAAGATAGATATCTCAGATTACAAAAGCAAATAAATAGTGATGATAAAATGGATCATTTTGTTGTTGATAATATAAAATTGAGATTGTTGCTTTCTATTTTGGTAGACCTACAATTGGATTGTTGTTTCTAACTTGACATGATTAGTTATGGTGTTTAATGTGTTATAAAATGCTAAAATGATCAAAGTATCCACAAATACATTCAAGCTCTAGAAGGTAGAACTGATGAGAGATGATCACAGCCTTCCCTACACAACATATATTTCTTGCTAAAAATTCCCTCCAAGCCACAATCTCCTCTAAGAACTGCTCGAAAGATGGATATAGAGAAAGAGAGTGAAAGAGAGAAAAGCCATATGATGAGGACATCTTCAGTGATTTCGACACATGTACCATTAGGAGACGTCGGAGATCGACGGCCACGATCATGAGTTGTATTTTTAGTCATTTTATGTAGTAGTTTATTTTATTTTATGTTTATCTGTTTTTTCCCTTATGGGCATTTGGTCGCTATTGTAGCCCAAGTGGTATTTTAGTCTTTTGTTTTCTTTGTCATTTGGAGGCCTATATATATGGTCATTTGGAGGCCTATATATATGGTCATTTTCCTATGTAAGAGAAGTTTTTTTGGATGAATGAAAATTTGACATTTCATGTTCTCTTTGTGAGTGCAAACCTCCACGATCTCTTAGTGAGTTCGTAGGAGAAGCTAGATCTCTTTGTGAGTTCTAAGTCTTCTTGTTCTACTATTTTTCTTCCTTTATTTCTCGTGATCGATTCGTTGTCGTGGAAATTCGGTTGAAGCATTTGTGGGAAATTGGAATTCACTCCTTGAATCCCTATATTTTTCCCTACCCCTTCCCCTCCCTTGATCACTGCCGCCGCCCCCCTTCTGGATTACCCAGATTGCCGGCCTGCAGCCCCCAAACCACCGGCCAGCAGCCACCGGCCAGCCCAACCAGCCAGCCAGCAGCCTCCGGCCAGCCCTCCAGCCCGCTGGCTCCCTTCCTGCCGCCGCCTCCTTCCCCTCCTTTGAATTTCAAAATTGAAATTCAAATGGTTATGAGCCATTAATTGTTTCCTAAAGTTGCTCCCTAATTCACGCCATCAATTTAATTGATTTACAATTTCAAATTTGAAATTCAAATTGATTAAATTGATTCCCCTCATAATTGGAAGCATGCTCTCCTTAAGAAAACTGAAGTTTTAATTTCAGATTTTATTAAAATTCTGAAATTAAGACTAGTGGTCCCCACCTACTCAAAACCTCAACGCCACCTCACCACCGACATGGCCGGCCCCCTCATTGGGCTCCTTCTCTCTCTCCTAATCACATTAATAGCTCCACAAAATCAGCCCCAACTTCCTCCTCTCTTTACCGCCCCTCCCCTCCTTGATTTTATTTGAATTTCAAATTAAATCCCACCATTAAACCTCCCAAAATCTGAAATTAATTCAGAATTCCTGCACCTCCCTCCTTTCCTCCCACCCGAATTCCTCCTTCCTCCCTTCCTCTTGGCCGCACCTCTCCTAGGTGGCAATTCCTCCACCTTTCATTATTGCGATGCCAAGATCTCTGATAATTATGCATAGAGGAACCCGAATGGAACTTTGGATTTGTGCATGAAGATCGAGATCAAGTTGACATCCTCCAATCACCGTTCTTTGACGTGGGCTTTGATTTCGACGACACCATTGAAGATTACATCGACCGTATCCAGTACACTTTAGTTGACGGATCGACGAGCAAAGGACAAAGGGACGTTGGATCATCATTGGACGACCGTCATCCTCCATCACTCCGGCCACCTATCCAAGAACGACGATCTTAGGCTCCTTCTTCCTCGGAGTGACCTCGGTTCTAATGTGGAGACTCTTCTTCCGCTAAAGCCTAGACTATTTGAGCGTATGGGCTCCAAAGGTGAAAGTTCTCATTATTAAATGGCGGATTCTTGTTTATCGTCGTAGCGTACAATTACTCTTTGCGTTTCTTGAATTGTTTGGTCAATCGATTTCGCTCTTCTTTGCCTAAGCAAGTTAAAAACCAAGAATTCTAAGGATCAATCATTGTTATAAGTAATAACTTTATTTTGGAATTATTTTGTTAATTTGCTCTCTTTAATTTCTTGAACTCCTGCTCGTTTCACATCACCATATCTTCTCTGCACCAATTTCTCAACGAAACCTTCTCACGTAGTCATTATTTTCTCCGGATCACTTTGCAACTGAGAGTTCGCACAATTGGAGGATATTCTGTTGCTTCAACACATAGTTAGGGTTTCAGGGTTTTGGAAAAGGAGACTAGAAATTTATGATACTAGAAATTGTTAAAAATTCACAGGACATTTATTTAGCTAATTTAGATACAAAATGCAGCAGCTACTCTATAAGGTTGCGTAAAACAAACATGATTATATTTACTTGAAGAGGTCACGTGAAGATTTCATAAACTAAATACATGTTTAAGCCACAGGAAGGGACAACAATGATAAATGATTTGGGTTCAATCACATAGAAAAGTAAAATGTGAAAAGTGAAAACGATAAATGGATTCAAGGTTCCAATTTCAACTTCTTACAGCACGTAGAAGAGTCCTTCTATCCCTTTCACGAGCATTCTTAATTGCCTGTAAGCAAAACCAAGATTAATCTAGTCTAAAGGGGGTATAAATCACAGGAAAACTGATAAGCATCGAAAAGACAAATGAGATAACCAACCTCTTCAAGGGCCTTTTGCTCAGCCTCCACCTCTGAGGCATCCCTATGAAAATATAAAAATGCACTTTCATGATCACCATCCCATTCAAAATTAGAAGGAAAAAAAAAAAGTTGGCATTCTAACAAAGTCACCTCCCCACAATCTGATCCCTGCTGCAGCAACACTTGGCACACACATTGGAAGCCTTCGCACATCCTATGCCAAATATTTTTAAGCATTCAACAAGAAGATATGGATATATAAAATAATCTGCAAAAATCCAATCTACCAGAAACAAATGACCTGTTAAGTAAATGGAGTCACTTGCCTGAGCATAAACTATGATAAGCCTGGCGAACCGCTCTCTTGGTGCATTTCTGGCTGACAAAAATGCAATAAAATAGGATGAAAAGAAAAGAATGAACACTAAAATTTTAATGTAACTTTACAAAAAAAATTATTAAAATTAAGCAAAAGAAATAGCTCATTTGGTTGTTTAAATTTAGAAATTAGCATCTTGAAAAAATAATATTTGTTAAAACCATCATTTGATTGGACGTAGGGTTGTTTGAAATGCATATTTGACTATGATTTAACCAAAATTAAACTTATAGTTTGCCAAATGACCTTTTTCAAGCATCTAAATCCTAAGGTTCCTTGTATCTCAAGTTATAAGACTTGGTGGAAGGTGTTAAGCAAGATTTACACTATCAAATCTTGCGGGGTCTCGTAGGTTATTCACTCCTCTCGGTCTCACTGTGATCTTCTCTAGTCTCAATGACCAACTTTCCATATAGGAATCTTGCATGCAGTGGCAGAGCCAAAAAATTTATTCAATGGACCTAAATTAATTGTTTTTAAACTTTCCCTCAACTTTTTTCCATCAGGGCTTGGGGTCGCCATATTTTTTTTAATTCGATGACCTCTTAGAATATCTCTCCATAATTGTTTTAAAGTTTTAAACCTATACTTTTAGAAAAGATAGCAAAAATTTCATGTTTTTATTACCAACAAACATAACAAAAGTGATGGTTGGCTGAGTATAGCAAGAATGAATAGAAATGTTAAAGTGATTAAAGCTTTACTTCCAAAAAGAATCCAACAAATTACAGGAAAAGTCTTAACACTAACAATAAGCGAAAGGCAAAATTTCAACCACTTAGAATAAAACACACAATCAGCGTCAAGAGATTATATTTTACTTGGTTTACTTGGAATGCAATATGCTCAGAATTCAACAATTATTGATCTTCATACTAATTTACTAAACAGTAAACAGTGAAGGTCATCTCTACGACTCTACCTCATTGATACTTCTATATTTCGATTCCTATTTCTCCATGCTAGCAAAATCTACTTATCCAATTCAATGTATTACCTTTCAGAACAAAAATTTCAGCAGTAAAGTGAACAACCAAGCAGTACAACCTCAAAATTTACCTTTCCAATGCATTTACCTTTCATTTTACTGCAAAAAAAATCACAAAATCTACTCATCCAATTCAATGTATTTACCTTTCAGAACAAAAAATTCAGCAGTAAAGTGAACAACCAAGCAGTACAACCTCAAAATTTACCATTCCAATGCATTTATCTTTCATTTTACTGCAAAAAAAAAAAAAATCACTAAATCAGAATTCTATCAAAAAACTGCATTGACAAAAGTCAAGGAAGTTGATGTACAGGCTGATTTGATTGAGAAGGAATTAGGAAGTTTCCTAATCAAGAGGATGCTATTTAGGAAGTTTATTTATCAGGGGGAATTATTTAGGAAATTTTTAATTATAATTAGGAGGGAATTATTTAGGCAAGGGATCTAATTTTAATTCGAATTTGAAGGGGATTAATTAGGAGATGTTTCCTAATTAAAAAGGACAGATTTGGGGTAGATTTAAGGGCTGATTTAGAGGAGATTAATTATGAGATATTTCCTAATTGGAGAAGGCAGATTTGGGGGTTGATTTGAGATAGAATTGGCGGAGGGCTGTTTTGAAATTTGTTGTTTATTATTTGCTATAAATAGTAAGGTTTATGTTATGTTTTGTATGGAGAATTTTGTGAGTGTTTGTTGTCTACTATTTTTATGAGGAATCCTAGCAGCATCTAGGGTTTGAGACTATCCTCCTCTCGAAAGAGGACCACTGTATCTTGTTTGTTCATCTTTCTTTTTTTATCAATAAAAATTAGCTTGCTGAATTTGTCCTTGTTTGTTGGTTGTTTTTGATACCAAGGCATATCAAATTGGTATCAGAGCACCTTTTTGGGACCTATGATGGCAAAGAAGGTGGATGCATTGGAAGACAAAGTGGACCAAATCAAATCCCAGTTGATGGAGAAGTTCTCAACAATTGAAGGAAGGCTTTCATCCTTGGAAGGAAGACTTTCTAACATAGAGGATATAATGATAAAAATATTGGAGTTTCACACTCAACCGATAATATCGGAGGCAAGGGTACTGTTAACCGGATAAAAAAGTGGGGGAAATCCTAATATAGAGACGATGAGGGATGATGGGGAAGTGGAAATGTTGGGGGAAGAAGTGGAGATGTCATCTTTGAAGCCACTTCCAAGGAAGGGAAAGGATGGAGTGGAATTTTTGGTGGAGCTATAGAGTTTGGAAGGAGACGAAGATGGGGAGAAAGATCGAAGAACCAGACATGGTTTTTTAACTCCTACAATAGTATCGAGAGGTGTTTCAGCCAGTACAGGGGTTGCCTCATCTGCAGGAACATGAACATGTTATCATTTTGAAGGAGTCTCACATATCACAGCTCATCTATATCATTCTCCCCAACTCCAAAAGAATGCGATCGAGAGATTAATTAGGGAGATGTTGGAGGCAGAGATCATTTGACTCAGTGACAATCCATTTTTCAGTCCAGTGCTATTAGTACAATGCTTCAACAATCATTTCCTTCGTTCCAACTTGAGGACAAGGTGGCACTTTAGGAGCAGAGTATTGATGGACCTGTCGATTTGATTGTGAGATAATTAGGAAGTTTTCTAATCAAGAGAAAACTATTTATGAAGGTTCTTAATCAAAGGGGAATTATTTAGAAAAAATATAATTACAATTAGAAGAGAATTATTTAAGGCAAGAGATATAATTTAAATTCTGATTTGGAAGGGATTAATTAGGATATGTTTTCTAATTAAAAAGGGCTGGGGGCTGATTAATTAGGAGATGTTTCATAATTGAAGATGACAAATTTGGGGGTTGATTTGAGAGGGAATTGGGGAGGACTGTTTTAAAATTTATTGATTATTGTTTGCAAGTAGTGGGATTTATGTTATGTATGGAGAATTTTGTGAGTGTTTGATGTCTACTATTTTTGTGAGGAATCCTAGCAACATTTTCGGAGAGATGGTCCTTATCTCAAAAGAGGACCATTGTATCTTGCTTGTTCGTAGTTTTTTCTTATCAATAAAAATCTATTATTTGCTAAATTTGTCCTTGTTCTTTGGTTTCTTTTGATACCAAGGCATATCTGAAATTTATCTCACTGGAGCAGATCAGTCAATGATACTTACAGCCTATCCCGATGAAGGCGAGGTCGACTTTCGCGTGCGTATGGGATTGAGGTTGAGGAGAGAAGTCAGGCGTCTCACGTCTAGTTGGTCTAGGATTGTGGCAGTGGAGGAGGTCGACTTCCACAGGAGTTTCACATGCGTCTGAGCTCCAGATCGAGGGAAGGATGCAAACATTTAGCTAGTCTAGGCCTGCGCAGAGGAGGTCGACTTCCACAGGCGTCCCACATGCGTTTGTGCTTGAGATCGCGGGAGACGGGGAGAGTAGTGCAAAATCAAACAAATTAGGGATATACATATAGAATTTTACATTACCAATCCCCATTTTTTTCCCGCGAGGAGGCGAGGGGGTGCTCCTCCAAGTTGCAACTTGCGCACCAACTTAGCTCTTCCACTAAAGTGCCAAATCATCATCGACTCTCTCTACCCACTTCATTGGCTTACTTTCATCCTCATTGGCCATAGGCTTTCCTCTCTGGCTCAAGACCCGTTAAGGTACTACCCTCCTTCTACTTCCCAACCACTGTTGCACATCTACTATAATTTATCGCCAAGATCTATTGTTGTGGTTAAATCTCGTGTGTGTTTAAATTTTAAATCCTGAAACAGACATCCAACTAGTTTGCAACGATTTGGCAAGATTCAATGGATGTTATACCAAACAGTTTCAAAATTTAGCACCCTCGGATCTTCCTAAAACCTACATGATTTAAATCCTAACTATTGTCAATCAAACATGTAATTAACAACCAAAATTCATTTTACAAGTGTTCTAAATACTCCAAATGTAATGATTTCATTTTTCACAAACAAAAAAATAAAAATAAAACCATCACATTTCAAATGAAAAACTTTAGAAGATGATAAAAATTAAAGCTGAATCAGCACCAAATGAACTTGCAAGCATTAAATTATCATCCTGCCCTTATATCCAACAATTCAAATGTTTCATTAGTTGTTTTCCACTACCGATTTAGAAAACTATAGCAATGTTCTATTCTGAGACCCTGACATTCTAAAAAAAACATACAACACGCTAAAAATTACATAAATAGCTCAACTTTTGAATGATCTTAGTAGACCCTTAGTTTCACAAATACATCAAAAACATCATTAATATAAACATATTATACAAGTGTAACTACCCCTTTTCAAGCATACATTATTAAGTCAAGTAGATCTAGGTAATGACAGAAAGAGAATACACCGATAATGTTGATATGTAAATCAATAAAATCACTAAAACCCCTGACTATATCATCTTAAAGCATTATATGACTTCTTAACTGGAAACAAATGTGATTAGCAGATTTATGTAAAGTAGACCCTAACCACTTGGCCGGCACAACAAGGGCATGTCATCCCAACCTACATTAACAATCAAAAAAATAACAAGCTGGAACATTCAGCCTTTATTAAAACCCGCTTAACCAAAACCAACAAAGAGGAAATTCTTTACCGGAAAAATACCAACCAGTCGCTACCAGACGATCTGCACCGTGCATCATGGCCATACCCCAGTAAATTCTAGTACAGGCCGAAACTTAATCCGCCACATCCAACAAAAAATCCACAATAAGCACAGACTAAACGAAAGTGACCACAGAGAAAGAAAACCACGGCAGGACCATATTCGTTCTTCAAACGACCTCGTTTGGTAATCCATCAATTTTATATCTCTTCTTTATTAAATTTTGATGTTTACAATCCCATTGCCCCGTCAAACTTCAAAGGTAGTATATCATATTATATAGAGCTTTCAAGTAGCATGCCCTTAAGACAACCCATACTATAATCACCTATCCTTTGGGTGAAAATTTAATTTTGATTTGATATATAGTGGTTAAAACCTTGAAAGTGGTCAATAGTGATTGGACAAAAATCACATTATATGTTATTGGGTTGTCTACTATGATAATGCCAATAATAACTATATATGAATATTCTCCTTCTCCCAAAGTGATGGATAAAGAAATCATTCCTTTTATCTCTCTTCATTTAAAAAAAAAAATCCAAAGAGTGGGGTAGTATAGTGCTAGGTGAGAAACACCCAAATCCATGTTCGTAAAAACACTTTTGAAGATTATTTTTTATAAAACTCCATGTGTCAAACAAATTGATGATGATCTGATAGTTGATGATTAATATTATTATAACTAGTATCACTATATGGATCCTTATTCATTGATTTATCTTCTTCAATAAAAGTAACATGTATAACTTCAATTTAAGGGGACGTAGATGTACTCATCATGTTCACCTCTCCTCACAAAAGTTTTTTGAGACTAGCTAGCCAAGAAGCCTTTGCTCCTACTCATTCAAGAGTATTTGCTACTAGTCTAACTGTGATGCCCCAAGATCTAACTTGGAAAGAATGTCAATCAATTACTCAAACAATTTACCAGAGTTATCTAAAACCTTCAATTAAATAGTCTATCAAACATCTATAAAATTTAAAACATCAATATACAAGTCGATTCATGTCTCAAAAAGTCATGTACAAATACTCAGGAACTACACTACAATCACCAGTTCTGAAATCTATCATGAGTACAAAAGAATCACTATCAATCAAAAGACAAAAACCTGAAGATCTGTATCAATTCCTATCTTCTGCTCCCTTGCCCTGACCTGAAAATATCAACCACATATAATGAGCTTTACAAAGCCCAGCAGGTCACCTAATACCTATAACTAAAATCAAAGCACGGCTATGCTATCAATATGCATGTCAGTCAATCAAATCATATCAGTCAATGGTCAATGAATCTATGCAATACGGAAATCCAATAGTCAATAAAACCAGTCAATACAGCGGCAGACGATCGATAAATCAACTCAATAAATCCATGTCAATCTCGAAGCAATCCGTACACAGAAGAAAATCAGTCAATCCATCAAATCAATCAAATCGTCGAATCAATCAATCCGTTAAATCAATCGCTATCAAATTAAAGCAATGCGGTCAAATCAATAATATCTATTCAAGGAAATCAAACGAGAGAAGCAGTACGATAAATCTCAATCTATTCTAACAGTGAATCCATGTAGCAGTCAATACGGTGCAAAAACAGTAACAACAATAAATCTATATACAAAATCAATAAATCTATAGGCAGCTCAATAAAGCTATAGGCAGTCGTATAAGCGGAAATCAATGAATCTATAGGCAACAGTATCAATGATTCTATACTATTCATGTCCATGCTATCAATGCAATATCTATATCCATCCATTTCTATATCAATGCTCAATGTCGATGCACAGCAATCAATCAGTGAAATCAATGAAATCGTACGATCTAGTAAATCCAATCAAAGTCGATAAAGCAGGAATCTATAAAACAATGAATCCATCAAGCAATACAATAAACATGCAATTCAATACTATATACTGGACAAGTATAATCAACTGGCTATGTTGCTATTGTAGAATCCATATTGCTATTGTAGATATCAATACATTGGTTCTATCAATAAGATTCGTCACTCTTTTCGCCCGTCGGCATTTCTATAAACTCCTTATGACTCCCAATCGTTATATCAATGATCAATGGTTTAAAGGAAAGCCCGTCGGCCCACCATCCTGTACAGGTCAATATCAATCTCCAACCAATGTTCAACCAGGTTATACGTGTTTCCCAGTATCAATAATCAATCAATAATCAGTTCAATAATCAATATTAATGCAATCTATAACAATCATATCAATAATCAATAGCATATCAATCTAATCTATCAATTCCAAGCAAATCCGAAAATCTACGAAAATCGGGCAGCGTAACGGCAGTCGGTCGAATTTTCACAAAAATCCTGCAAAAAGGCACAATTTCCAAATTCTTTCAAATTACAATAGAATATCTATAACATCAATACAAGACTATTGTCCTATAGAAATCAAATCAAATCAAGTCCTGATATTTTTCTATTCGATTAAAATCACGTAGAATCAATTCCGACCGGTAAAATCATCGCAGAATATAGTCAAATCGTGTACAATAATCATATCTATAACATACTAAAAGTTATGCGGTGAAAGTTGTATCAAATCAAAATCATGTCGAAAAGTCGACTACGAAAACACAAAACAGATCACAACTCGGTCAAAACTCAATATCTTTGAAAACAGAAATAGGGTTCGAAGTCCTTACCACGAGATCTTCACTTTTCCCAACAGCAGCGTCGGACGAAAAGCGCTCCGCGGCCTCCAAAACCAGGTTTCTCCTCTTTTCCCTTCTCTTTCTCTCTCCTCAAATCAGTTATTTTTATTTTAAAATGATTTTCTCTCTCCTCAAAACGACTTGATTTCTTTAAATCATTTGTCTGATCGGCCCGGCCGATCGCCAAATCGTCTCGGGACGATCAGACCAAAAATATCGTCCTGGACGATTCCCAGAACTATTATCAGGCCGATATTTTCTACAGTGCCGATCGGCCTGGACGATCTAAAATCGTCCCGGACGATCCTGTGAGGAATATCCAAATCAGAGAGGAACAGTAAGGGAACGAGGTCTCACACTAACTATGTGGATTGATTGGTTCGAGATTTTCTTGTTCCTTTGATCCTCCATAATCACCTTCCATCTCTCCTTATTGGATCCTCCACATTGAATTATTTCAACTCAGTAGCTATTGTTAATCTGTGTGGAATCATATTATGTCGATTAATCGAATTGTGTTGTTTCCTCATACCTCAAGTCAATTTCTCATGCTCGCTGGGGGTGCAAGGGTTCACCCCTACTTTGCACCTGCAATTTTTTTTTTTTTTTTTTTGTATAATGCCCCGATGGTGTATATTCAAGCTCCACGACGTTATTCCCGAGAGCCCCAGTCCTTATCGACTGAGAGCATAGCACCACGACACTTTAGATTTGACATTGCAACACAGTGTACGCCACACCACTGTGAGTTTGAGCATCACATCATCATCAGACAAAGACTGGAGCATCGCAGCGCTTCAAATTGGCGCCATAATGCTTCGAGACGGATTGAATAATTATCTTTATCTCTTTTTTTTCTCAAGGGTTGCGTCCCTTGGAATTACAAACTTGACTTCCTCTTGTATTGTGAGTAGTTAGAAAAGGGAGATTAATGAGAATGATGTAAGAGAGAAGAGAAGTAAGGAGAAAGTGAGAGAGAAAAGAGACATGTACTTATTTCTCCCCATTTTTATAGTGGATTTCTTGGTGTGGTATGACTCCGTCTTTTTTTCCCTGTTTTGAGTTTTTACACATTAAATCCTGGTGTCCTCATACTTTTCGCTACTTTTTATACTTTCTTATTTGTTTAATCTCAGTGTTTTACTTCCATCCCTAACATCTCTAATAAATTCTTCCATTAGATTTCTAAAATGCCAATAATCCTTCGTGTTATGCCCATGGCAATTATAAAATTCATAATATTTTGATGAGTCTCCAGCATGAGCTTTGGTTCTTAGGGTACATGCCACTTTTGCAAAAAATCTTAATTTTAAATAGCTTTAACAAGATTAATTATTAAAACTCTTAATGAAGTGATGATTAGATACTTGAAAGTAGGAGGAAATCTCCATTCTTCTAACATTAAGTTGGTTTGTAATTGTAACTCACCTTTTGGTGGCTATGGCTCCAGTGATGGAATTGTGATTCTATTGGAAATGTGGTATACTCTGGCATCTACATTCTTTAGTTGCTTCTACTTCCCTATGAAATTGCAAAAAAACTTATCTGAAAAAGAAATTTCTCTAGCAACTTAAGGATGAAGTTGTTAGTTTGTTGTTAAATATATTGATAAAGAGCTTCTCTAACTCAATGAAGGTTGTTATTGTCACCAATAGAAAGTGTGATACCCACAAAAAAAGCAATTTCTTCAAAGTAGTAAAAAATAAGCGGCACTTCAATGCATCATTGATATATAGTAAGGAAATAGCTAACTCAAAATAAACCATGTGCTCAATAGGATTTATATTAGCCTTGTAGTAGTTAAGATGGGGGAATCAAACACTACAGGAAAATCACTTATTACCGGCGGAATTTTCCGGCGGCTTTCCGGCGGCTAGTTTTCCGGCGGCTTTCCGGCGGATTTCCGGCGGTTTTTGACGGCTTATTCCCTACAAAATTTTCCGGCGTCTTTCCGACGGATTACCGGAGGCTTTCCGACGGCCAGTTTTCCCCGCAAAATTTTGCGACGGCTAATTTCCCGCAAAATTATCCCGCGGAATTTTCCGGCGGCTTTCCGACGGATTACCGGCGGCGTTCCGACGGCTTTTTCAATTTTCCGGCGGCTTTTAAAAATTTAAAGAAAAATGAATAAATTTTAAACTATTTAAATGATTTAACAAATAATTATTAAAAATTATATTAACTATTTAATTAATATTTATTTTAAAATTAATTAGTTAGTTAATTTTTATTTTATATTAAATATAAATTTTTATTTTAAATTAATTAGTTCCATTTTTTATAATTAAAAATTAATTAGTATTTTAATAAATTATGAAGTTATTAATTTATTTTAATTAAATTTTAATGATAATACTTTATTTTAATTAATTTCTATTTATTATTAATTTTAATTAAAATAATTTAGTTGAAGTAATTACTAATTTTTAATTTTTCATTTATTATTAATTTTAATTAAATATACTTTTAGTTTTTAAAAATAAATATTAATTTTTTGAAAGAATATAGTTTAAATAAAAAATATTCAGCATTTTATCATATTTTGCCTTGCAGCAAAATGGTAAGAGTTTAATATGAATCACATTTTTCAGGTGGACAGAGTTCGAATCCCACCATGCGCACGGGCAGGCGGGGCAGGCTTCGGTCAGCGCGGGAATGCAGCGGGCAGCGCGGGATTGAGTCTGGGCAGTCGGGCAGCGGGCAGATTGGGCGGGGCTTCCGGGCGGTCGGTCAGGGCGGGAATTCAGCGGGCAGCCCGAGAATGAGTCCGGGCAGGCGGGTAGACTCCTGTGCAGGCGGGCAAAAAAAAAAAATTTTTTTTTTTAATTTGACCGGCGGTCTTAAACCGCCGGTTAGCCGCCGGAATAAATTGCCGCCGAAAAAAACCGTCGGAATTTATTTTCCTACGCCGTTTTTACTGGCGGTTTTTTAACCGCCGGAACATTAAAAACCCGCCGGAAAGGGCTCACTTTTCGCCGGAAAAGGCCGCCGGAAATGGGCGATTTTCCTGTAGTGAAACTTCATTGCAGATTTCGCCTCTAAAATTTTCCTTAGAATATGTTCGTCCGCTAGGACGTCCTCTTCTCAATTCATTGGGGAGGGTGAGTGGCTTCTTTGCTATTATCTGGGTAGTGAGTTTTATTTATTATTAGAGTTTACATTGATGCCCTTGCACTAGAACCATTCTAGCATCTCCACCATGAAGTGGTTCTAAGAGCACTCCTATGCTCCCTAGATCATTATGGTAATTCTTTATTAAATCTTCCATGTTCTCCTTTTTTTTTTGGGACATTTAGGCCATTTAAGGCAAACTCATACACACAACGCATACACATAGACTCGAACCATGGACCTCTTAGTTGAAAGTCTAAGCTCTCAACCAATAGGCCAAGGAGAGTTGTGTATGTTCTCCTTTGCAGCTCATAATATTTGAGTTTTGGTCCTTTTTATCAATTCACGCTCACCACACCAATCAAGATATTAAATGCAAATTTTTCTATAGGGCACATAAAATTGAAAGTAAAGAAAGCAAGATAGAAAAAGAAAATTCTATAACAAGAAGCTACACGATTTTACTAAATTGCCAAAAATACATGAGTTAAGTATAAACACTATGGTCATCCAAAAACTCACCCTTGACTCCCTATTCATAGAGTCAAGTTCTAGTTTGGGCGTCATAGGTAAAACCACTTTTAAGCTATATAAAAATTAAAAAGTAAGAAAATACTTCATAATATAAAATGCAAGTAAGCCAAAGCTAACAATCCACTAAATTTATCATTAGATAAAACACCGATTTGTTGGATGAAGTCGCCAACTTGTTGGAATGAGTTGCGGCAAGTAGACTTTGTGTTTAGCCTTAAACTGAATATATTCTAGCTAGTTTCACTGTGTGCATACAAGTTCATCATGATCCTAGCAAAGTTCATTTTAACCATGGTGTTGTTGAGCCCGTCTTGTAGTTCAAGATAACTCGACAAAATTAGATGGATCTCTAGTTCTGTCAAGTTACCTTGAACTACATTGGTTGTCGAGCTCCTAATATGACTAGTTGTACACTTAGCATTTTAAAAATGCACCAAATTCTAAATTTTACATCCAGCCAAATAAAAGAAACATTATTTTCTCCTGTACATATCTACTTTTCATGCAACCAAATCCTTTTGAATATTCAAAACATATTGGATATCATTAACCCTATATTGGACATCATTTGCTCTACACTTGCAATTCATAATACTACCAAACAGTCCCTAAGAAAAAATGCAAAACCGAAGTTTCAAGAGGCAGAAGAAGCTGATTTTGCTGACAAACCCAGTTAAAGCTACAAAACATTGTGATTAATTCGTATTCGACGTGCGTTTCTCTTATTATTTACAATAGTCAAGAGATAAGACAGGTTTTATTTTGCTCTGCAAATAGTTCAAAGCTGGAGAGATTATTACGTATGGAGTCCGGATGTAATTTTTCATCCGGACTTCAATCATCTGAAAATATTTGGATTTTTTTTTCTCTTGTGTAAAGAGAAAATCCATGTCTTCGCCGTCTGGACTCCACAAGTAATAATTTTTCGCAATCAAATATGTGACGTTGCAGAACATGAGGCAATGGTAGCTTTTATTCATTATGTACAGAAGATTTCCGATCTTTGTTGTAGAGTTGAATAAATGTAATTTAAATTGGTTTAAGAATTTTTTTAATTGATGTATTAGATTTATAAGAGCTATTTTCTTTACAAAATATTTAAATACAAGAGCTAGCTATAATTTCATATTGTTCCCATACAACTTGAATTTGAAAATGTCAATAACTTAAAGATAAGGACTAACTACGAGTGTAACCATGTCGAATCGAGCTCAATTCACCCCTAATTTTAGCTAGAGTTCGATTAATTAATTGCTTTTGAGCTTGACCTTGAGCTTAATTCTACGAGTTTAAGCCGGTTCGTTTATAATGAAAAAAAAAATTTAAATTTCAAGTAATATTTATAATAAAATTATTAAAAAATTGAGAAATTAGAAGATAAACAAGAATCACTTGAAAAAAAATTGAAAAACAGTGACCAAATAATAGAAATATATTACGAGAATCACAAGAATCACTTATTAAATTGCTTGATTACAATAATATATATATATATATATATATATATATATATTCTCACAATAATTTTACAATAACTTCAGGCTTCGTTTGGGACGGCTTCTTACCGCTTTCTAAAACAGCTTTCTAGTATAAACATTTGTACTAAAAAATTATTCTAAAAAAGCGATAAGAAAGTTGTTCTAAATAAAGCCTTAATTTCAAACAAATTATACATTCAAATCAGCATCTGCATTCATAGATAATAAATAAATAATAATAATAATAATAATTAAAGTTATTCATTTCCCTGCTCAAAGGCGAAGAGCTTTAGCTCTCCTAAAGGACAACAGGGCTCTACCACTAATACCATGCATGCAAATTTACTATTAAATTCATTTAAAATTCAAAAAGAAATAATTAAAGTACCTACTTATATATCTTGGTTACTTTCTCCCATTTTATTCTATTTTCTTCTCTCTTTCTCATCATTTAATAAGTAATATATATATCTCCTTCCTCTAAAGCTTAGGGCTCCTAAACTTTTACAGTGCATCAATGGCAAAGTTTACTGTGTCTTGAATTAAGGAAAAAGTTAGCTGAGATGGTGACTTGAACAAGGGCATGGTCCCAAGGAGATCCTTGGATGGTGATTTGACAGCAAGGATGCAGAGCCTACGTCGCCTATATCTATATAGGTCTTGATTATATTTAATTGACAAAAGATTAGTAGCATGAGAAGTATGTAGCTTTCCTACTATCTCTTCAATCAAGATACTTGAGTGGTTGGCTTATGGGAAGGTGGTTGGTGCTTGCATTAGTTGTATTTTTTTGCCTAGGAAGGAGCCATGGGCATGTGGATTTGGATAGTGAAGACAAATGAAGAAGCAAGAACCATTCTTTTGTGTTTGAGGGAAAAATAATTTACATTGCTTTGTGTTTGACTTTCAATTTTAGTCATATAGGGAAAGCGTAGGGATACTCATAGGTTATGTTTAGCTTTAGGTTTTTTATTTTTTCTTTAAAAAACTTTTTCTTACTTAGGTGAAGTGATAAGTGAAAGCTATTGCATCTTGGGTGTAGAAAGAAAGAAGTTTTGAATTTTAATTTTTATACTAGAAAGCTGCTTAAGCAGCAGTAAGAAAGCCGCTCCAAACGAAGACTTAATCACACATTTTAACGCTTTCTAAAGTAGCTTAACTCTTCAAGACAATTTCTAAGTCTTCGTTTGGAACCAAACTAGAACGCTTTTTAAAGAACTCATTGCCCCCCCCCCCCCCCCAAAAAAAAAAAAACAGACTTTAAGAAAGCCTAAGTCTTCGTTTGGAGCGACTTTTTTAACGCTTTCTAAAGTTGTTTTTTAGTACAAAAATTTCTTGTTCAAGAAATTTTTGTACTAAAAAGATACTTTTAAAACATTAATAAATTAGTCCCAAATGAAGTCTAAGTGAGTGTGGGAAGCTTACACAACTCTCCTTGGCCTATTGGTTGAGAGCTTAGGCTTCCAACTAAGAGGTTCAGGGTTCGAGTCTATGTGTATGCGTTGTGTGTGTGAGTTTGCCTTAAATGGCCTAAATGTCCCAAAAAAAAAAGTGTGGGAAGCTTTTTTGTTCTTTGGAAATTGTTCATATTTGATGCTTTGATGTATATTGTCTTGGTGCTTTGAAATAATAAGATAAATATATACATTCATTTGATTTTGAATTGATTTTGAATAAAATTAGGATTTGAAATGAAAAAAAAAAAAAAATGAGTTGTGCATTTGATGCACAATTTTATGGTGTTATTAAACTCTTCTTCTTCAAAAAAAGATAATCAAGTAGGGGTCATAAAGCGTCATTTATTTCGAGAAATATTCGGAAAATTATTATTACTAGATATTTAAAATAACTTTCCCAGTCGTCAAATTTGTTCTATAGAAATAAGACGTATTTGTGTTAGATTTTCTAGTTCACTTCTTTTAGGTCATCGATTTTTGCTTTTAGCTACTCTCTTTCATTGAAATAAATAAAAATATGTGCTTTTGTGTATTTCATTATGTTGATAAAAGAAAAAGATCATTACTATATTATTATCACTTTCCAACAAAATCATAAGATTGAATCCATTTGACTAGAAGATTTTAAAGTAATTTACAATGGGCATGATAACCAATTGCAACATCCAATAAGTTATTACTTTGTCATCATGAATTGGAAAGCTATAGTGACAATTCTTATAATCGAGTGTTCAATTGCATTTTCATCTCAAGGTCTTTTTTCAATCACAAAATTATTGTTACAAAAGGAACTTTAATGAACAAAATTAGTGGGATAAATGTGCAATTGTATTAATGACAAGCAATCTATATAAATTTAGAAAAAGTTTGATGTTCCTCTTTATTCTCTATTTTCTTATTTTGGCTGCTACAACACTACTCCTATGATAATATTGCTCTTTCAGATACTCGACCAATTATGATATTCATTTGCTTCATCCTCCACCCACTGTTGAAATGGGGTAATCTCTCCTTATGTTATAATCACATATTTCAATCTCTCACTTTCTTATTGCATTGATTGGGTTTTTTATGCTTAAGATTTTGATTTTCTTCCCACCATGTGCTATGGTCATTGAAAAGCTAATTTTGATGAAAAAAGAACTGTCTATAATAATCAATTTGATCTTGATAAGGGTTTTTTAAAAGAATTCATGACATATTTGATCTGGTAATTATCTTTTTCAAAATCTAAAGAGAAATGTAGAAGATAATACTAGATGAATATGTTATTTATAGGTTTTTTATTAATTCTATGGCCTAAGAGTTGTTCTAATGGAGGTGAGAGCTAATAGCTAGGTATTTTTAATTTTCATGATTGATCAAGTGTTTGAGGTTTCTCCCAAGTTCACACAATATTAAGATTTGATTATATTTGCTTGGCTGCATGTTTGTGCACACGACATAATTTTCAGCAATATATGGTACTTATTACTAGTAATTATTTAATATATACCTTACTCTACAGGAAAACATGCGAATACCGTCGGATATTCATGCGGAATTTTTTGCGTCGGTAAATACAGCGTTTTTACCGGCGCATAATGCGAAGGAATATTAACGGCGTTTATTCCGGCGCGGTTTACGCCGAAAAATTGCAGACGTCCATTGCGCCGGTAGTAACGTCGGTAATTAGCAGCTTTTCATTATTACCGGCGGAGTTTACGTCGGTAATTAACAGTTTTATCTGCCAGTATTTCCGGCAGATATGTATGTCGTAAATTCCGACGTATATAACGCCGAAATAATCAGTTAATAAACGACGTTTTGGCTAACACATTTTGCGCCGGTAATGCCGGGTTTTCCTGTAGTGTTAATTGTTAAACTTCTATAAGAAGTTATCTTTGTGATTTGGATTAATATATGGTGTTCCTTTTAACATGATAGCTCAACATATTCATGGACCAAACGTACAACTTATGAAGAGATGAGGATGTATTAATCTCCCTATCATCAAATAGTGAACTTTGCTACCTCCAACTATTGATTACCTCGCCTTGGGCATCAAATGAAGATCTTTTATATATTTATGCATTTACATAATTTATTCAACTCCTTTGTAATATGTAATTGGCATAAATATAAAATACTCTCTCACCACATCCCATAATTTAGGTCGCTGCAGAAACCTTATCCATATTATCATGAAAGGTAGAAACAATTGTATGCAATTAAGTCTAACAAAGAGATTTATAGCTTTATTAGATAGCTCAGATCAATCCTCCACTATGATGATCTTGTAGAATATAATAGAAAAAATAACTAATTTTTTGTAAATTTTTACCTTAAATAGTCTATCACAAAAAAATTATGATTTTGGTGGATAATTATTTGCTAATAGTTAGACTATTAAATTTAGTATTAATTCTTCAATAAAAGAAATATTTAATTATAATGAATTTATGATAATTAAATTTTTATTGATTTTTTTTAATGATAAGTCTACAAGCAAATTTTGGTGGATAATTGACTACCACAATTACTATCGATACAAAAATAATAAATCATTAGAAGTTGTTTGTTCAGGTAAGGCCTCCTAATTGGTTTAATCCAAATAAATTATTAATATATGGGTCAAGCAATATAAATACATTACAGTATAAATATAATAATATATTACATATGAATTAATATAGTAAAATAATTATAAAAAATATAAAAGAATTATTGTTCTAAAAATGTTCACCCTCGCCTCTTAATCACTTAGACAGCCCTTAATTACATCATGTTCATCTCTCTCTTCATGCAAATGACATACATTGATGGCCATAAGATTATATATGTATGTTGGAAATTTATTAAAAAAAAACCATGTGTAATATATTTTTTATTCATCTATTTATCTATACAATAAAAGATTTATGAAATTTACCATAAATTTTATGATAATGGTATGGAAAATGCGCATTTATAAACATGTAATGATGTTCATTTTGCGCCTTATACGATTGTGACGATGAATGTTATAGGTCTGATAGTATGAACTACGAAATTGACTTTCACGGGCTAAATATAGAGGAGAAAAAACATACATGCCATGAATTTTTAGGTATTACTTAGGCTTCATTTGGGACGACTTTCATACTGCTTATTAAAACAATTTTCTAGTTAAAAAATAAAATAAAAATTATACTAAAAAGTTGTTTTAAGAAACAGTAAGAAAGCCATCCCAAACGTAGTCTTAGACTTCATTTGGGACAACTTTCTTCCTACTTTTTAAAGCATCTTTTTAATACAAAAATTATTCAAAAAAACAATAAAAAAATATTTACGACACGTAAAAAATAATTCATTATGACATAAATTATTTCTTAAACTAACAAGAACCCAATAAAACGAGCCATAGATAATAGAATCATTCATGAGCAATGAAAACTTTAAGAAGCACATATTTTGCTTTCACAAAGAACTTTTACTAATAAATTAATGAAAGAAATGTTACAAGTGAGTTGAACAGAAGCCTTCTATAATGCATATTCTGTCATTGAATACACAATCAAAGCCATGATTTTGACTGATACCAACATCACAGTGTCCATCCATGACTTCCTCTCCTTTTTTCCTTGATAGAACCATCAAGATTAAAAGCTCAATTATCCAGTAGAAGAGTGAGAATATTGCTTACCTCTAAAAGACAAATTATTCTTCTAAAGTTTGATCAAAGATTTCCATGGAATTGTTCATGTATATTGACTTGGCAATGAGCCTGAGGTGGCAAATCAATTTTATAGGCCCCCTCATCATGGATTTAATGTGACAACTAAGTAATCTAATCATGACATACTAACAATTAATCATTGCCCATCTGATATATTGAATCATATTTCATAATAAAAATCTTGTTGTTGCCACACAAATGGAATATACAGCATGGATATGTAGTCACATGTAATAAAAAAGCCCCAAGCAAGAAAAGATCTCTTTTTTCTCTTCTTCTCTCCTAGAAAAATGTAGCAGGGTGGCCACTTCATGACCACCCAATCATTATCTTTTTTTTGTGTTGGTATCAAATCCTAATTTTAGAATGAGATCCATGGTAAGGAAAACATGGGAATAAGATAGATGTATCTCTAAGCAGGGGTGTCAATAAATGATCCGATCAACCAACTCGATTTGGACTCAACTCAAAAAATTTGGATTTAAGTTGACCCATCTAATAAACGGGTTAAATTCTGATCTACTTAATTTTTATTGTGTTGAAGGTTTTTTTTTTAAAGGAGGTCAACCTTAGAGACTAAAGGTTTTCGCTTGAGCAAATCTAAAACTGAATATATAGAATGTAATTTTAGTAGAAATAGACCTAGTGAGGGGATTGTGATTTTGGGCGATCAAGTCATTAATAAGAGTACATGTTTTAGATATCTTGGATCTATTGTTCAAAGTGATGATGAAATAGATGGGGATATTATCATTAAAATTCAAGTTGGATGGTTGAAGTGGAGGAATGCTTCGAGCTTGTTGTGCGATAGAAAAGTCCCCCTCAAACTTGAGAGAAAATTATATAAGATGGTGGTGAGACCTGCAATGCTTTATGGTGCCGAATGTTAGCCATTAAAAGAGAAGCATAATACTAAGTTAAGTGTTGCAGAGATGAGGATGCTCAGGTCGATAAGTGGCTTTACCCTTAGAGATATGATACAAAATGAGCACATACATGAAAAGGTTGGAGTAGCTCTAGCTAGTGGAAGATAAGATTAGATAGAGTCATCTTAGATGATTTGGTCACATACAACGACAACCTTCCAATGACCCGGTTAGAAAAGTAGAGGTTTTAGATTTGACTTATGTTAAGATAGATAGAGGTAGACCTAAAAAGACTTAGTTAGAAAATATTAGAAATGGTCTTTTTTTTATTAGATATAAACGAGAATTTGACTTTTAACAAAACACAATGAAGAAAAAAAGATTCATATAGCTGACCCTACATAGTGGGACAAATGCTTGATGTTGTTGTTGTTCTTGTGTTGAAGGAGTTTTTTTGTTGTATTTTTTTTGTGTTGAAGGTATATGATTTGACATGTTTATTGCGTGTTACAACTTTAACACGTTGTGCCTTTATAAATTTTGCATATATTGGGTTCTTTATTTTTGTCATGAGCCTTGTCAAATGATTTGTGCATCTAGCTAACCAATTAGAAAGGCACCTCCTTTTTTATTTATTAAAAATAATATATTGTGAAAAAGGCTTTGCATTATTATGAAGTGAAAGATAGAGGTAGAGTGTAATGTTTTTCTGGAGGTTAGACTGAGTTGACATAGTTTTCTTACTGTTATCTAAAGCAATGTTTTAATATCAAATTTATTTGAAGCATCGTAAAATAATATACAAAAACTGTCCCAAATTAAATGATTAGAAACATAATACAATGGTAATTAGGAAAATAAACATTTGAACTAAATTAGAAAAAAATGATAATAATAATAATAATAATATAATAAGAAAATGAAGAGGTTAAAGGAAATAATAGAATATTGAAGAGAAAGTTTCCATATGAGAAGGGACAAGAAATGGTTTAGAAGGGCACATGCACGGGTGCGGAATGTCTACCCATTTGCCAGCCTTATTTTTAGAATTAATGGGAGCGGAGAGAGAAAGTAAAAATATGTGTATTAAATGAGTACATGGGCATATCAATCACACCCCATTGCACGAGGGAATTTTGCCGTCCTCTTGTGCTTTTCCAACCCATGTGGGTATCTCTCCTTTTCCAGACTTAAATACCCTTTAAGAAGAAAGAGAGTCCACCAAAATTTAATATGCATGAGAGATACAACTCATCTTATTCTTATCTTCATGTGTTGGTTCTAAGTTTTGACTATTTGATTAAGAGATCTTTTGAGTTTAAAGTTTGCTTATATGAATTTATCTTATATTTCATTTGAGATATCTTTTTTATTTGAAACAATGAAAAAAATAGTAGCAAAAAGTCGTTTCAAATGAAGACTTAAAGCTTTCTTTAAAAAACAGTAACAAGGCTTTCTTTCTGCTTTTTAATACAGTTTTTTAGTATAATAATTTTAATTTTTGTACTAAAAAGCTGCTTCAAGAAGCAATAAAAAAGTTGTCCCAAACGAAGCCTTATGCTTAGTTTGGCACACTTTCTTATTGCTTTCTAAAGAAGTTTTTTAGTATAAAATTTTTTAATTCATAAAATTTTGCACTAAAAATCACTATAAAAATAATAAAAAAGAGGTTCCAAACAAAATATTGTTATAGAATTATAGTTGCACATCTTGTAGAGGATGAGGAGGAGTAAATACCACAATGGTGAAACAAGCACGAAAGTAAAAGCAGCTGAAAAATAAAGGACACCAAGATTTAATGTGAAAAAACCTAAATTAAAAATTTCTCCCTTCTCTCTCACTCCCTCATTATGTCTCTTCTCACATACTCAGTTCTCACCTTAAAACCAGCCAAGTAAATAAGCCCAAGAGACACAACTCTTCAAAAAAAAAAAAAGAGAAAAAAACCATTTAGTCTATCTTGCAGCGCTACGGTGCTCAAGCCTCTGTTTTGTACCGATACGGCGTCATATATAGGCCGTTGTGATACTCTGCTCTCTGTCATTCAACACTATGGTGCTCAGGCACACATCGATGGGGCATTGTACGAAAAAAAAGGAGGTACCCCCCCATGAGCACAAGAAACTTGAGATCCGAGACAACAGAACAATCTTGATTCATCAACACAATCAGATTCCACACATAACACATGATGATTGCAAAGATATATATAATTCAATATGTATATAACATAATATGAATTAATATATACAATATTAAATAAGATTGCCTACAATAGAAAACATTATATCATATATGAGAATATTAATCATATTGTTTGAAATGAATAACTATAGATCTAACTGTAATTAAAGATGTATAAATTATTATAAATTTTCACACACTAAATATACTTACAAACTTCTGAACCTTAAATTAACTCTCTGACAACTCGGGTTACATAACCATCATTTTTCATTCAAGTATTCGCTTATTCTCTATGGGCTTTGAAAGAGGTAACTATGAGGAAAGGAAAATGCACCAACGAGAGAGATTGAAGGAATACCATCCTATGAAAGAAAAATGAATACACTCATGTCTTTTGAATGCTATATAGAAAATAGATTGTTTTACCTTAAAAGATAAAAAATACCCCTTAAAATTGAAGGACAAATATTTACTAACATTAAAATATATCACAAATATTTATATTAGGACTAATTTGGCAAATAGTAATGATGATATTGATCTTAGGTTGGCTTATCTGACCACCACAGACTCAGATTAAGGCTTCGTTTGGGACAGCTTTGTTACTGCTTCTTACACAAGCTTTCTAGTACAAAAAAATTAATTTTTATACTAAAAAGCTGCTTTAAGAAGCAGTAAGAAAGCCGTCCCAAATAAAATATTATTTGACAAATAATAATGATAATCATTAATGATATATTTTATAGACAATTTAAATGTGCACCACCTCATATATCTTGACTCCAAGAGTCTAATTGGGATTACAAATCAAATTTTCTATGATCAAGCTACTCGAAGTATTTTTTTTATTGAAGTAGGGGGAAAATGCTTATGATGTGTATATCTTTAAGATCAAACACTTTCTACAAATAATTCATTGAATGGAGGTTTCTATAATTTGTAACGCATAAATTCTCATTAAATTGAGTGGCATTTTGACTACCAACAGTAAAATTTGGGAGAACTTTCAACGAGCGAGAGGAACAACGAGGAAACGAAGGAAAAGGTTTGCTTTGCAAATTTTTGTATAAATTGATTCCAAGTTATTTATCTAATCATTAGAAACATTAAATTAAAGATAAAAGAAGGAATCGAAGGCAAGGGGAAGGAATTTTAGGAGAGAAGGATTTAGGGATTTTGAGAAAATCCCCATTTTTCCTTTTGTAAGTGACTCCCCTAGTATACAAATTTAATTCAACTTTGTTATGAAAGTACGTTTTTATAGAAGTTATATTTTGTGGATGTTGTAGGAACTCGAAGTTGAAGTGCTCCAAGAATCGAGAATTTAGAAGGATTAAAGTGGGTAATTTATATTTGTAAATTTTCATTATTTTATTTTCATTGCAAATCTGGAAGTAATAGTACATATAACTAATTAATTCTTATGGACAATTTTAAATGCATTGATTAAAAACGATTGAAGCTTTAAGAATAAGAAAGTGTTAATTTGTGAAACAAAACAAATAGAAAGAAATTGGAAAGTGAAAATGAAAAGCATAGAAAAAATATGAACAAATTAAATCATATATATATATATATATATATATATATATATATATATATATATATATATATATATATATATATATATATATATATATAATTATAAGAATATAAAATGATAACAAAATGAATGAATCAAAGGAAAAATAAAAATGTTATGCACGCAAAGTACACAGGAGTTCACCCCCGTATGATACTGGCTGGGGAAATAATGTACCCGTGCACGTTAAAAGGGAAAAGATAATGGAAAAGGAAAAAAATGAAAATGGTTGTACCTTTGGGTACATTTAGACGGTGCTCATGCACAAATAAAAAAAAAAAAAGAAAAGGAAAAGGAATATGGATTAAAGAAATTTTATAAATGAATATGAAGGATTTTTTTTATGATGAGATTTGTATAATAAGGTGTTTAAATGAAATAAATAGAAAGAAATGAATAAAGTAAAGCAAAAGTACACCAATGTAAAGGCAAATTTTATTGTATTTTAGTAAATTTTTTGCATATTAATTGATGATGAGAATTACCCACTGAGTTTATTTAGTAAACTCAACCCACAAAATTAAATGTTTCAGGTAAGTTCCTAAGAAAATAAATGACTGAAAGAAAATAATTTGTCTACAGAAGGCGGGGTGCAAATGACAATAGGTAATTTATGATTTGTGTATTAGTGGCTCTTCAGTTAGAAAAGTTTATGTTGATGAGTGATTACTATACTCTTGGAAATGTAATATCGTCCGACTTTTTTGTACCCGCCACGTTTGATCGAGCATCCGGGCTAGGTCGTGCCCTACCTTTTGTAAAAGATGGTTTTAGAAATGTTGGTTGAGGGAATAAAGTTTTGTAATGGAGAAGTCAATATCAAAAAGCTTATCTAAACAGTAGAAAAATGAAGTTATATAAAAATCCCTTTCAGAGAAGCTTCACATGCAAACAACGACAAAAAATAATTATGCAGTTTCGAAACTGGAAAGGCAAAGAAAAGCAGAATCAAAAGCGGACTTAATTTTTGTACTAAAACTATGTTTTAAAAAACAATAAAAAAATCGTCCTATGACTTTTTAACTGTTTTTTAATGCAATTTTCTAGTATAAATTTTTTTGATATTTCAAAAAAATAGTACTAAAAAGGCGCTTTATAAAGCAATAAGAAAACTATTCCAAATGAAATTTTAGGCTTTCTTTGGGACAATTTTTTTACGGGTTTATTTTTAAGATAGCAACCACAATTTTTATTTATTCATTATTTTTTTACTTTTTTTTTAAATTGTGCTAGATAGTTAATTTCTACAAGGCTTTATTTGGGAATGTTTCTTTATGCTTTCCACATTATCTTTTTTGTAAAAAAAAAATTCTCAAAAACCGCAAAAATAGTGCTTAAAAACTATCTCAAATGAAACTTTTAAAATTAACTTTTCTATAATAATTTAAAAAAGCAATAAAAAATCAACCTAACTTTGTAATATTATTCCTCTTATTTTAATACAGTCAAATAATTTCTCTCAAAAATAAAATGAAATCATCCTGTGACTTTTGGACTGCTTTTTAAAGCAATTTTCTTTAATAAATTTTTTTGATAATAAAAAAAATACTAAAAAGCCGCTTTATAAAGCAATAAGAAAATAGTTCCAAACGAAATTTTTGATTTTTTTGGAACAATTTTTTTAAGGCTTTATTTTTTAGATAACAACCACAATTTCTATTTATTCATTATTTTTTTTCTTTGTTTTTAAATTGTGCTAGATAGCTAATTTCTACGAGGCTTTATTTGGGAATGTTTCTTTATGCTTTCTACATTAGCTTTTAGTAAAAAAAAATTCTCAAAAACCGCAAAAATAGTGCTCAATAATGCTTAAAAAGTAAAAACTAACTTTTTTGGTAACAAAATATTATCTCAAATGAAACTTTTAAAATTAATTTTTCTATAATAATTTTAAAAAGCAATAAAAAAATCAACCTAACTTTGTAATATGACTTTTTGACTGTTTTAAAACAATTTTTTAATATAAATTTTTTTGATAATTAAAAAAAAAGTACTAAAAATTCTCTTTATAAAGCAATAAGAAAATTGTTCTAAACGAAATTTTAGGATTTCTTTGGGACAAATTTTTTACGGCTTTATTTTTCATATAGCAACCACAATTTCTATTTTTTTTTTTTTTATTTTTTTTTTAAATTGTGCTAGATAGCTAATTTCTACAAGGCTTTATTTGAGAATGTTTATTTATGCTTTATACATTAGCTTTTTAGTAAAAAACAATTCTCAAAAACCTCATAAATAGTGCTTAAAAACTATCTTTTTTGGTAACAAAATATTATCTCAAATGAAACTTTTAAAATTAATTTTTCTATAATAATTTTAAAAAGCAATAAAAAAAGGGAAATTTACACACATACCATTTTATACCATCCTATTTACGTATCAAACACCCAAAACTTTAATATTACATATATACCACTCTATATTATAATATCAAATATGCCACTCATATTTCCTTTCAAGCATTCATATATTTCATTTCTACCACTCATATTTAATATGAAAATGTACTAAGGGTGGTATATATATATGTAATATTAAAATTTTTGGTGTTAAATATATAAATAGAATAATATAGAGTGATATGTATGTAAATCTCCCTAAAAAAATCAACCTAACTTTGTAATATTATTCCTCTTATTTTAATACAGTCAAATAATTACTCGCAAAAATAAAACAAAATAATAAAAACCAAATAGTCATCAAATAGTACAAAAAAAAGATGTAGACGTAAAGCTAATCATGTGAGTAGCCTGAAATTGAAATTCGAACTACACAGACAAACAACGCAAAGGAAAATTCCTCCGACTTAATGGTCAGCTTATGAAATTAATTACACGTGATAATTAATTCAGTTACGTGTCAATAATAAATAAAACTGATTATGATATTATTGTGAAGAAAATAACATAGGGTCTTCAAAAAATAGTTTTTTAATACAAATTTATTGAAAATAGTAAAAAAATAATGATCAAATAAAAATTATAATTATGCTCTAAAATGTAAAACAAGAAGGGGGCCGTCCTTAACTTCATTTCAAACAGCTTTAGCATTCTTCTTACTACTTCATAAAATTACTATAAAGAAAGTAACATTTTAAAGCTTCGTTTGGATGGCTTTCTTCTGCTTCTTAAAGCAGCTTTTTAGTACAAGATTAAAAAAATTGTACTAAAAAGCTGTTTTATGAAATAAAAAAAGCCCTCCCAAAAGAAGTCTAAGGCTTCATTTGGGACAGCTTTCTTACCACTTCTTAAAACAACTTTCTAGTACAAAATTTAAATTTTTTGTACTAAAAAGCTACTTTAAGAAGCGGTAAGAAAACTATCCCAAACGAAACTTAAATCTATTATAGAAAGTAGTTTTCTTGTACAAAAATTTTTAGAACCAACAAAAAACAATAGCCTAACAGAAATTGTGGTTCTAGTATGAATATCAAAGTAGTAATAAAGTTGCCCCAAACAAAGTTTTACTCTTTCTTAAAATAGTTTTTTTATATAAAAATTTAAAATTAATTACAAAAAACTGCTTTAAGAAGTAGTAAGAAAATCATCTCAAGCAAAGCCTTACTCTAGTTATAAAAAGCACCTTTCCATCACAATTTTTTTTTTAAAAAATAGTTTACAAAAAATACTAACTAAACAAAATTATAATTGATATTTGAAAAGTAAAGCAGTAAAAAAATCATCATAAATAGACTCTTCATTGTCATTTGGGACAGCTTTCTTACTACGTTTTTTAGATTGCATTCACACATTTTTCATTTGGCCATTATTTTTAGAAAAAAAATATGCCACTTTTATAAAAAATTATCGTCATTCCCAAGGACCCTTAGTTTATATATATATATGTCATGCAAAAAAATTATCTAGATCGGGCACGAATCTCGAGGCAAAAATCAAGTTGGAAACTTCAAAAATTATATCTGAGAGCATATGAACTCCGATTTTCGCAAACTTATAGTCAAACTGAGCGTCTTGGAAATACGAACCAAACGACACTAAATTCAACTCAATCTGAGCCCAAATGAGTCCAAATCAAGAACCCGAAGCACTGTTGGAAAGTTTGTACCACAATTCGAGTTACCAAACGGTCTCCAAACTTGACGAGCTTATAATCGAATCGAGCGGCTCGACGAGACAAATCTAACGAGCCCAAGTTCGCCGAATTCTGATGTCATTAAGACCTTCAAATGCCTGATAAAGGGTCCACGATCGAAGGATTCAATATCGGTCGTTCATTCTAACAACTCCATATTTGCCCCTGATCTCTTATCTATTTACGGGCTATGCCACTCCAGAAAATCTATAAATAGACCACTCATTTCTCTTGAGATTGGACTGAAGCAAGAAGGAGGAGAAGAAGAAGAGAAGAATAGGAGGGAAGAGACTCCTCCTCGACCATCGCCGAAGTTCCGCCCGAACTCCAAATGACGCCAGAATTCTGCCCAACTTCCACGGGATGCTGAAATTATGTCCAATTAAAGACAAATTTCCTCCTGACGCCGAAACTCCGCCCAAATGAAGTCAGAGTTCTCCTCGGCCACCAACAGATGTTGGACTTCTACCCGACGTCGGACCTTCACTCTTCGCCAAGTTTCTACCGAACACCGGACTTCTACCGGTTATCGGACTTTGGCTAGACGTCTATCCAAAGATTGATTTCTTTTCATTGTTAGACTTCTACATGACGTCGTTCTTATGACCTTCATCGTCAGACACAATCCTTTCAACCTCCGTCGCCAGCCGACTACAGTTCTCCTGACTTACGTCGCCCGCCAACTACAGTCTTTCCGACCTCCGTCGCCCGCCGACTATGGTCCTCCTGACTTACGTCACCCGCCGACTACAGTCCTTCCGACCTCCGTCGCCCACCGACTACAGTCCTTCCAACAAAGCGAATGCGTCAACTGTGACTCTTTGTATTCCCAACATGTAATGTACTGTATAAAATGTACATCAAGCTAAGGCCTTCTCCCAAGGAAGGGCCTCATTTGTAATCAGCAGTTATACTAGTGGATTCATTCGAACTGGGTTAGGCCCCGTGATTTTTCCCCCTTTTTCAGGGGTTTTTCACGTAAAAATCTTGGTCTCCTATGAATGCTACACACATTTTCTTATCTAATTGCGTGCAAGATTTTCGTACAACCCTAAGACGTTAAACTTTATATTTATCTACTGTCGCGAAGACTTGTGGACGCAATAATACCTATAGCCTCATCCCTTCATCTCAGCTCATAATTTCTCAAGAATTTCTTTTACTCCCATTATTTACTCTTTTTTTTTGTTTAATTACCCTCCTTTAAAGCATAATTAAAGTATTGAAATCGATAATTACGTCATGCATGCGGTCACAATGGTAACTGTATATGCATCGGATTCTTTTTTGCCAATTTGTATTCATGCCGATGTCGTTAGTTTAAGGGACTTAGGGATTTGACCCTTTGTTATCTACTTTTTCTTCTCCATTTCACTTTTTTTTTTTAATTTCATTTAGTTTAAAAATATTACTCCCTGAATTTTAATCTATTTGTTATGATTTTTAATTTATTATCTTTCTTTATTCTTATTAGTCTTTATTCGAAACAACTTTTTTATTGCTTTTTAAACAGTTTTTTAGTACAAAAATTTTTTGAACTAAAAATTTTTGTACTAACAAGCTATTTTAAAAATCAATAAGAAAGTTTTTCCTAACGAAACTTTTAGCTTCATTTAAAATAATTTTCCTAACTTTATACTACTTTGGAGACTTCTTCACCTAGTTTTCACTAATAGACACCTAAAAAGCCACAAAAGACAAGGCACAAGAAAAAGCTAGCCAGACCTAATCCAATTTATCTATTTTTTTATTTGGAGTAATGAATATAGATATTTTGATCAATAAATTTATTTTTGTTAATATTTTATTAATGAAAGAAATCTGATAATTTTGATTGTTATCAGTAAAAGATAAAAGATATAATTCTTTTTAATTCAGATTCTAGCACATAACATACATATATATATATATATATATATATATATATATATATATATATATATATATATATATATATATATATATATATGTGAATCTCATACTGGAAATAGAAGCCCTCATATTAAAGAAAGACTAACTAAATGAAAATTGTATTTGTGAGTCATCATCCATATCCTCTTGATTGGGTAGCTTAGTTTGAAATATTTTGAGTATTTTGGATATTTTGCCTCCTCTTAAAAAAATTTTTGTCCTAATTTTATCAATCTTAAGCGGCTTTGTCCATCCCCCACCAAATTTTTTTTTTGTCCACCCAGAAAAAAGAAGCCGGATCCGCCCCTGTCTATAATTAGAGGTGAATCTCAAAAGAAAGAATTTGAAGAGCTTAAGAATTCTAATATCATTGAGAGATGTAAAAAAAAAAATTATATAATTAACATGGATTAACTTTGATCTAATATTATAATATTCTAATTTTTAGTCAAAATAATCATAATATCCCCTCCAAAAATCTATGTTTCTACTAGAACCAATCGATTAATTGCAACATATATATATATATATGGATGATTATGAGAATTTTCTTTTTATTTTTTCCCATAAAATTGAAAGGAGATATGTAATTACAATTTTACAAATATATAAGTGAATACTATTAGATATCAATTCAACATTATATTGGGACCATATAGATGAATACTACTTGCCTATGATACTATCATTTTAATCATAACCAATTATATTAAATGATCAAATTAAGTGTATGGAAAGAGAACATAGACATGATAGAGACATTCATATAGGGTTAAGAAAGCTGTGGGGAAGGAGGAGGAATGTTAGGTTGAGAGTTTGCACAATAAAGGATAGGGTCATTGTATGGTGGATGACTTACAAGGAATTTTATTGGATAATGCAAAGAGACAAATTACACCAAATTGTTATAACATGATGATGGTGAGATCCACATATAATATGAGGAAGAACAGAGCAAAAGATATGTATGTTCGTACAGTCACACGTGTGAGCCAGCACAAAATATTTATGTGATGGAAAATGAGCTTTCATCTATTTTTTTTCAAATAAATGCATCATAATAATTTCAGAATAATTACTTACTGCTTCTTAAAGTAGCTTTTTTGTACAAAAATTTTAATTTTCGTACTAAAAAGCTGATTTAAGAAGCATTAAATCAGCTTTAATTCTTAAGGAGTAATAAAAGTATTAACTTTAAATCTTAATTTTTATATCTTTTAATAGTTTTCTAAGAAATAATTTTTATCTATTTTAATTATTGGGGGTGATGGATTATTTCATATTCCTTGTTTTGATTGGAATGGTGAAGGGCTAAAGGGGAGAGGGCCTATCAATCAAGGAGAGGGTCAGAGACCATTTGCACGAGTGCGTCTTTCTTGTCATCTTCTTCCGGGTTCCTCTCCTTGCCCATGTGGTGGGCTCTCCTTTCTCATCTTTCCAATATATTCCTTTGTCTTTTATATTGTGATAAAAATATGAGAGAGAGAGACAGAGAAGATGAAAGACATAATAGAGATAAATAAATATGATAAAAAATTAATAAATGAAAGTCTATGGCGCATTTTATTTATTTTTATATTTATTTTTTTCTTTTATGCACCAAAAAGTGACACGTGTTGCACATTAAATATTTACTTCGTATTTTCAAAACTTCCAAGGAGAATTGAGATTTTGGGTCTCTTTGTTCAAACTCCCACCATTTAATGTGCTCAATATGATGTATATTTGTTACATTTAGTTAAGACCTTCTCTTGAGAAAGGGCATTATTTGTAATTGACTACAAACACTAGTGTAATCATTTTAATATAATCATTCTAACTGGACCAAGCCTCATGATTTTCCCCCTTTACAGGATTTTCCACTTAAAAATATTGGTGTAACTTATGACTATTGCACCTATCTCTTATACGTTCGTGTGTTGGATCTTCGTACAAACCTCAGACGTAAACCTATGTCTCTCTACAACTGTGAATGTTCTAGGATGAAAAAATTGTAAAAAAGCTATGAAAAAATCAACTTTTTTTAAAGCCAGTACTATAGAAAGCAGCTTCCAACGTAAAATTTATTGAAAGAGATGAAAAAGCAGTGGCAAAACGCCCAACCATAGATCAAAATGAGCTGTAAGTAGTAATCCAATTTATATATATCCATCATTAATTAAAAAATAAAGATTATCGAAATTCCACAAATCTGATTAAGACTTCGTTTGGGACAGCTTTTACATTGTTTTTTAAAATGACTTTTTAGTAATAAATATTCAAAATAAATAAATTTTTGTAATAAAAAATTATTTTAAAAAGAAATACAAAAATCGTTCCATTCGAGTCTTTACTAGCGGTATTGGTTTGTTGGGACCCACACAACCGTCGGTCCACTATAGCGAGGATCCGGCTTCCACTGTAAGTATGAGTGAAGTGAAATAATCTTATGCAAAAGCAATCAAAACAGAAGAAAATGGAACGATTTAAAACCCTTAAATTGCATCAAGATGTACGTCCGACGGTGATCGGAAGATCCTTTTGAGCAAAAAGGCGAAGCTCAACGTGCTTCAACCCTGTACAAGATTTTCAAACGGGTAGGCGCGGCGGAGGAGTAAGGTGAAGGCGAGGACAAATGATCGATATTATCCAATCAATTAAAGACACGTGTGGGTCCTACCACCCACACGTGTGCGAGCTGTCCCTTCTCGCTTTGGCCTTATTTTCCGTAATTACTTAAAAAATAAATATTTATATTTATATTATTTTAAAATAATATTTTTAGCAAAAAATATTATTTTTTATTAAAAGATATGAAAAGTAATTTAAGGCTCAAATTAAAATAATAATTCTAAATATTCATGAATTATCGCTTGAATTTTTTTTAAAGAATTTTTTTTCTGTGATTTAATATTATGAATAAAAAATAATGGAAGCTTTTTTACTATGATTTGATTGATTTGTAAAAAGATTTGTTATTTTATTTATAGATCGAGAAAAGATTGATTTATTTCTATTAAAATAGGGAAAAAATAGAAATTTATTAATTTTATTTTATTAAATATTGCACTAAATCTCTTTTTGCCGACAATACACATCAACACATCAAATAAATTTTTACTATGAGTGAGATAATATAAATTATTCTTTAAATATTTATTTGATTGAATACATTTTACAATAAATTCATAAATTCTTTTTTTCTTTTGTTTTATGAACGTTAGGCTATACCTAATTTTTTAAATTATGTTATTAATGTAAGAATATAATTATATATTATCTCTTTGGATAAAACCTTACGATTAAAATAAAATATTTTGTTACAAATTTAAGATTCAAAATTTCTAAGAACAGGATTGGTGAAGTCATTAATTTTATTAAAAATAAATATTCATTAAAATTTATTTTATTTTACCAAAATCACGCTATTTTCTAAAGTACTCATACTAAATACAATTTAATAAACTTGCTAATAACCTTATGAATGCTAACTACAAATTTGCTTGTACTAAGGCTTCATTTAGGGAATTTTTATTAAGTCCGGACAACTGACGTAGCTCTACACGGACGTCAATAAAATGACGCCACGTGCTCTTACTTTTTACCGCGCGGCCCGACGACCCGACCCGGAATGGAAACCCAGTATTGCTTTGTTCGTGTATTGATAGGTATTGCTTGACAATGACGAGAAATACCGCTCTGTCAAGACCAATACCGAGCAAGTTTTGATAGGTATTGCGGTATTGCTCGGTATTGCTAGGTATTACTCGGTATTGCTCAGTATTGGTCTTGAAAGAATGGTATTTCTCGTTACCGAGCAATATAACGAGAAATATCGAGCAAAACCTAGCAATACCCTGATCTGTACAAATCAGCTAATACATAGCAATATTGGATTCCGATCCGGGTCGGGACGTCTGGCCGCACGGTAAAGAGTAAGAACACGTGGCGGTATTTTATTGACGTCCGGATGTAGAGCTACATCAGGTGTCCGGACCTAATAAATGACGTCTTTCTTACTACTTAAAGTAATTTTTAGTAAAATAAATTTTTTGAACTAAAAAGCTGTTTTAAAAAGTATTTTTGTATTAAAAAAATTATTTAAAAAATAGTAAAAAAAATCGTTCCAAATAAAACCTAAGTCAAACTACAAAAAACAAATTCAAAAGAGTTAAATCAAACTTAAATATTTAATTACCACGTACTCTGCCTTAAATGAAATCTCAGTATGGGCAAAGCAAAATTTCTAAAGATTCATCAGCTTCTACAGAATGACCATTTTGAGCTTCAAATTTAGGCTTCGTTTCAGACTATTTTTTATTATTTTTTAAAACAAAAATTTAGTACAAAAATTAAAATTTTTGTACTAAAATTTTATTTTGAGAAGCAATAAAAAAATCGTTCCAAACGAAACCTGAATCTCTGAAATAAATAAATAGCTCATTTTGTCTGTTTCAGAACATGCTGAAGAAAAACAGGATCATCATCAATAAATTAGTTAAGTTGTTTAAGAAAGAGTTGTCTTATAAATAATACTTCTAATATTAAATTCTGAAACTTTTCACAAAATGACTCTGAGAAACAGCTTCTCAAACTTTATTTTGAACAAATATACTTCCAGTATTGTTTGTTTCATTCAGCTTATATGTATTTGATTGCATGATTTGAATCTATAATGTTTTTAATTAGTCAAATCTTTTACACTTAATGTACTTAATCATTAATCAATTCATATAATGATTTTGTTAATGATCATTAGAAACAATTTTGGCTAGCTGTACAGCAGAGATGCTAAATCAAATTAGGACATTATTATAAGTGTAGGGTTGGTAGAACACATTTTCCTGATTTTATGAGTCTGAAACCAGTTTCAGTTTGACCTAAGATTCTGCTTCACATGATCTTGAATTGGTAATAGTGTGGCTGAAATTAATTAATATGATTAAGGCTTCGTTAGAAATGGTTTTTTTTACAGCTTTTTAAAACAATTTTTTAGTAAAAAAATTCTAATTTTTATACTAAAAAATTGCTATAAGAAGCAATAAGAAAGTCATTCCAAACGAAGCTTAACATTATCATTTCAAATTGATGAGATCAGCATAGCTAATGATGCTCCCAGTCAAAGAAACTTAGCAAGCACACTTAGTGACAAAATTTCACTCAAAAGCCATTATTGCTACAGTTTCACTAAGAAAAAATTAGTGGTCATACTTCAAACTTCATAATCAATGTATTTTAATTTAACATATCATCATTCAATGTATAATTAAGGCACATGAAAACCTACCTAATCACATGCAAATTAAAAATTTTAATAAAGCCCAAATCTCAACAAGTCAAAGTTTGATCACTGAAAGAACAGATCTTCCCCCCCTTTTTTTTTTCTTGTTACAAATATAAGGAAACAGTACTTGGTACTACTTTAGTGCTGTCTAATTTGAAATGGTGAGAAGTCCATTGATGGGTTATATGCTTTTATTTTATAGTTTTCATTGATCACCAACATCTGAAGATTTTCAAATGTTCCATCAAATCCTACCAGTTTGATAAAAAAGGACCAGCAGAAAAAATAAACAGAAGATTATTGGTTAAAAGAAGAGAAAGGGAGCTGAATTTTTCCTACTCTTTAAACAAGTTTTTAACCTCATGTATGTCCTTTTGTTTCTTTTATTGTCAAGAGGAATGTAGACCACAGGAAAACACCTAAATCAGCACCACAAAAGCAAGTATGAATTAACAAAATTGATGGAAAAATTTATAGTGCAAAGTGTGTTTGTTCATTCACAAATAAGTTCAGGTAAATGACTATGTAAATCCGATATCAATAGTCTTGAGATTGATGAAGATATCAATCTATTTGTGTTGAAATAAGGAAGGGAAAGTATGGGAGATTGATGGCCTGTTATTACAAGTTGTGAATTTCAATTCATTTTAAAAAAATAAAAATACAAGATTTCTATGCTCCTCCATGGAAATCATAAATGCCTTTCTTCCATTCTCTGTAGTTGCTTTGCTTCACTTGTTTCTTATGGAGGAGTACATGCTCTAGAGCTAGATCCAGGCTGTATCAAGGAAAGGAATTGACAACAATAAAGATATCCATTTTCTATTTCTTAGAAGCTCATAAACAATTTTTTTACTACTTAATTTTAGTCAGTTTTTTGCCAGAAAAATCTGAGGACTAGTCTTTCTATGAACTCATTATTTGAATTTGGCAGTTTAATTTCTGGATTATGAAATCATTTTCTATAGAGAAACTAGATAAGTAGATCTTCCCATTAATCAACTATAAATCATTTGCAGACAACTTGTCTAGAATCATTCCTAGTCAATATAAAACATTTCTCTCATAAATTAAACTTTTCATGCTAGAAATGTTATTGATGTATAACAGCATGGAAGAGAAACAAAAAGCCATTTCCCTTTCCAGCAACTATTATTGCAAAAAGTAGAAGTTCATAACGTTATAGGACAACAGGGAAAAACTAAATATTAGAAAATGATTTGAAATTTTATATGACGTATTGATCTTATAAAATTGTTTCAATATTCACTTGAAAAATATAAGGCATAAACAGATTGAAGATTTTTTAAGAACTTACAGCACAAGCATGAACATCATCACATCCACATAAAAGCTTTCCGTTAAGCATGTCAGTAGCTTGGAAGGCTCCTCCTCCCTGGCTCCTCTGCAGGCGGAGAGATTAACATCAGAGAATGGACATTTAAAGAAGAAACCTCTCCAGAGCTTAACAATGTGAATGATCATATCTGGTTTTATGCAAACCTTGTAAAAATCGACAGCAACAAAGTTTGCCCACCGATTGCTTGCTGCCCCATAGCAAGTATCAAGCATGTTAATGAGTTCTTCAGAATTGTGCCTACATGTTGTTGCTTCAATCGGTATGGTGGGGAAATAATTCACCAGAACAAGAGATTTACTTGTGTCGGTGAGAGGACTGGATTCAGCACGGTTTGAGCAATTACCGGCTTTCATTCCATCATCTCCATCTTCAGGTTCAAAACATTATGCATATCAGAGTTTGTTTATTGCTTGATCAAGTAATGAATTCAAGAGTTATTTTGTTAAATGTAATTTGTAAGTAAAAGAAGAAATGCATAAACTCACATAACATGATGCAGTAGAGCATAACAGGCACATAGCCATGTATTGCTCACAGCATCTCAAGCAATTTTCAGGCAATTTTTTATCTAGGTCATCATCTTCGATCATCTACTTATCTGTTTGATTTGAGGCTTTCGATGTAATAACACTATGTTCAACAATAGGGATTTCTTATGAAAACCATAATTAATCCCGTAAGAATTCATGTTCTAGTGATTTTATTGATTTTTTTAATAGTTATTTATAAATTATTTAACGTAAATACGATGAATAGAAATCCAAGTTGGAAATATAATGATAGAATGAGAATTTTAAGTTTTAGAAAAATCTTTGGAAGAGCTGCTGCACTGTGCCCCTACTTGGGTGAAGAAAATTTCAGGCGCCTAAGGTGCTGCGACACCGTAGATGGGAGCACCGTGGCACTACAGATCGGGTGGGAGCATCGCGGAGCTGTAAAGGGTAATGCTATAACATTGGGTCGAATAAGTATGCAAGTTTAGCTCAGCCTTATTATTTCTTACTCTGGCTAAAATTGATTGGGAGCGCAATGGGGTAGCGCTACGGTGTTGGGTTGAATAAGTATGCAAGTTTTAACTCAGCCTTATCATGTCTTATCTCTAACTGAAATTGAAGAGAGAGAGAGAGATGGAGAAAGGAGGAGAAGAAGGAGAAGGGCAAATTTGAAGGTCCATGGGTAAATTTCATCCAACAAGCTAGTTGAAGAACTTATCCGGCTCAAGGTAGGCTATCCACACCTAGTTCAGATTTCAATTTCCCCCGTTAAAATGATAGCTGAAGAATTTTTAATGATTTTAAAAAGATAGAACCACTTTTCACTGTAAGATTTTAGTATGTTGCAGAATAATATATTCTGAACACACTAATACTAAAAAGTTAATGACCCAACTGATAGTTTCATATTTATGCACTTCACAAAATATGGATATTGTTGGGCTTAATTACAAAAAAAATAGAAACTTTAAAATGTTGTTGTGAATGTCATATGTGAAGGGTTTAAGGTTTGGCAATTGTTGATTTTGAGCATAAACTATGTTCTAAACTACCCCTAAAATTTGTTATACATGTGCCAAATTTGTATCATTTGAGAAATGATATATATAGTTTACACATGTTGAAAGCTTAAAATTGTTCAAGTTCATGTGTAAAAAATGCAACATGTTATGTTCATATATGTTATATGTTCCCATTTATACATGTTGAAAGGTACAAAATATGTGTAACAAATATTTCATATCTTCCAATACACATGTAGAAAGTACAAGATATGTGAGGTTCATACATGTTCCATGTGATGATATGTTAATGTTGATGATTATGTGGTGGACATGTGCACGGTAAGAAATGGGGCGATATAAATGTTATGCAGTGGTTGTTTTATTGTGCAATATATGTGGAGTTATAAGAGCTTGTGTACATATGTAACTCCATCTATTAGGTATACATGAAAATAAAGTTATAAGTAAAATTGAGCTATACAATTCTTCTATCTATTTTATATAGATATGAGATAATCACGTGGAAGTATAAGTGGATGTAGACTTACAAGAGAAATTTGGCACTAAAAGATCTCACTTGCCTAATAAATTCCCTCCCACTTTTGAAATCAAATGTTCTTTTATTAATTCATTCCTTAATCCTACTTCTAACATATGGAATAATTGGTTTATTAGGCCCCACAAGGGGGCTGAAATTTCAACCCTTCCGCCCCCTGACTGCTAGGCAGGACACCGGTCCTACTGGACCAGGTCATAACAATACTCCCTCCAAAAAATGTACATTCTCCTCAAGGTGGAAAGTGTAAGTTTGTTAGGGATGTTAGGCCCTTATGAACTAGCCCAAGGCTAATTTAAGAGAGAGGTGAATTGGTATTTTAAATATCTTTAAATCAAAACTCAAACCAAACCAAAATTCACCACAAAGAAAACACAATGCGGAAATAATAAAGGAAAGAGCACACCAGATTTAATAGAGCTGTCAATATTTGACCCGACCCGAAAACCCGACCCGAACCCAACCCGAAAATTTCGGGTTCGGGTCAACCCGAACTCAAACCGGGTCGGGTTCGGGTTAGGGATTTCGACCCGTTTGTAAAACCAGGTCGGGTTCGGGTTGACCGGAAACCCGAAATCGACCCGTTTATAATTAATTTAGGAGGATTTTAAAGGATTTTTATGAAATAAGTAAATGATATTTTTAAAAATGATAACATTGTTGCCCAAATTAAATTAATCTTGATTTATTTTAAATTAATTGAAGTAAATCTTACCTTAATTTGATTTAGATTTAAATAAATTGAATTAAATAAAAAAATTTTAATAAAATATACCCGAAACGGGTCGGGTTCGGGTTGACCCGGACCCGAAGCGGGTCGGGTTCGGAAAACCAACCCGTTTGCAAAAACGGGTCGGGTTCGGGTCGGGTTGAACAGTGTCGGGTCAATTTCGGGTTGGACCTGAACCCGACCCGTGACCCGTTTTTGACAGCCCTAAGATTTATAGTGGTTCGGTCAAACCTTGACCTACGTCCACTCCTCGAAGGCACCCTCCGAGTATTGAACTAAACTAAGTCTCTCCTTTAGCCCCCACAGCTAGGCGGAGAAGCCCTTACAAAATCACTTCCACCTTCCCCGGTGCGGCGGAGTAGCCGAGTCCTTTGACACCAAAGAGATCTTCTTCTTCCGTGAATTTCCCTCAAGACAAGCCTTGAATCCGACGGTACTAAGGTGCAAGCTCGCCGGAGCAACCGTGTGGAATCCCTCTCTACACTCCCTTGAGTCCCTCTCCAAGGATCTTCTCCCTTTCTCAAACTCCACCCTGTCATCTCTCCCTTTCAAGCTCTCTTCAAATTTCCCCCAAAAGAACGAAGCTACAATGGCTGTCAAAGACAGTTGCCAAGTGTCTTGTCAAAGCTTAAATAGAAAATATCAAAACAAACTCATTAATGCAATTTGCCAACTTTATCGTCCAGGCCGATAAGCGTAAATTACGCTCAATCAGCCTGGTCGGTTAGGGACGATTAGAAGAAGTTTGTTCATATCGTCCAGGATGATATTTATATCATCCTGGACGATCAGTACATATCGTGGAATATCGTCCTGAACATCGCCTTGAATAAGAGCTATCCGATGTCCAATCGTCCAGTGGATCGTCCTAGCCGATCCTGCGATCATCCAGGACGATGTGATCATGTAATAAAATCTTAATTGCTTTCCTTAAATACCAGAATTTTTAGGAAAAAATTGTGCTGGATCGGCCAGGCTGATCCACGATAAGCCAGGCCGATCCCCGGGACGATGTCCAAAAATAAACAATTCATAATTAGAACTGGCGGCAGATTCTTTCTGATTTGAGCTTATCGTCCTGGCCGATACAAAATCGTCCAGGACAATGTGTTTAATGACGACTGCCTTAACAAGGATGCCCTAATTAGGGTTTCTATTTTTGAATTGATCGTCCAGGCTGATATAAATATTGTCCCGAACGATGTTACCAAAAATAGTAAACTCTAAGGAACAATCAGAAATTCTTTCAAGGTGTGTGCGTGCAAGATTACTTAGCATTAGGAGCCACACCAATTACAATAGACTCAAGAAAGAAAAAAGATACAAACTGACTCAGACCTAGTTTACCCAATCTTGATATGGTTCCAATTACAGTCTAATCTTGTGGACCTAAAATATCAGTAGGTAAGGAAGTCGTAGAGAAACAAGAGTGTTTGCTATCATCAAAATCATAATCCATGAAAACAGATTTGCAACAAAAAGTTGGGCGGTATCCTGATTGTCTCGTATGATTCCCAAGTGGGATCATACTCTTGCATATTCTTCCACTTGATTAACACCTCTTGTGTCCCTGTCTCCCCTCTACGTACGCTTGCTATTTTGATAGAAAACAACCACCAATAGTGTAGAAACTTGAGAAATTTAGCAAAACAGTGCAGATTTTTCAAGCTTTGTAGAGAAATAAAAGGAATAATCACTTTAATTTCAACAATAAAAGAAGAAAGCAGCAAACCAATACAAAAATCTTCAATTCGAGAGGAAGATTAAACTCTCTAAATCTCCAGCCAAAGCTTAGAGCCCAAAAGCAAAACCTAGATCTCAAATTCAGCCTCCAAATTCAAGATAACCCTAACCCTAGCAAGAAGATAGTAATTAAAGCAAAAGGACAATTACTAAATCCCTAAACAACCCGTAATTTCAAATTTCCCTCCAATATAACACTAATTAATGTGTGGGCCCCATCACATCAGCCGCTACCTCTCTCTCTCTTTCCCTGGTTCCACTCCATCCCTTGGCCTGCTGTTTGTAGACTTGAACTAGTCCAGGATGAACCCTTGGGCCTGCCAAACATTACTCCCCTCCCAAATACTCACCATGTACGCCCTTAAGGTGAAATGAAGGAAACTGATGCTTCACACTCTCATACGGTTTCTAAGTGGCGCCAAAGTCTAGAAGGCCTCTCCATTTAATCAACACTTCTTTATTCCCCTCGGTACCTGATCTCACCCCTTTTAGCTCCAATAGTTCTAAGACCATTTCCAACTCCTCAGTCAGTGTCGTCGGTAGCTCTACACTAACTGCATGCTCCCCTAAAGCTTTGCTCAAATATGACACGTGGAATACTGGGTGTATGGTTGCAGTCGGGAGTAACTTCAACTGTTACGCCACTGCTACAATCCTTTCCACTATCTTGTAGGGCCCAAAATATCTTGGGGCCAATGGTTCCTCCTGTGGGCCACTGTCTTCTGTCTGTAGGGTTGCAGTTTTAAGAACACCCTCTCCCCCTACTTCGAATTGGATGTCCCTCCTATGTGCATCTGCCTGCTTCTTTATTATCTGTTGTGCACTCAGCAGGTCTCCAAGTGTTGCTCCACTGATAATACTGGTGTGCTTCCTTGCCCAAAATAAACCAAGTGTGGAGGGTCCCTTCCATCTGAGAAGCTGAGTGCTACGATGTATTGTACCAATATTCGACCCAAGCTAACCACTTGGCCCACATTTGTGGTGTTTCTGAAGAAAAACACCTCTAGTAAGTCTCCAAGATTTTGTTAACTACCTCCGTTTGCCTGTCTGTTTAAGAGTGGTAGACGGTGTTTCTCTTAAGAACTGTACCCTGCAACTTGAACAACTCCCTCCAAAACTGACTGAGAAATACCTTATCTCAGTCAGAAACTATCGACTCTGGAATTATATGAAACCTAACCACCTCCCTGATGAATGTTGTAGCCACTATGACTGTGGTTTAGGGATGTCAGAAGAGATGAAATGCGCATATTTACTCAGCCTGACAACCACCACTATAATAAATGTGAATCCCTCAGATCGTGGTAGACCATCTCTGAAATCCATAGACACTTCCACCCACACCCTGTCTGGAAATGCTAAGGGTTGTAGGAACCCCCCTGGAGTCATAGCCACATACTTGTTTCTCTAGCACACCTCACACCTTGCCACCATCTCCTTCACATCTTTATGCATACCCTTCCAGTATAATTCAGCCGTCAGTCTTCTGTATGTCTTATGTACCCCGAAATAGCCGCCAACCGTACTCCCATGGAACTCCTGCAGTAGGTGGAGAATATGGATGGAGGTTAATAGCATCACAAATCTCCCTTGGTACAATAGCCTCACTCCCTCAAGGGAATAGCCTTGGTGGCTTGCTGCTATGCTATAGAAAATCCATCCGAATCTTCCTCAACTCCTCGTCTAGCACACTTTCTTCCTTGATAGCCCCCCAATCCACCATCAAGGGTACTGAAATGGTCATCTCCTGGAGCTCTCCCCCACACCTGGATAAGGCATCAGCCGTCTTATTCTCCAACCCAAGTTACTACTGAATCTCAAAATCGTATCACAAGAGTTTGGACAGCCACGTCTGATGTTCCTCAGTCACCATTCTCTGCTCCAGCATATACTTCAAACTCCTTTGATCTGTTTTGACGATTAAGTGTCGGCCCAGCAAGTATGGACATCACTTCTGAATGACTAACATGATAGCCATCAATTCTCTTTCATACACAGACTGCAGTCTAGCTCTAGCTGTCAACACCTAATTGAAGTAGGCTATGGGACTATCATTCTGCATCAGCACTGCCCCCAACCAGATCTGGAACCATCTATCTCCACCACAAAAGTCTGACTGAAATATGGTAAAGCCAAAGCTGGTACTGTGGTCATCGCCTTCTTCGGTCTCTCAAAATTTTGGGTAGCCACTTCCCCCTACAAAAAGTCATCCTTCTTTAACTGTTATGTCAGAGGCCAAGCAATATTGTTGTACCCCTTCACAAACCTCTGGTAGTATCATGTCAATCCTAGGAAACCCCTCAACTCTCTCACATTCCTAGGTAAAGGCCACTTCTGCATTGCCTCAATTTTGGCTTGATTAGCTGCCACCCCTTCATGTGATACTACATGCCCCAAGTACTCCACCCTAGCCTGTGCGAAACTGCACTTCTTTAGGTTGGCCCTTAATTGATGCTCCTGTAAAACTTCAAAGACCACCCTCAAATGTTCCGAATGCTCCCCTTTGGTCTTGCTGTACACCAACATGTCATCAAAGAAAACTAAGACAAACTTTCGTAGGTACGGCCAGAACACCCTGTTCATCAAGGATTGGAAAGTAGCAGAAGCATTAGTAAGCCTAAATAGCATCACCAGAAACTCGTAGTGCCCCTTGTGTGTCCTGAAAGCCGTCTTCTGAAAATCTTCCTCTTTTATTCTAATTTGATGATAGCCTGACTTCAAGTCCAACTTGAAAAACACCACTGCTCCATATAGATCATCAAGTAACTCATCAATCACAGGAATAAGAAACTTATTTGGCACAGTCTCCTTATTCAATGCCTTGTAATCCATACAAAACCTCCAGATCATATCCTTCTTCTTGACCAGTAGGATTGGACTAGAGAAATGACTCACACTCAGCCTGATGATCCCTTCCTCCAACATCTTACGAATTAGCTTTTATATCTCATCCTTCTGAATTTGAGAGTGGCGGTATGAATGAACACTGATTGGTGACTCCCCCTCCTTCAGTGTAATGGAGTGCTCCAGCTCCCTCTGAGGGGGTAGACCTTGGAATGGTTGAAAAACCCACTTGAACTGCTGAATAAGTAGTTGTACTGACAAAGGAATGTCTCCCCCTGCCTCCAAAGTCACCCCTTCTAAGCTTTGGAGTTCCACCAGGATCCCTCCCCCCATCTTCTGTATGGTCCCGACCATGGTCTTGAGAGACACCATAGTTCTAGATAATCCTGCATCTCCCTTAATCACCATCCTCATTCCCTCCCTCTCCAGCTCCATCCTTAACGCTCCCCAATTTACCTTGGTATCTCTGAAGGTTTGTAACCACTTCATCCCAAGAATGACGTCAGTGCTTCCCAATTCCAAGGGAAGGAAATCTTCCCTCACCTCAATCCCCTAAATAATAAGCACTACTCCCCTATACACTCCTCTACTCATCTCCACCTTCCCTGTGCCCATCATCACCCCATAGCCCTCGGTGTCCACTAATTTTTCCCCAAACAGATAAACAATCTGATTGTAGATGAAATTGTGGGTGGCCCTATTGTCAATCAGCACCACCACCTCTCTGTCAACTATCTCTCCCTTCACTTTCATGTTGTGATTTGAGGTGAATCCCACCACAAAGTTCAGAAAGACTTTTTCCACGTCCAGATGTAACTTCTCTTCCTCTTCCAATGTCCCACTCTCACCTCCCTCTTTAGCTTCCTCGTCATCACAGGCGATGAGAACCTGAAGAGTTCAGTTCTTGCATCTATGTCCTGACGTGTACTTCTCATCACATATGAAGCACAACCTCCTTGCCCGCTTCTACTGCAACTCCTCAATGAGCTTCTTGAAATTTCCCCCAAATCTCCCTCCAATTTTCTCCTTCGAGACTTCTCTCAGACTCCTTGGTGTGGGCCCCTTGGGAGCTAAGAAGGTGGTAGTCATCCTGTCCCTTGAACTACTACCCCTAGCCCCCCTCTCCAGGTACTTTTGGCCCTCCACCAACCGTGCCAGCACCATAGCCTCCCGCAAGTCACGTGGCCTCATCACTCTAACTGCTACTCGGATCTCTGGCTTAAGCCCCATCATGAAGTTCCCCTCTAACACTATCTTCGACAGTCGGTCTAGCTTGCTGGCAAGGTACTCGAACCTGTTATGGTAGTTTGTCACATTCCCCTCCTGTGTCAGGGCGAAGAAATGCTCATAGAAGTTTCCTCCCCTATTAATTCGAAAACGTTCTAGTAAACAGTCCTTGAACTCCCTCCAAGTCCAAATGGGTCGCCTCATGTCCCTCCACTGGTACCACGCCAATACCTTCCCCTCCAAAAAAGTCTTGTCGCTGTCAATTTCTCCTCCTCTGTCAACCCGTTAACTACAAAGTACCTTTCCACCTTGTATATCCACCCATGTTCATCTTCTCTCTCAAAGATGGACATCTTCAGCTTCCTTACTCTCAGGTGATCTCCGTTTCCTCGAATCCTCCATGACCACCCATTCCTCGCAAAGGATGTTCTCCCCAAGTGTCATGCTCTACCCTTCGGCACTCAAACCCAAAGCCTTCATCAAAATCTGCTCTCCTCCTTTCAAAATCAGCACCCCGACGTTCATATTCTGCACCTCTCCTTGTAAAATCAGCATCCCTTCGTTTGTGCCCGCTACTTATCTCCTCCCTATAGAGCAGCTCTAGCGGATGCATTCTGTCTCCTCCATCCAGAATCTCCACTTCACGATCGGACGTCGTCTAAACAACGGCACGTGTCAATTTCCTCAATTTGCACGTCGTTGCCTCTAGACCCGCATCAATTTCGTCGGGCAACTTTCTTTTACCAAATTGAAAGTGATTTTTGAGTATTGATGATGTTCTTAACGCAACAGAGAAGTTCATCTTGCGATTGGACGTGTTTGGGCAACGTCGCATAATAATTTCCTTGATTTGTGCGCATTTCCTCGAGATGCTTGCCAATATTCTCGTGCAGCTTTAATTGCTCAAATTTATTATCACTTTTAGGTATAAACGATGTTCTGAACGCAACAACGAAATCCGTTTCGCGAACAGACGTCATTTGGGTGGCGTCGCACACCAATTTCCTTGTTTTACATGTCATTGCCTCGGGATTCGTATCGTCGCCTCGGATGACTCCAATTAAACAAGTTGATAGTGATTTTTGCGTGTCGACGATGTTTCGTATGCAACGGAAAAATATGTTTCGCGATCGGACGTCATTTGGGCAACTTCGCACGTCAATTTGGGTGTCGGTCATCCCAGTCTGATTTAACTGCGAAGGGTCCCCACTTGGGCGAATTCGACATCTTGATTGCAACGATGCAATCCGTTTGGCAATCAGATGTCGTTTGACCCTTCAAGTGATGCATCACGTCGACACGCACGTTGCTTGGTCGTTTCAACTAAACCATTTAATGATTGATTTGTGTTTATAACTGAGATTTTATCAAGTTTAATGTAGGCCAATTTTCCTTTTCATAATGTAAATTTAAACTATTATAAAGCATTATGTTTGATTCTCAAATTTCTTGTGAAATTTCATATTTGACGACATCTAAATTATCGTTTCAATTGAATAAACTCAATAAAGTATGTTTTCTGACTTTGCGTCAAATGTCTCGTCTTAACTAAAATTGAAAGTTTAGAATACGTGAATTGTGAACTTTTCTTTATTTCTTTGTTCATCTCATTTTAGGTTTATATAAGTAAACCCTATACCCAAAGTATCCTACATCATCATCCATATTAAATGATTATCTTTAACTGATAGGATCTTTTTTTTTTTTTTTGGGAAGTAGTTGCTATGACACTACTATGATGGATTGGCAATATTTTCGTTCACTCAGATGAGACTAATGGGATGATTTCCTTGTTTCTGTAATTTTCAATCTCTTTCATTTTGCATGCCAGCAAATGTCTATGCGCACTTATGTTTTAGCTTTATTAGGCTTTGTTGCTTTGATTTTCAGATGTCGTTGTCATTTAACTGTAATTTGGCCTTGAACAAAACGATAGGGGTCCGCCAACCCCTTGTCTAGACACAAGATTTTAGAGGGGAAAAAAAGAGCATGAAAATTGGTACACAACTTGAATCAAAGTAAATTTTATCATGTTTAACATATGGGAGAAGTAGATATTCATAAGAGGAAAATGTAATGCTTACACTGGTTTTCAACCATGAAGTTCCACTGGTAAGCAATCCCTTCAGTATCTTGCTTAGATCTGATGGAAGTGAAGACAAGAAGGCGTTGGTTGTTAGCAACCATGTCGCTTATCAATGGCCAATCCTGGCCATTTTGCGGCATTTTTGACAATGGGAACCAAAATTTCAGTAAACCGGATCGATTGAAAACATTATTCAATCCATTTGGTGTATGTACATAATCTTCCAATATTAATGTGATAATCTCTGATGGGTTTGCAGATAGAAAGGCTTCAATTTCCTTGAGAGTATCGATGGCTGGTTCCTAAAAGTCAAGGGAAATATAATCCATCATATTATACTTAATAAAATTTATATATGCAAATGCAAAAACATGTTCAAAATTCTGTAAAAAAAACTTTCAGATCGATGACAGAAATTATAGATTATACAAAAGGTGAAGTTGATTGGCACAAACCTTAATATAACCTATATGCAATTCTTCATTTTTAATGCGATTTACACATGCACATGTAGTTTTGAGCTCAATGATAACAATATGTATGACTTGTATGCTCCTCAAGAAAAAAATAAAGCTAATGTCTGTAATCACCAAAAGCAATTGATTAGTAGGAACCACTTGAAATTTGCCTCAACTTGGATTTCCATTATAACTACATTTGAACTAATTAACCATGCAGATCATAAATTTCTGCTATCAAGTAAACCATAAACCGAAAGGAACCAATAAAATATTCCTTTTCTTTTTTAAGTCCTAAATGTCCATTGAGATTGGTAAATTATGTACCTAATAAGTAGTATAAGCATTCATGAGAGTGAATTTTGTAATTTTAAGAATAAATGAGAAACATTAGTATAACATTTACTAACAAATGCAGTAAAATCATTGCATTTCCCTTCTGGTGAATGGCATAACCAAACATCATCTTGGAAGTCGTAAGTATCCAACATCAGAGCTCGAACACCATTCTGCAAGACAGATTCAAGTAAATTTAGAAGAAGCATCTCTTCACTTCCTAAAACTACTAAACTGTCTTAATTAAAGTGTAGAGTTAAACAAGGTCAGGTACATTTAACTGTTGAGTGACAGTATCCTCTTGGTTAGTAAAGGTGCTTCTTGGAACACCAGTGTGGCTTGGTTCTCCAACAATTGCATAAGAGTTGTGGGTAGTTAAATAGGCATATTTATTGAAAGGCATAGAATTATTCTGCCACAAAAAACACCATACATGTCAGCAATATGCAAGAAGATAATCAAAAAATAAATTTGGCGATATTCATCACATGTTGGCATTATTCAAGAATGAGTAATATCTACATTAAATGAAAAGCATAGAAAACAACTCTCCTGGTGCTGAGAGATTATTACGTGCGGTGTCCGGACCATCCGGAGACGAATCCGGACGTGCCACATCACCCGGTGCGAGTTCGAATTCATCTCCGGATGAATCTGGACGCCACACGTAATAATTTCCCCCTAGTGCTTGGCTAATTCCAGCAAGCATGTCATTTTACGCAAAATAAATACTAACATATTTTCTTTATAAAGTTTGTAGCATATTTTCAATTTATAGGACAAAAGTTGATCTGAGATAAACTCTTCTTATCCTCGAATCTCAAGAAGTTAAATAAATAAATTGCTATAAAGCAGGTCACAACAAAGTAGTTCAGATATATTATATAAAGAAATAGTTACTAGTATTAGAAGTAGTTGTATGGTGACTAAAGAACTTTCGATCAAAGTAGAATTATATTTGGAGTATTTTATATTGGTTTTAGAGATGCTTATAAAAATATTAAATAAAATTTACAGTATATGCTATTTGAAAATGATATACATTTGATAAGTCAGACCTTTGTTGAAGTAAAGGAAAAAAATAGAAAAATGAGGGAATTTTCTATTAACAAGAAGCTAAAGATTAGTAGAACACAGATTAACATGCATGACATGATTTTAAGTTGATTTAAAAAATATATATAATTGTTGCGTGAGAGAAATCAAGAAGGAAGAGTGAGAACCGATTTCGAGTATCTTCATCTCATTCGTTTCATAAACACCAGTGTTCAAATAAAGCAGGGAGCAATGAGAGAATTTTTAAGTGGAAAATATTATTAGTTAAAAACTGCTAGACCTTGCATAATTGAATAGTTCTGACTATTATAAAAGGAGGATATAAGGTAGTGTCCTTTACCTTAGTTGGAGAAGGCAATAATATCATGTAAAAGAGAAAGTTCTTATTGGCATGGTCGACAATGGTGACATAGAATGGCAGTTGGCATAACCTGAGATAGTTGTGGTGAAAGTCTCGAAGTAGGCATTTGTGGTTTGGGTTTTGAGAGATGTATTTGCAGTGTAGTCGAAGGTTGTGATACAGGACTTGTGGGTGATGATCATTATTGGCTCAAGAAAAACGACACTGAGTCATGAATCCCGTTTTGCAAATAGAAGATTTCATTCTCCTTAAGGCAGATTATAGTTAACCAGATTTTCCCTGAGAGTAGTATCAGGGTTTAGTTAGATATGAGTTCTTACCTCCTATGAATGCAAACTGTCATAGTTAATTACCCCTCTTATTGTGGAGAACTCTCGATTAAAAATGAATAGTTCTAGGTATTTTAGTCTTAGTTGTGGGGGAAATTGAGGTAAACTCGATCACGATCTCATGGTTTTATCGTCCCGAGTATACCATAGATTTCAGTTTACCAACAATAGTGATCATTGATCATAATGTCCAGAGAATCTGATTAGCAACCATTGGTTGACTGATCTAGCAGCATTTAGAGATTTGGGAGAGATAGATCCTCCTCTCGAATAGAGGATCAATTGTATCTTTTTTTATTTCCTCCGTTAGTTTGATTTCTTCAATAAAAAATGCTGTTTTGTTGATTTTCCATGGGATTTGTGGAGTATTTTGCTTTTTTTCGTCTCTATTGATAGTATTTACTTGAAATCTTCAAGTGTTTCCTATCACAATCACACCCCAAAAAATTACAGCAAGATCCAATCAATTTTGGGAGTTATAAATTTTCAAAGTTTTGGGTCCAAAATGGACCAATTACTTTGAAAATTCATATCACATCAATCCTAAGAGCATCCGTGTCTAGAAAAAATGCAGGGGATGCCTAAGATGCTCAAAAAAATTTCACCAAAATTATCCAATTTGGTGAAAAATGGATTTTCTATGAATTGTTGAAGTTATTGAGCAATTAATTGAATTTTTAATTCAATTTAGTAATAAAAATGGCAGCGGCACCTTTTCTTTAGCCCACGTGTGTTAGAACATGTGGCAAGACGAAACTGCTGACGCAATTTTGACTTAACCACATCAACATGGCTTCAAAGTCATTCGATCAGGCCGCGGAAGCACGGAAGGCTCAGATTAAGCAACGTGGCCCAATCTGGATGTAATGGCGGGCGTTTGAAACACAGGAACGTCCCCGGGTTTCATCTAGGCGACGTGGCATCCTGTGGGCCATCCGATCACGCGTTCAGCGCGATAGGACGATTCTGATTGAGCCAGACCGATTTCAATTTAGAAATGAACTGAAATCTTCAATTGCACATAACTTTAAAATACTCATTCAAATTCTACAAAATTTGAAACACTGACTAATGGTAATATAAATTTACAATGTATGGACTTTGGTTGCTCTATGAATTATAAATTTTGAGTAGTTTGAAATTGATTTACTAGTTAAATATTGAGTTTTCTCACCAACCAATGGATGGATTTTGATGATCATGGTCTCCATTTGCTTCTGGTGATGCCCTCTCTAACTTTGCATAAGACTTCTTAAGCTGGTTGTGGCTATATTAAAAGTTGTGTTGTAAACTACACTTTCTCCCTCTACAACTCTCTCTCTTCACTAAAATGAGGTTTTGAAGGTGGGAAATGGTGGGGGAATGGTTGTAGAAGATAGAGGAGTTGCTGGAGAGACTAGGGGAAGGGTTTTCAGTAGTGGAGGCTGCTAAGAGAATGAACTTGATAGATTGAGCTCTAGGTTTTGGTTTTCCCCCCTGAAGCCCTTGCTTTTGGAATGGAGGGTTGAGATTGCTTTGAGTGAACTCTTTGATGCCTGTCACATGTCCCAAGTTGCATGGGAACCAGGGAGAGGGCAGGAGGATGAGTGAAACTCACCTTGGCTCAAGTGATGGGGGGCCACTTCCTTTTTCCATATTAGGCTAAACCAAGGCTTGGCTTGGTTTAAGAGCTGCATTAGAGGTGGCTTTAGGTTGGATTTGGGCTGATTTACAGCAGATTAGAGCAGCATTTGGTGGAGAAAAAGTTTGCTTAGGTGGCTTGACCATTTAAACTCACTTGGAAGCTTGTTTAACAATTTGACTGGTAAAACCAGTCAATGGGGGCTGAGGTGGCATTAAAAACCAGTACATTTAGCTATTTGAGTGAGTGGCCAAGTGCTTGGAGCAATAGTATCGGAGTTTGATCAAAGACATGGGAATGTAGTGAGTTTTGACCAAGTTCTGGTGAGTTGACTTGGTCAAATTCACTTGAATTTGACTCATCAATGATTTGGAGATTTTTTATACCATGCATTGAAGTGGATTCGAGGGTTTGAAGAGGTTGATTTTAATGCAAGAAAGAGATTGGCCCAAATAGGCCTGATTTGACCAGATTTTGACTCAATTGACCAAGTTAACTAATGACTGGACCAAGGTGACCAATCAAGCTCAATTCACTATGGGGTTTTACCATAGGAGTTTGATGAAGGTCAAAGCTTATATAGAGGTCAAATGGAGATGACCAAAGTGTATGATCAATTGGGCTAACTTGGGCTAGATCAATTGAGTCAAATTGGGTCAATCACTGTCCCAAGTTACCAATGACGCATGATTTGAGGTATGGGGTTCCTAGTGAGGTAATCTGAGCATGACTAAGGTTATAGGGTTAGTGTACTGAGCTGGGCAGTGCACTAAACCCAATGGTTGTGATTTAAGGCTGATTTGGTCAACTAGGTCAGATCAAGGGTTGAATTTGGTCCAACAAGTTTACATGAGTAATTTGAAACTAATGGAGGTGGTCTCATGCTATGAAATGGTCATTTGGCTTGAAATGCCTAATTGATCACTTAAGGGATAATTTGGTCAACATGAGTTGACTTAGTCAATCATGTATGACCAAGGCTTGGATTTGAGTTCAATGCATTCGTAAAGGTGTTTAGGATGCATTAGACAAGGTTTCATGGCCTAATGTGGATGGGTCATGTTGAAGTTTGGAGAAAACTTCAATTTTTCCATTTAAGGGGCATTTTGGTCAGGTGGGCCCTTGGTCAACCTTAGGTCAACCATGATCTACAAAAGATTCAATTTTATGTTTAATATGTCATAAAGATGATTATGGATATATTCAAAGGTTTTAGGAAAGGTCTCATCTATGATGCACGGACACGGACACAGCGACACGGACACGACACGACACGGACACGGCTTTTTTTGAAAATATAAGACACGGGTACAGAGCGGACACGGCAATACATTTTTTTATATAATGTATATATGTTAATGTAATATCATATTAAAAATGACAAACAATAATAAATGAATGACATGATAACTTGTCTAGCTTCTAATATAAAATATTTAGTACAAAATATCTAGTATAACCACAAAAATATAAGTAAATAATAACTTACTACAACATCAAGCATTCAAGCTTCAACTACTAAGATTAGCTTTAGAGGTTTGTTTTTGACCTTCAATATCATCATCATTGAATATCACTACTTTTAACTCTGATTCAACAAGAGAAAGATTTGTAATTGTGCAAAAAGAGAGGAGATGAAAAAACCTTCATTGCCAAAGAGAAATGAAAATGAGAATATTCGATGAATGGGTATTAAATGCAGACGTTGATATGGTGTTGTGGATATGAAATAAGAAATTTAATTTAAATCTCGCCAAATATAAGAAATTATATTTTAAAATAATTATAAAATATTTAAGATACGCGTGTCGGACACGTGTGTCCAATTTGTTTTTAATATTTTTTTAATTGGACACGTTTTCGGCGTGTCCGACACGTGTCGGAGGAGTGTCGGACGAGTGTCGTGTCGGACACGGTGTCGGACACTACACGCCTCTTTGAGGAGAAGTGTCGGTGCATCATAGGGTCCCATGGTCAAATTCCATCAGATGCAAGAACCAGTGGCATATACGATAAATATTTAAATGTTTACATTCTTTGAAATTCAATTAAGTTTTTGAAATTATAGGTCTTAGATTGGCCTCAAATTTAGAGGTTTGACTAGATATGCCTAATCAATATTCAACTGATGGATCATGAATTGGAAGTCATTTGACTTGGCTTTGAGGTGATTGTAAAATCACTCAAAAAGAGTTATGGAACATAGGCTTTTGGCCTTGACTTTGGGTTTGAGATTTTGGATTTGATCTTGGTTTTGGATTTGGTTTTAATTGGTGAACCTCATACAAAGATGAGGTCAACAACTACACCATAAATTTCTACGCCACAAATGTATTGGTGCTAATAGATCAAAATTTTGATGGAATAATTTAGAGAAAGTTCCTTATCTTTAATTTGTAAGAGGGAATACAATTCAATGGAGTCAAAGACAAAGAAGAGGAGTTCGTGCACGTCAATCGATAGATAAAGGGAGTTTGTGTGCTTCAATTGACGCGAAGATGACTTCAGTTATCAATTATATTTTTTCATGCATTTTATTCGATGATTATTATACGACAAAGACAAAAGAAAAGAAGAAGAGGCAACTGTTGTTTGACGCAAACAAAGGAGGGGGTTCGCTTGATTGAGCATCTGTATTTGTTCAATTTGATCGAAAATGAAGAGTTGTGCATTTTTGCATGACCAAAATGTCTAGAGTCGGAATTATAAAAAAGAAGAAATAGGCTATTCGACACAAGGGAAGAAGAAAACAAGTTTGTGAGGCAATGATCACATTTCTGGAAATAAGATATCAGAGTGTAAGAGATAGGTAAGTAAATATGTTGTTTGGTATAGAAAAAAAGATGATATAATTTCAAATTAAATTAATTTATGCGATTGAGTTCCATAGGGAAGAAAAAGATTGATAGATCTAATTCGACGAAAAGGAAGAAAAAGTAAGGTAATAAAGGAAATTCATTTGAACATCATTTCAATCCTTTTTCATAGAATATATAATGTAGGCAGGGGGGGGAGGGCGGTTCAAATCAAACCCAAAAAAATTTGGTTTTGACTTCCCTTGAGTTTGCTGGCTCATTAAATTTTGAGCTAAAATTTAGTTCATTTATGAGCTGGTTTTTAGTTCATTGAACTAAGAGTTAATTCATTATGAGCTATGTTTTTAGTTCACTTTTTAATTTATTAGTAGCTCATTAATTTTTGTCTCTTCTCCTTCCCCTTGTCTATTTGTTTCTCTATGTTGGCTGTTTTCCATGCTTGGCTCCTTGGCTTCCAGGTTGGCTGTTTCCGTGCCTTGGCTCCTTGGCTTCCTCAGTGGGCTGCTGGTTTTCCGTGCTGGGTGGCCTTTCCCGTGCCCTGGTGCCTCGATTCCGTGCTTGGCTTCTTGGGTTTCCGCGGCTGCCTTTTCGGGTCTTGGCTGGGCTGTTTCCCGTGAAGTTGGGGGGGCTTTTCCGTGGTTTGTGTTGCTTGGATTCCTGTGGGAATTCAATTATGTGGCTGTTTGTATTCCCCTCTCATGCCTATTTATATAGATGTTTTGGAATGTTTTAAGGTAAGTTTATGATGTGATTTTTGGAAAGAAACCTGAGGGTTTTTAGAAAAACTTGCGAGCTTTGTCCACTTCTTCTTCTTCTATCTCTTGGGGAGACTTGCGAGTTCTTGCCACCCTTCTTCTCGGCTTCTAACCTCTTTCGTCTCTCCGCAAGTTTACACCCCACCTGCATCCTTCTTCTTTTGGAAAGCAAGTTTAGGGTTTCTTGTTTGAGTCAAGTTTGTAAGAGTCTTTATTTGTAAGTCATTTTATTATATAAAGTTTTGGTTTATAGAATTTGTGTCTTTTTGAGTATTTTTATGTCTTTATTTTGCTCCTAGAAAGAGTTTATTTTGTGATCAAAAATTTGGGTCCCTTCCCAAATTTTTGATTACATCATTTTGGTATCAGAGTAAGTTAGGAAGTCCTAGGCATGTGAATAGGTCTGTCAAGTAAGTCTTGTAAGTCTTGTGAGTCAAGTCAATCCTGGTGAGTCAAGTCTTATTGTGTAAGTCTTGTGAGTCGTGTGTGTCTTGATGTCATGTTAGTTATAATGTAAGTTTTGTTTTGAGTCATGTTGTCAGTTTTGGTGTCAAGTGAGCAATCTCAAGCCTTGGTGTCTCTTGATGCAACGCCTTCAGAACAAAGCTAACTCATCGGGAGATGAGTTCTTAAGAAGGGGAGTCTGATGTAAGCAAGGGGGGGGGGGTCAAATCAAATAAAAAAAAAATTTAGTTTTTACTTCCCTTGAGCTTGCTAGCTCATTAAATTTTGAGCTAAATTTTAGTTTATTTATGAGCTGATTTTTAGTTCATTGAACTAAGAGTTAGCTCATTATGAGCTATGTTTTTAGTTCACTTTTTAATTTATTAGTAGCTCATTAATTTTTGTCTCTTCTCCTTCCCCTTGTCTATTTGTTTCCCTATGTTAGCTGTTTTCCGTGCTTGGCTCCTTGGCTTCCACGGTTGGCTGTTTTCGTGCCTTGGCTCCTTGGCTTCCTCGGTGGGCTGCTGGTTTTCCGTGCTAGGTGGCCTTTCCCGTGCCCTGGTGCCTCGATTCCGTGCTTGGCCTCTTGGGTTTCCGCGGCTGCCTCTTCGGGTCTTGGCTGGGTTGTTTCCCGTGAAGTTGGGGGGGCTTTTCCGTGGTTTGTGTTGCTTGGATTCCTATGGGAATTCAATTATGTGGTTGTTTGTATTCCCCTCTCATGCCTATTAGATGTTTTGGAATGTTTTATGGTAAGTTTATGATGTGATTTTTGGAAAGAAACCTGAGGGTTTTTGGAAAAGCTTTCGAGCTTTGTCCACTTCTTCTTCTTCTATCTCTTGGGGAGACTTGCGAGTTCTTTCCACCCTTCTTCTCGACTTCTAACCTCTTTCGTCTCTCCGCAAGTTTACACCCCACCTGTATCCTTCTTCTTTTGGAAAGCAAGTTTAGGGTGTCTTGTTTGAGTCAAGTTTGTAAGAGTCTTTGTTTGTAAGTCATTTTATTATATAAAGTTGTGGTTTATAGAATTTGTGTCTTTTTTAGTATTTTTATGTCTTTATTTTGTTCCTAGAAAGAGTTTCTTTTGTGATAAAAAATTTGGGTCCCTTCCCAAATTTTTGATTACATCAATATATTATAAAAAAATTATTAAAACATAACTTAATAATTAGTTCACTTTTTCCATTGTCTTTGATGATGTTTGATGTAATCAACAATGTCTTTGATGATATTCGATGTGTTTGACACCGTCTTTGATGACGTTCGATGTATTGGACATTGTCTTTAATGATGTTTGATGCTTTCAACGTTGCCCTTGAAGACATTAGTTATTTCTGACATTATTTTGATGTTGTTTGACACCTTTAATGTTATTTTGGATAGGTTACGACCTGCATATTGTAGTTGAGGCAAATTGAAGGCAAATAAGAGTGCTCTCCAAAAGTAAGGTAAAAGTTAAATTATTATTGTTAATTTAATTAAAATTTTTAATGTGAAAAATATTCCTAAGCTAGCTAAGTAAATTGACTTAATCATGTATTCGATGGTTGGATTGTGCACTAAAGAATGATGAATAAAAATTTTATAAAACTTTGAAGTAGAAGATTTGACCTTCTAAAAGACTAAAAGAAATTGAGTTTGGTTATTACACTTTAATTTTACAGCAATTATAGTTCTATTTATGATTCAACGCACATACTGGCTTGACATCTTATATGAGTACTTATTAATCTTAGTAATATTGTTTTACATTAAAATAAAGAACTAAATAAAATTCAATGGAATATAATTCACATTAAATGTGATATAATTATATTGAAATTAACATATATAGAAATGCATATGTAATGAATAAAATATGATAGTGAAAGAAATATACTAAAAGGAAAAGGCAAATGCATGCAAATACACAAATTCACCCCTTTATGATATTAACCAAGGTTGTGAAAACCGGACCGGACAACGAACCGGAAGAGAGAGGGGTTCACGGTTCGACCGGTTCGACCGGTCGAACCGTGGTCGAACCGGATGACGTAATAAATAATTATATTATTAAAATTTAATAAAATAAAAATCAGATAATATAATTATATGAGCATTTAATAATATTTATAAATTTTTATACATATAAATATCATTTAATAATAATATATTTATAAGAATAACACTTAATATAATATATAAATTTATAATATAAAAAATTTATGATCATTAATATAATTTAAATAATTGAATATATGACCATTTAATAATATTTATAAATTTAAAAAATATATATATATATATAATAATATAATACAAAATTATAAATATAAATATCATTTAAAAATAATATATTTATTTATATATTTTATAATTTAATATATTTATAAAAATAATATTTAATATAATATATAAATTTATAATATTAATATTTTATAATATAATTATTATAATATATATTATAGCAAATTTATAATACATATTATCCAAATTTGTAGCCCAACTAAGCAAAAATTTAAAGCCCAACTAAGAAAAAATTTGAAGCCCAAATAAGCCCAAATTCACATTCTAAAGTATTCATGCAAGTATGCAACTTTTTTAGTCCCACATCATAGGGGGAGGTGGAAGATCCTTCCTTGAACCCTTTATAAAGTGAGAAGTACACTCTTTTGGCAAAACAAATTATGTGGGATATTTAATTTATCTTGCATGAATTATGATGAAATTATTCATCATATTTAATAAAAATATTTTAAAAAGTTTAAAAAATTTTAATAAACTAAAATATAAATTAAAATTTTAATTAAAACAAAAAAAAATATTTTTTACAAACCGGCCGGTTCTTTCCAACCCGGACCGGTTCAACGGTTCACCGGTTGAACCGCCGGTTCAATCCGGTTTGATCCGGTTCTATGCAGAGCCGGTTTTGAAGTTGGATCGGACCGGCCACCGGACCGGTTCACGGTTGAACCGGTTGAACCGGCCGGTCCGGTCCGGTTTTCAAAACATTGATATTAACTGTGAAAATAGAAATCATTATATCGTAATTGGTGCAATATTAGATGATGCTCCTGAATTAAATAACATAGTAAAAGTTATACATTGTCAAATGTAATATCAAAGAATTTGGTATGTAAAATAACGTTTATTTTATCATTATTCGTATTAAATTTCTCTCAAATGAAAGATTTAATGATCAAGCTAGTTCAACCAATTTAGGGGCCTTTATACATCCAGATTGGATGATTTGTGTCCATGGATTCATCATGATGTCTCGGATCATATGACACTCTCTTACTCAATCTAAGCTTATTTAGTTTCTGATTTAATTTTTCTGAGTAAATTAAATAGCTCTTGAATCCTTTTGAATTGCCTTAAGATTTCTGCATTGCATCAAAAGTTGTGCTTGTCAAATAGATTTTATGATCCTCACAATCATGATCAATCAATATATTTCGAACTCTAGGTAAATTTTGATAAAAAGTGCCTTGAGTCTACTTTAAAATTTGAAATATAAGATCTAGAAATAATTTTGGTCAGCCAAAAATTACTAGTAGCCATGTTGTGTGGTAGAAATGAGAAAACTAAGTTGGTGAGTGTTAAAACTAAAAAAGACAATGTTTATGATTGGTCACTTTACATCTTAGATTGTTTTTGTTTCATATGTATGCAAATTTATTACTTCACAATTCAATAGAAAATTAATATGTCATACATTAACATATTATTTGATTAGTATGCAAAAAAATCAGTTAAATATTTATTTTTATTTTACGCAATTTTTTTTATTATTATTTTGAGGCTTACACCTCAAAATGTCATAAGACTTATGCTTGAATTATGGACAAAAAATGCCTCAATACCCATGATACGTTCTAAAAAATTATCTAAATCGGGCGCGAATCTCGATGCAAAATCAAATTGGAAACTTCAAAAATTAATTCGGAGACCATCCGAACTCCGATTTCAGCAAACTTATAGTCGAACTGAGCGTCTCGGAAATGTGAACCCAACGACATCAAATTCAACTCGATCTGAGCCCAAATAGGTCCGAATCATGGACCCGAAGCGCTGTTGGAAGGTTCAAACCGCAATTTGAGATACCAAACGGTCTTCGATTTTAACGAGCTTATACTCGAATCGAACGGCTCGACGAGACGAATCCAACGAGCCCAAGATAGCCGAATTCTGACATCTCTGAGGCCTCCAAAAGCCTTACGAACGGTCCATGATCAAGGGGTTCAATATCGGCCGTTCATTCAACCACTCCCAACTAACCCTTGATCCTCCACCTATTTACGGGCTATGCCATGCCCAAAATCTATAAATAGAGCCCCCTCTTCTCTTGAAAGGGGAACCCCCGGAGCTTAAGGAAAAAAGAGAGAGATCGGAGATCGCTCTTACTTCTTAGCCTCCTCGACCACCGCCGGAGTTTCGCCGGACCACCGCCGGACCACCACCTAACGCCGTCACTCCGCCGGACCACCACCTGACGCCCTGTGCTCCACCGGACCACCGCCTAACGCCGTCATTCCGCCGGACCACCACCTGACGCCCTGTGCTCCACCGGACCACCACCTGACGCCCTGTGCTCCACCGGACCACCGCCTAAGCCGTCATTCCGCCGGACCACCACCTGACACCCTGTGCTCCACCGGACCACCGCCTAACGCCGTCACTCCGCCGGACCACCACCTGACGCCCTGTGCTCCATCAGACCACCGCCTAACGCCGTCATTCCGCCGGACCACCACCTGACGCCCTGTGCTCCACCGGACCACCGCCTAACGTCGTCACTCCGCCGGACCACCACCTGACGCCCTGTGCTCCACCGGACCATCGCCTAACGCCGTCATTTCGCCGGACCACCACCTGACGCCCTGTGCTCCACCGGACCACCGCCTAAGCCGTCATTCCGCCGGACCACCACCTGACACCCTGTGCTCCACCGGACCACCGCCTAACGCCGTCACTCCGCCGGACCACCACCTGACGCCCTGTGCTCCATCAGACCACCGCCTAACGCCGTCATTCTGCCGGACCACCACCTGACGCCCTGTGCTCCACCGGACCACCGCCTAACGTCGTCACTCCGCCGGACCACCACCTGACGCCCTGTGCTCCACCGGACCATCGCCTAACGCCGTCATTTCGCCGGACCACTACCTAACGCCCTGTGCTCCACCGGATCATCACCTAACGTCGTCACTCCGCCGGGTCATCATCTGACGCTCTACGCTCTGTCAGTCTTTCACTTGAAGCTCTCATCTTTGCCAGGCCATCATTGAAGATTCTCACATTTGCTAGACCTTCATCTAAGGCCCGAAGTTTTTGCCTTATCATCATCTAAGGCTTGAAGTCCTGCCAGACCATTACTCGACACTCGGACTTCAATTGTATAGTTGTTATCTGTAATCTGATCGTCTTTAGAGACGAATCAGCCCATTGTAAACAACTCAAGTTCTAGTGAAATCTTTTCAACTGGGCTAGGCCCCGTGGTTTTTTCCCTTTTAAGGGTTTTCCACGCAAAAAATCTTTTGTTCTCTGTGTGTGAACTGGATATCCGTATAACGCTAAGACGAACAATTAAAACTCTATCGCCGCGTATATTCTAGTCCGCAACAACCCAATTTTAAACCTTGTTTTGAAGTTGTTCATAAAGAAGACGCACAAAATAGAGTGTTAATACCTCATGTAACATCATTCATCAAGAATGAATTTAGGAGGAGGATTCATGAAACCAATCCCAAACTATTGAGATAAGGCTAATGATGATAATGATCAAGTCAAAATATGTGGTTTTAAATGGAAAAATCAAGATGCCTATTTCATTCAGAGATATGGCTAAGAGATAAAGGGAGTTATAATTTCTTCTCCCCAAATAGTATCCATTAGAAAAATAGTTCACAAACCATTGCAGTAAAAATGCATGATTTAAAGGAAAAACAAAGCATCATAAAATCAAGCCTACACCACCTACATGCTCAGAAGTGGTTGAGATTTTAAAGGATATAAAAATATGAAAATTTTGATTTCTTCTACACCTAAGGATCTTAAAATTTGTCATTTAGAAGAAATAAAAAACTACCAACCATTTCAGAGCCCACGTCAACTTTAGTTAGCAAAAGTAGAACTAAAAGTTTGACTGAACAAGAAGCTGAATCTCTTAATCAGAAGATTTCTAGAGTTGGCCTAAGCGCAAATACGTTTTTAGCATTTTGTTGATATTTGCATGATAACAGTATTATGTTTTAATTGGGCAAAAGCTTTAAACAACTCTTAGGGTAAAAGAAATACTGGTAAATGCCTACTGAACAGTTGTTGGTATCCTAACTCCAACCTAAGAATAAATTTAACAATTTTTAAGTAAATAAATCAGCAATCTGGCAATTTTGAGCAGGTATTGGTCAACAAAAACTTTACCCTTAGATTAGAAAAACAAATTAGGTAAATATAATACCATCAAACACCAATCTGAAAATGCATAGTTATAAGAGATCAAAAGGTAATTAATCTGGCTTATTTCCTACCTACCAACAAGTAATACTTGGCCTAAAACATATAAAAGAATTAACCTTATTTAAAAGTATTCGTAAGAAAGATGAATTTACAGATATGAATACCTGTAATAGCATATACTACTTGTGCATCCACGTAAATACAGAGGAGAAATGATGCGGACATCCAACCGTCCATGTCAATCCGAGGAGCTGAAGATCGACGACCGAGATCACTTTGTTTTATTTTAGTTTATTAAGTGTATTTTAATTTAGTTTTGCAATTTCTCTTTTTACCCTCTTGTCTTATGTAAACCCAAGGGGCGAATGTGTCTTTTAATTTCTCTTGAGGCCTATATATAGAGGCTCCTTCTCTTGTATTTGGATGATGGATTATTAATAAAATTTGTATTTTGCACTTGTGTTCTTTAGGAAGAACGTTAGTGAAATCCCTGTGGGAGGGAGTCGGAGTTTCCACCAGCCGCAGGATGGGTCCGGGCTCGTGGTGTGAAGTCCCTTGGAGAAGGGCAACGTAGTACCCGTTAGCCGCAGGATGTGTCCGGGCTCGCGGTTGTATCTTTGATATTTTGTTTATTTGCTTCTGTTCCTTCTTATTGCTCTTCGTCATTATATTCATCTTCCTCCTCCTCCCCATCTTCGTTTGGCCGCCGGATTCTAGCTTCACCCGAAAACCCCATCTTTTTTCCCATGACGGTAATCTCAATATCTTCATGGCTTTTCATAATTCACCCTACGAGAAATTAGAAAGGATTGATTCAAATTTGAAATTCAAATTTTGAATTTCAATTCTTTCCAAAGTTGGAAATTCTTAGTTAGGAAAGTGCTATGCATGATTCAAATTTAAATTCAAAGAGTTTGGATTTAGTCATAACCTTCCTAGTATATTTTTCTTCTTTGGAAACTCCCCAAACCTTGCCCAAATCCCCTCCCTCCTCCTCCACCTAGCCGCCGATCCAACCTCCTTTTCCCCCATTCATGCTCGTTTCCTATTTTAGATTGAGTTGAATGAGGGTAGATTTGAAATTCAAAATTGATCATTGTGAATTTCAAATTTTTTTTCCTAATTTGATAAATCTATTTTAGGAAAGTCTTTAGTTAAATCAATTTGGATTTTCAAATTCAAATGGATTTTCACTAATTGATTTCTTATTTTTCCAAACCTGTCATGTTCCCCAAATCACCTCCTCACATCCCTCTTTGACTTCATTAGCTGCCGGCCTAGGAAATAATTCCTAAAGGAATTGTTTCCTAAAAACCCCACCTCATCCTTTTGGAAACAATTGAAACCTCACCCCTCTTGGCCGTACTCCTCTGAAACTTTAATTCCTAAATTAATTCCTAAATCAATTAAGGGAATTAGGAATTAAATCCCACCTCAGCCTCTCTATCCCGCCAACTCCCCCTTCATGCTCCACCGCCCCCTCATCTCTCTTATGTGCACTAGAGAACCCTCTAGTCCAGAACCCGTGCAGGGAAAGTTGCTCTCAGTTTTCCATTCACAGTAAGGCTAGACTTCTCCCCAATTTCCCTATGTTCTAGCCCTCCAAAATCTGAAAAAATCATCTCAGATTTTGTTGGAAATCTGAAGCTGTTTTCAGCTTTTGTGGAAGGACTTGGAATTTTGGAGAAGAAATACTCTCCAGAGAAAATCCTCCTACCTGTTCTACATCAAGAAAATTCCGAATTTTCATGGATGTAGGCTAAAAAGGTGAACAATCATCTAACATAGCAACAAAAGATGCTTTTTCAAATCAACAATGATCAGAAAATTTGATACCAACAAGAGATTCATACATGGAAACAAAAAAGAATAACCAGAAATTAAAAAATGTTGTAAAATAGTAGGAACTTTGTTCTGTAAGTCAATTCATATGAGTGAATTCAGCAATATAAATGAAACATATAAAATTAAGAAGATTGTACATTAGTACTGAAAAAGATAGAAAAGAATTACCACTAACTTAAACTGATCAGTGATCATAGAACGAACACATCTTGAACCAAAGGACCCATCGAGACAAGAGAAGCAATAGGTACCAACCCCACAATCGCTGTCGGATGAGCAAGGATCAAGAAGCTACAAAAATTAAAGCCCATTCAAACCAATTAGTAATATAAACCCATGAAATAACATTCCTTCAGTATTTGAAGCTTATAAAACAGGGAGAAAAAGGCTTCAACAAGATTGAAGAAGATGAACAGAGAATACAAAAGAAGCTAAGCCTTAAATAGATATAGGAAGGAGGTAGGGGTGTCCAGATTTTATGTGATGGTATTATACTAGATGATATCGAATTTATTTTGCTTCATCGTGGACGCTTGTATTGTGGAATTTTTCTGATTTGGAGTTAATCAAGCGATGAAAACTTTGGCTGCCTACTAACACTTTTTGGGCTACTATTTTTTGGGACTTCAAGCCAATTAAAGCAAACTCACGGACACGGCACACATAACATATGCAAGTTTCGAATTTGAGATCTCTTGATTAGCCGTCAAAGCTCCCAACCAACAAATCAAATCAAGCTGAGTTGCAGCTACTTTGTGCTATGAGTTTTTTTTGTGAGCTCAAATGTTCCTAAATTGTAACAGTTATTTTTTTTCATATTTTGGAGCATTTCTTGCTCTGATTGTAGCTGCACACTTATAAATCATTTTTATAGACAATGATATGAGGCCAATGGCCCTCAATTTTCCGCAAAACAAAAAAGAATTTGAGTTCTAGACAAATCGTATAAGATTCGAGCCAATTCAAATCAGCTAAGCGACTAAAAAAAATCAAGTTCTAGTCGAGTTGTGAGTTCTAATCAATAAAAAAATAATAAGCAACTAGAAATAAATAATTGAACTGTTTAGTTTTTTTTATTGTAAAACTAAAATTATTATTCTTCCAAGTTGTTGCATCCAAATCAGTATCCAGCTGGCAAATGCCATTATCAACATCGGAAGTACTGAAGCCACCATCCAGTTTGGTGGACTTAAATTCTCAACAGCTACTGCAAGAGTTGCGGTCATTCCTGTATACGGCGTAAATTCTGAAAAGCCTGCTAGGAGGCCCCATTCTGCTATGACTACTATGCAGCGTGCGCATCTGCCAGCACCACGAACCATTGCAAGGGACGTTCTTTAAGGAAGAATTTCTGTCTTTAAAGATTATCCCAGTCGAAAATCCCAACTACAAAGAGGGTTGTTGCTGGAAGGATAATTTCTGTAGTGAATGAAAACACCAACACCTCACCAAAGGAATCTATAGAACTTGGGAGGTATGATGTTGAAGCTTCCTCATTTGGAGGAAAGCTTAATAGAAGACAGAGGAGGAGGAGAAATGTAGAGCTGCGAGCTCAACAATTGCCACTCTCAGCCCATCCTTCTAACCTACTGGCCCAAGAGTCAGAGACATATGTTCCCACTCAGAACAAGTTTGTTAATCTGAAGTGGGTAAAGAGGACCAGCTCCTCCAGTGAGCTCAAACAATCTTTCTAGGAGCGTCAACTCCAAGCTCCGAGCCCTCAGAAAACAAGAGAGCCCGAAATATTGTCTGCCCGAGTGTACAAGGTGATGAATACAGTAAAGGAGAAAGGGCCTATGAAGAAGTTTTAGAGGCCGTTGATGATCGAGGCCAGGAGAACCCCTCTGAGAGAGCTGCCATCTGTTGTGGTAGAAAAGAAGAGAGAAAGAAAATAAGCTTCGCGTGAAGCACATCGAGGCGTGACACTTAGACCGTATGTCTAATAATCCGTCGCCGGAAGGGCCAGCATAAGAGAAAGCATATATGGAGGCTTAAACCTCATAGAGAGAAATTTTATAAAGAAAAAAGAGTATGTTCAAGCATGACATTCGATGCAGCTTCACGGAGATCCACCCCCGCCCATAGAAGTTGTCAGAAATGGGTCTAAAAGAAGGCCCATAGTGACAGTAACCATGACGGTCGACACGCTGGAGAATCCTCCAAAGGATCTCTTCACTCACCAGCACCGTCAATGGAAGAAGCCAATTTTAACCATAGTCCACAAATCGAAGAATTCTTCATCCCAAGCAATGAACTAGAGATCCAGTGGCAACATCGCTCGAAAATCCGGGTACAAGAAAAGGAAGAGAATGAAAAGGATACTATTTAACTTGAAGTGGTTTACATGGTAAGCCATTTCGATGGCGACAACAGTAATGATGAGGATGATCGACAATCGCCGTCATGTGGACGTGCTCGCCGACGCCACTACAGAGTTGGATCCGTTGCCAGCAGAAGTGCCCGATCCTTAGGAGGAGAGGAAGAGGACGATGAAAATCCCCTCACCGTCAAAGCTATTACACTTGCAGAAATGATGAGGCAAGTGAGGAGACAAATGAGGATGAATGATAGAAAAATCTCTCAGTTGAATGAGAAAATGACTGAGATGATGATTCAGATGACGACGATGATGGAGATGATGCAGAAGTTCGCTTCTATAGGCCCTACGCCAGCTCAGCCAGGCAATCAAGCTGCGAGCAGCACTCCAGCAAACCCACAAAATCCCCAAGCGCCCTAAGCCTCAAGATTAAAGGGCTTGCCAGAAGGCGGTAAAGAAGCCGATGACCTAACCCACTAGCATACGCCACAAAATGTGGCAAGCACCTCCGAGCCTGTAACGGTCACATAGCTAGAGGGCTTAATCAGTGAAAAAATTAAACCATTATACCCTCTGAACAGACAGAGAAGTCGATAGGCAAAGGTCGCCCATACCCAGTAGGAATACGATCAGGTGTCATATCCGAAGGGATATTCTATTCCAAAATTCAATACTTTCAACAACAACAATAATCTCATACAACACCTAATACAGTTTAAAGCACATGCGGGATTACGAGAGGCAATAACGCTCTATTGTTTTGGCAATTCATCAACAACTTAACAACAACTACTTTTGAATGGTATGTTGAACTACCAAATGATTATGTAAAGACGTTTACAGAATTAGAAGCTTTATTTGTGAAGAGAATCGGCAGTGTGACGGAGAAGACTACCATCGTTGATCTTGCCTTGGATAAGAGAAAGAAGGACGAGACAGTGATGAAATATATGACCCGTCGGCGCAATCTCAGCATGAAATGCGAATAACAACATGAAAAAATCATGCAGTCCAATTGTTGATGGGAAACATAGATGACAAATGCAACCCTTTGTGTTGCATGACTTCCATTACAATCTTCCAAGATCTGCTGGACAGGGTGGCAAAGTCTAAAAAATTAAACTTATCAAAATTAAAAAGGCACTCTGATATACCCAAAAAGGTCAAAGCCCTTAATGCTAGGAAGAGTTAAGCCTACTCCACATTCTCTTTCAGAACTGATAAGAGAAATAGGTGGCGTATGATGTTGACAAAAGCAAACGGGCAATATACAATATAGATAAAGGCAACCAGCCAATGCAGTGTGATGATAAGCCAAAACAAGCCTACAATTCTAACCCTTAACCACAACTAGAGCTTGGGGGAAATGATAAGCCTCAAACCTTTCCTGGTGGAGGGGAGCACCTGAGACAAACAATGGGAGCTTGTGATAGAACTTTCTCATCCCTCAAGAAGAAAATGAATAAGGAATATTCATTCAAAAGGAAAAGTATTACCAAACTATTCCGACAGGCACTCAAGGCTGGTTTGGAATTGTCAGAATGCAAAAGGCCTGAAGAGTCTAAAAGCATATTGGAGACCCAAATTACTGCACGTATCATCGGGCAATCAACCAATCAATATAAGATTGTTAGTCTTTAAAGACTAACTAGAGAAGAAGTACAAAAGGGGAGATTTCACGTTGTCATATAACATTTTAATTCATCCCAGAAAAGAATCCACTCAGGTGGTCACGCCGTACTCCCGCCTAAAGAACTGACATAAAAAGAACTGATTCAAGAAGAACAATAAGAGAGTATGGTCTCCAAGAAGGCAACTAAAATGTTAAAGAAGCTAAAAGGAGTACCTGATGTTAGGTGAAAATCTCCTACTGAGCTAGTGTTAAATTTAAGTGGTTGTCTGTCACACATGCATCCACCTCCAAATATCACTCTAGCCAAGCTAGCTCATCTAAGTCTGGTAAAACAAAATCAAAGTTTTACAAAAATAAAGTCAAACCAAAGAAGTCTAAAGAGAAGAAGACAGCAACCCAAAAGACTATCGATAATTTGGGCGAATATTACCAGACAACGAGGCGACCTATTAAGCTTGTTGACTCCATGAAAGAGCTTAAAATAAATGAAAACAAAGAAGAAGCAGATGATGGATCGCTTCCTACGGAGACATGCAAGTCATCTCGACGACATTAGAGATATTGGCTAGGGCGGAATATGCTGAAGAAGCGGCCCCTGAACCCTGTCTAATGGTGTCACCAATGGATTACAGTTCAGAAGAAGATCTGTATTTTTCAAATGAAGATGATTAAGATCCCAACATAGTGTCGCAAATGGAGCAGGTGAGACTGGAGGGCAATTCTTAGTCCACAAGTAAATCTCTAGACGTGACAATGGCCAACTCTGAAAAAAAAATGCTTTATCAAATGAGTCTGATCCAGATGAAGTGGCCTATGTACTGTTGAGAAGTGGTAAGATATTGTCGTATTCACCAAAGAATGGGGTCCCAATTAAAGATAAAGGGAATGAGATAATTGTTAATGACGACATTATCCCTAAAGACCCTAAGAAGAAAGACGCTTCAGCTAAAGGGATAGATTATAACATCTTATCTCATCTAAGAAAAATCTCAACACAACTCAGTATATATAATGCCCTTGTAATGTATAAAGATCTTCGGGAGACTCTGATTTAGGCTCTCAAAGACCCCGAAAGATATGAGGTGTATTTGTTGAGCGTAACATGACAGATATGCTACAAGCTTGGAATGAACCCATCATCACCTTCGCCAAAGACAACATGATGCTCAGAACGAGCAAATCACAATCGCCCTCTATACGTTATTGTAAAAAGTGACGGCATCACAATCAGTCGGATCCTAGTCGATCTCGGGTCTTCCATAAATCTCATAAGTTTAAAAACATTGAAATCACTATGCCTCGACATGCAGCATCTCTGGCAAGATAAACTGATGGTGCATGGCTTCAACGAGAAGGAGCATAGTTATAAGAGATCAAAAGGTAATTAATATGGCTTATTTCCTACTACCAACAAGTAATTCTTGGCCTAAAACATAAAAAAGAATTGACCTTATTTAAAAGTATTCGTAAGAAAGATGAATTTACATATATGAATACCTGTAATAGCATATGTTACTTGTGCATCCACGTAAATACATAGGAGAAAATTCCAAATTTTCGTGGATGTAGGTTAAAAAGGTCAACAATCATCTAACATAGCAGCAAAAGATGTTTTTTTTAACTCAACAATGAACAAAAAAATTTGACGCCAACAAGAGATTCATTAACATGGAAACAAAAAAGAATCACCAATAGTTAAAAACTGCTGTAAAATAGTAAGGAACTTTATTCTGTAAGTCAATTCAGATGAGTGAATTCAGCAATATAAATGAAACATATCAAATTAAGAAGATTATACATTAGTACTGAAGAAGATAGAAAAGAATTACCGCTAACTTAAACTGATCAGTGATCATAGAACGAACAAATCTTGAACCAAAGGACCCATCGAGACAAGAAGCAAAAGGTACCAACCTCACAATCGCTGTTAGATAAGCAAGGATCAAGAAGCTACCCAAATTAAAGCCCATTGAAACCAATTAGTAATATAAACCCATGAAATATCATTCCTTCAGTATTTGAAGCTTATAAAACAGGGAGAAAAAGGCTTCAACAAGATTGAAGAAGACGACAGAGAATACAGAAGAAGACGACAGAGAATACAAAAGAAGCTAAGCCTTAAATAGATACAGGAAGGAGGTAAAACAAAAATTCGATATTAAGAATTTGAGTTTGACATTGCACCGGTTAGGCTTGTTCTTTTTTTTTAATAATTTGTTGAAGCTGCACTGCATTGGAATTTCTTTTGATGAGTCTTCGGTACAAACTTTTATGTGATGGTATTGTGCTAGACGAATCAAGTGTTTTTCATGTTACATCCTACAGGTTTGATTGAGTCAGATTTGGATTGAAATTTTAAACCTTTTATTAAGAGACTGGGACTCCAGTTCATTCTACCTATATCCATCAGTTTTCTTTTATGGAATCCAAACTGAGCCTAAAGTCTGAATGAAAGAGATTCAAGCAAAAGATTGAGAATAAAAAAGAAAAAAGAGTAAAGAGAAAGAGATTGAAGTAAACGAAAAACGCCAAGGCAACGAATAGGAATGATGAAGGTCACGCCGCACACAGCGGCCGGCATCAACTCGGCGGCCATGTCTGCAAATGCCGTGGAGGTGACGTTTAAAAGAAAACATTTTACAACTGCATTAATTTAAAGAAAACAAAAACAGATAAATTTATGTTTTAAACATACATCACCAGTGCGAGCAGAAGAGGGGAATGGACATTGCCGATCGCTGTCGAAGGATTTTTCTATTGCAATGTGTACGTCACGCTCCTGCTTGCTGAGTACCCCTTTTCAAGGAGACGAACTTGAAATTATATATATATATATATATATATATATATATATATATATATATATATATAATTTAAGAGCATTTTGTTTTTACTTTTTATCTTTAAATCAATCATTTTTTTGTATTTTTATTTTTAAAATAAATTAAGCTATATCTAATTAGTGAAAATTACTTTTAGTTGGGTTTTATAAACTTTTAATTTTTAAAATAAAATTTATCTCATATTGTTTCATCTACAGTCACCCACCGCTATTTATGGCTCGCTACCGCATACTAAATGATCTCGTGCTTAATAAGATATTAAATATATTTTTATTTTATATAAAAAATAAATAAAGCTAAGAAAATAGAAAGATTCTAAAAAACCTATTACTAAATATTAAAATAATTAAGCATTAATTATTATGAATAGTCAAAGTATTGATTAGTGTTTATAACTTAATGATAAGTTTAATTAAGGTGAATATAAATTAATTGTAATAATTAATATTTAGATGAAATTGCTTACTAAATAATTAAAACTTAATAAGTTAATTTTAAAAAATATATATTATTTAAGGTAGTATTTGGTCAAAAAAGGCTTGATTAAAATGTATATTAAATTTTGTCAGAGTTTTATATTTCTTATTTTAAATTTTGGAGAAGTTATTAAAGATCAAATTTAATAATCAAGCACAACAATTCATTAATATAGCAGTCCAGTCCAGCACATAAATAATTTTTAAGTTTTATGTGCTAGACTGGGCAACTATGTTAATCAAGACTACTCACCTTATGTATTTAATTGGAAAATGTGTGATTATATATTTTCTATTATGCTATAGTTTTATCTTATCGTAACAAAATTTTATCCAAACCTACAAAAAGGGGGTCAAGGCCAAGGAAGTTTTAATAAATTCAAAGTTATTTATGCTCAAGACTTATGCTTTGTTTGGGACAACTTTCTTACTGTTTTTTAAAGCAAATTTAAAAAAAAAAAAAAAAGCTAAAAAATAGTTTTAAAAAAGCAATAAGAAAGTTGCCCCAAATGAAGTCTCAGGCTTCGTTTGGGACTGTTTTTTTCCTGCTTCTTAAAGTAATTTTTTAGTATAAAATTTTTAATTTTTATACAAGAAAGGTGTTTTAAGAAGCAATAAGAAAGACTTCATTTGGGACTATGCTTTCTAGAGCAGTTGTGTTGTACAAAAAATTTTTGAGATAGAAATTTTTATAATATAAAGATACTTTAAAAAACAATAGAAAAATTGTCACAAACAACACCTTAGCAGTCTAATAGAATATCAGAGCCTCTCTCTATATAGATTAAAATTATAACTTATTTCTATTAAAATTAAGTGATTTGTTAGCTTTAATTGATAATTAGTGATCTATGAATTCATGTAAAGTATGCTATGCATCAAATTAGTTGCATTAAAAAAATTCTAATATGGAGTTCATCATCATCAATAATTAAATCCCACTATTTGTTATTCATTAAGGTCTATTAGCCTAGTGATTTTCATGTTCTTTGTCTTTATGTTCTTGCATGAACCTTTTTACATTATCCAGCAAATGATGTGACATGGCTATTATAATTTGGTTTCCTTCATATTTTGCTAGAGAAGTTTCCATTATCGTACATACCCTTCTCATCCTTCTTGTTTATGTCGACATTCTTCAGCTTCCCTTTTAATATGTTCAAATCTCTATCAAATTCATTCGTTTTTTACAATCTCTGCCAATGACACCTTCAAATTGAACTCCATTTGAAAATCACTAGTGCTTTCTAAGAAGCAGGTTGACTATGGCTTCATTTGGAATGACTTTTTTACTGCTTCTTAAATAATTTTTTTTTACAAAATTATTATACTAAAAAGCTACTTGTTATTGATTTGGTTGTAAATTGTAAATCTCAAAGCTTGCTAGTTGCTATGAAGACAAACACATCCAGTTCCATTATCGTCCTTCCAGCTTTTCAAAACGTTGAAGTCAATGTCTGGAGCCAGAATGGTTTCAGAAGCCAAGTCTACTCGCAATCCAATGGCTGCTGAATTTGAAATCAAAAGGCATGAGGGGACAAATGGCCGACTAGGATTTTAAGATCCCTTACCCTTTACAAATCATATATTTTTACATGCATAAATTTATATATATTTTTAAATTAATTAATTTATGCCCTCTTTAAAATCTTAAAATTCAAAATTATATATATTATTAATTTTACCCCTACTTAAATAATTTTACACCTCCATTTGACATTTTCTATCATGAAAATTATAAAGAGTTACTTGCATAATCAAATATTAAATTATTGGCTGAATAATTATTTAATTATATATATTAAAATAATATATTTAGCATTACTAGTAATAAAATTATAATTCAATAGTTTTAAAATATAACAACTCAAGAGAATTTGTAGTATATGACGCTTAAACATGTATTTATAAAAAATTTTATCAACAAATATATTTTTTATATTAAAATTCTATAAAAATATTATCAAGTCTTTATCCCACTATGGGGGATCGACCAGAAGCAGCGGATTCATATTCCTTTTTCAAGGTGGTCAAAATTTTAATTAATTAGACGACGACGACAATAATAATAATAATAATAATAATAATAATAATAATAATAGTAATAATAATAATAAATAATAATAACAATTATAATAACAGTATCAAATAGTTTTAATAATAAAATAAATAGGAAATGCTAGGAACTTCGGATGGATGGACAAACAACGCTAGATGGATCATATTAGAGCAAAAATTTATTTTTAATGAGAGCAAAATTCCAAAATTACCCCTCTTATATATATATATATATATATATATATATATATATATATATATATATATATATATATATATATATATATATATATATATATATATATATATATATAATTTCTAGCACTTTCTAACCAAAGTAGGTCTATCTATACCTCCCTTAATATAGACCATTTTTTTAAGGGGTGCAACAGAGGACTTCCCAATAGGTCATCCATCCTAGTACTACTCTCGTCTAAGCACACTTAACTGTGAAATTCTAATGAAATATGGTGCACTAGTGCTTGTATGATCCCACCCATATCTATTACATATATATTACATATGCTCTCTTAATCAGGTCATCAGAAGACCAACATTTTATGCGATCAAACCTTTTATGTATAATCTTATCTTCCACTAAAATTACTCTAACCTTTTCAGGTATATAATAGTTCCGAATGTCTTAACTAAAAAAAAAATCATCAATGCCAGTCGCAAGCCTAAAAAAAGAAAAGATTGAAATTATTAATTTGCTCTCTATTAAGAAAATCTGTCTCCACCCCTTAGCATGCTGAAAAATTGTTCATATTTTAGACTCTGAAGTAATTATGTTTGAACATCAAAGAAAAAACATTCTAATAAATCCTAATAAACAATACAAGTATCATAGTCAAAAGCAAACTTTGTGAACAAATTGTACATTAGATTCTAAAATAATTGGCAATGAACTAACAGTTGCAAAAATGTTGTTACAATCAACTGCAGATCAAATCGTCTTCTTCATCACTAATGCTTTCATTTGCTAGTTCAGCATATTCGTCAATGGAGGTTGCTGGAAAGACATTCCCTTCTCTACTTCGGTCCCCAATCTTCAAGGACTTGGTGCCGCTTCCTCCTGCCTTCCCATTGTTCATCTGTTAAATTGGCCATTGTTAGAATAAGAGAAGGATTAAATGAAAGTAAGAGAAGGAACATTGTGGAAGTCGGCGAGACCGGCTAAGATTTTACCCACAAACAAAGTATTGCAAGGATTAACATATCTACGATTTAAAATGTTATAGTTAGGCTTTGTTTGGGACGGTTTTTTTATTGCTTATTCAAGCACTTTTTTAGTACAAAAATTTTAATTTTGAACTAAAAAGCTGCTTTAAGAAGCAGTAAGAAAGCCGCCCCAAATGAAACCTTATATATCACTTTATCAATATATATACATGAAAAATATAAAGATTTAGGCTTTATTTGGGACGGCTTTCTTACTGCTTAAAACAATTTTTTAGTATAAAGATTTTAATTTTTGTACTAAAAAATTGCTTTAAGAAGCAATAAGAAAGCCGTCTCAAACGAAGCCATTCCAAACGAAGCCTAAATCACGAACAATTAAGCAAGCTCAATGAATTCTAATTTCATAGAATAAAAGTTTTAGTTCACCTGCTTAGCATAATGGACAATCAATCAAATCTAATTATCCCCAACCTTAGGGTAAATAAATTGCCCAAGGAAACCGGGAGAGATGGGCGAGACCATAAAATGTGGAGGGAGTATAATATAGGAGAGTTACTGTTGTAGGAGATGTGCACTTGTGAAGAAGAGAGGGAGAGTGCACAATATGTTTGTGCCACAGTGTGGCTAACGATTTTCAAAGAAAATAGTTAGCAATGAGGCGTGTCTAGTTTGAATTCTACATGTTAAATATATTTCTATTTTCTAATGCTTAATGTGATCCGTGATTATCAAATTAATTTAGTTTTTTGTGATATCAATTAAGTCTTAAGCTTCACTAAGAGAGTTAATTAAAAATAATTTTAGGGATTTGGATTTTAATTAGGTTAAATTATATTGATGGAGCTTTAGTAAATTCAATTTAAGCTTAAATTTCATAATTTGTAGTTTCTTCCCACCGGTCCCTTTGTCTCCAATGCCTCCTTTTGAATTTAATTTTCTAATATCTTCTTCACCATCTCATGAAGATAGGAAACTTTGTCTTCCACGGATGAAATTCTATCTTCCACCTATGCTTTCATTTGGCTCATCTCCCCTTTGAGGCGTTCCTCCAACATATCCATTTTCTTGGCCGCCATCAATACCCTGATTTTTGTTGTTGTTGGACTCAAAAATCTGAATCTTGCCTCCAAAAACAGCAAAACAGTCCCCTTCCAGTTAAAATTCAGCAGCTGATTTCCTTAGAAAAATCCTCCAAAGAGTCCTAAAATCTTCTTAGACACCAATTTTTTAGAAAATACTTGAAGATTTCAAGTAAGCCCTAACAATAAAAGAAAAAACAACAAGAACGGTCCACAAAACCAATTGAAGAAACTAGAAAACAATAGTTTTTATTGCAATAATCAAACTTACGGAAGAAAAATAGCAAGATACAACTGATCCTCTAGTCAAGAGGACGATCTATCTCTCCCAATTCCTAGACGCCGCTAGAGCCCAAGACATCAAACTCCAAGAACAAGAACAGCTACAATAATTGCATGCCCTAATCCTCCTAATCTCCTCATATTTAAAGCATAAACCCAAGCTCTAACCATAGCCACCCCCCCCCCCCCCCCCTCCTTCCTAATTACTCCTAGTGGCCCCACCCCTAGCATTGGCGGCAAAATCAATAGGGCAGACCAGCTTTGGTCCGCCTTTTATAGATTTGAACCGGCCCCTTGCCAAGGTCTGGTTGGATCGGTCCAACACATGCCAAAAGATCAATGACATAGAAATGGCCTTCAAAACTTGATTAAACCAAAGATTGATGATGTTTGGTATTCGAAGTTCACTTTAATTTGCACACAAAGTAATTCTTAGGATAAGGAAAACTAGGTATATACCATGGTTTAAAAATCCGTGCGAGGCGTGCGGCGTGCCTCAAATTGAGGCGCACAAGAAACACCTCAGGACTTGAGCCTCATTGGCACCAGTGAGGCTTACACCTTTTAAAATGAGACATGCATCAAGGCGTTTTGAGACAAAACCTCATTCAAGATAAATTTTATGAAATTTTTTTATTAAATATTATTATTATACTATATTTTAATCTATTATATAAATAGAAGGAATTGATTGACTATAGGACAAATTATTTATTTTATACTTAATTAAAAGATAGATATCTCAGATTACAAAAGCAAATAAATAGTGATGATAAAATGGATCATTTTGTTGTTGATAATATAAAATTGAGATTGTTGCTTTCTATTTTGGTAGACCTACAATTGGATTGTTGTTTCTAACTTGACATGATTAGTTATGGTGTTTAATGTGTTATAAAATGCTAAAATGATCAAAGTACCCACAAATACATTCAAGCTCTAGAAGGTAGAACTGATGAGAGATGATCACAGCCTTCCCTACACAACATATATTTCTTGCCAAAAATTCCCTCCAAGCCACAATCTCCTCTAAGAACTGCTCGAAAGATGGAGATAGAGAAAGAGATTGAAAGAGAGAAAAGCCATATGATGAGGACATCTTCAGTGATTTCGACACAAGTACCATCAGGAGACGCCGGAGATCGACGGCCACGATCATGAGTTGTATTTTTAGTCATTTTATGTAGTAGTTTATTTTATTTTATGTTTATCCGTTTTTGCCCTTATGGGCATTTGGTCGCTATTGCAGCCCAAGTGGCATTTTAGTCTTTTGTTTTCTTTGTCATTTAGAGGCCTATATATATGGTCATTTTCCTATGTAAGAGAAGTTTTTTTGGATGAATGAAAATTTGACATTTCATGTTCTCTTTGTGAGTGCAAACCTCCACGATCTCTTAGTGAGTTCGTAGGAGAAGCTAGATCTCTTTGTGAGTTCTAAGTCTTCTTGTTCTACTATTTTTCTTCCTTTATTTCTCGTGATCGATTCGTTGTCATGGAAATTCGGTTGAAGCATTTGTGGGAAATTGGAATTCACTCCTTGAATCCCTACATTTTTCCCTACCCCTTCCCCTCCCTTGATCACTGCCGCCGCCCCCCTTCTGGATTACCCAGACCGCCGGCCTGCAGCCCCCAAACCGCCGGCCAGCAGCCACCGGCCAGCCCAACCCGCCAACCAGCAGCCTCCGGCCAGCCCTCCAGCCCGCCGGCTCCCTTCCCCCTTCCTGCCGCCGCCTCCTTCCCCTCCTTTGAATTTCAAAATTGAAATTCAAATGGTTATGAGCCATTAATTGTTTCCTAAAGTTGCTCCCTAATTCACGCCATCAATTTAATTGATTTACAATTTCAAATTTGAAATTCAAATTGATTAAATTGATTCCCCTCATAATTGGAAGCTTGCTCTCCTTAAGAAAACTGAAGTTTTAATTTTAGATTTTATTAAAATTCTGAAATTAAGACTAGTGGTCCCCACCTACTCAAAACCTTAACGCCACCTCACCACCGACATGGCCGGCCCCCTCATTAGGCTCCTTCTCTCTCTCCTAATCACATTAATAGCTCCACAAAATCAGCCCCAACTCCCTCCTCTCTTTACCGCCCCTCCCCTCCATGATTTAATTTGAATTTCAAATTAAATCCCACCATTAAACCTCCCAAAATCTAAAATTAATTCAGAATTCCTGCACCTCCCTCCTTTCCTCCCACCCGAATTCCTCCCTCCTCCCTTCCTCTTGGCCGCACCTCTCCTAGGTGGCAATTCCTCCACCTTTCATTATTGCGACGCCAAGATCTCTGATAATTATGCATAGAGGAACCCGAATGGAACTTTGGATTTGTGCATGACGATTGAGATCAAGTTGACATCCTCCAATCACCGTTCTTTGACGTGGGCTTTGATTTCGACGACACCATTGAAGATTACATCGACCGTATCCAGTACACTTTAGTTGACGGATCGACGAGCAAAGGACAAAGGGACGTTGGATCATCATTGGACGACCGTCATCCTCCACCACTCCGGCCACCTATCCAAGAACGACGATCTTAAGCTCCTTCTTCCTCGGAGTGACCTCGGTTCTAATGTGGACTCTTCTTCCGCTAAAGCCTAGACTATTTAAGCGTATGAGCTCCAAAGGTGAAAGTTCTCATTATTAAATGGCGGATTCTTGTTTATCGTCGTAGCGTACAATTACTCTTTGCATTTCTTGAATTGTTTGGTCAATCTATTTCGCTCTTCTTTGCCTAAGCAAGTTAAAAACCAAGAATTCTAATGATCAATCATTGTTATAAGTAATAACTTTATTTTGGAATTATTTTGTTAATTTGCTCTCTTTAATTTCTTCAACTCCTGCTCGTTTCACATCACCATATCTTCTTTGCACCAATTTCTCAACGAAACCTTCTCACGTAGTCATTATTTTCTCCGGATCACTTTGCAACTGAGAGTTCGCACAATTGGAGGATATTCTGTTGCTTCAACACATAGTTAGGGTTTCAGGGTTTTGGAAAAGGAGACTAGAAATTTATGATACTAGAAATTGTTAAAAAATCACAGGACATTTATTTAGCTAATTTAGATACAAAATGCAGCAGCTACTCTATAAGGTTGCGTAAAACAAACATGATTATATTTACTTGAAGAGGTCACGTGAAGATTTCATAAACTAAATACATGTTTAAGCAACAGGAAGGGACAACAATGATAAATGATTTGGGTTCAATCACATAGAAAAGTAAAATGTGAAAAGTGAAAACGATAAATGGATTCAAGGTTCCAATTTCAACTTCTTACAGCACGTAGAAGAGTCCTTCTATCCCTTTCACGAGCATTCTTAATTGCCTGTAAGCAAAACCAAGATTAATCTAGTCTACAAGGGGGTATAAATCACAGGAAAACTGATAAGCATCGAAAAGACAAATGAGATAACCAACCTCTTCAAGGGCCTTTTGCTCAGCCTCCACCTCTGAGGCATCCCTATGAAAATATAAAAATGCACTTTCATGATCAGCATCCCATTCAAAATTAGAAGGAAAAAAAAAAAGTTGGCATTCTAACAAAGTCACCTCCCCACAATCTGATCCCTGCTGCAGCAACACTTGGCACACACATTGGAAGCCTTCGCACATCCTATGCCAAATATTTTTAAGCATTCAACAAGAAGATATGGATATATAAAATAATCTGCAAAAATCCAATCTACCAGAAACAAATGATCTGTTAAGTAAATGGAGTCACTTGCCTGAGCATAAACTATGATAAGCCTGGCGAACCGCTCTCTTGGTGCATTTCTGGCTGACAAAAATGCACAAATGCAATAAAATAGGATGAAAAGAAAAGAATGAACACTAAAATTTTGATGTAACTTTACAAAAAAAATTATTAAAATTAAGCAAAAGAAATAGCTCATTTGGTTGTTTAAATTTAGAAATTAGCATCTTGAAAAAATAATATTTGTTAAAACCATCATTTGATTGGACGTAGGGTTGTTTGAAATGCATATTTGACTATGATTTAACCAAAATTAAACTTATAGTTTGCCAAATGACCTTTTTCAAGCATCTAAATCCTAAGGTTCCTTGTATCTCAAGTTATAAGACTTGGTGGAAGGTGTTAAGCAAGATTTACACTATCAAATCTTGCGGGGTCTCGTAGGTTATTCACTCCTCTCGGTCTCACTGTGATCTTCTCTCGTCTCAATGACCAACTTTCCATATAGGAATCTTGCATGCAGTGGCAGAGCCAAAAAATTTATTCAATGGGCCTAAATTAATTGTTTTTAAACTTTCCCTCAACTTTTTTCCATCAGGGCTTGGGGTCGCCATATTTTTTTTAATTCGATGACCTCTTAGAATATCTCTCCATAATTGTTTAAAGTTTAAACCTATACTTTTAGAAAAGATAGCAAAAATTTCATGTTTTTATTACCAACAAACATAACAAAAGTGATGGTTGGCTGAGTATAGCAAGAATGAATAGAAATGTTAAAGTGATTAAAGCTTTACTTCCAAAAAGAATCCAACAAATTACAGGAAAAGTCTTAACACTAACAATAAGCGAAAGGCAAAATTTCAACCACTTAGAATAAAACACACAATCAGCGTCAAGAGATTATATTTTACTTGGTTTACTTGGAATGCAATATGCTCAGAATTCAACAATTATTGATCTTCATACTAATTTACTAAACAGTAAACAGTGAAGGTCATCTCTACGACTCTACCTCATTGATACTTCTATATTTCGATTCCTATTTCTCCATGCTAGCAAAATCTACTTATCCAATTCAATGTATTTACCTTTCAGAACAAAAAATTCAGCAGTAAAGTGAACAACCAAGCAGTACAACCTCAAAATTTACCATTCCAATGCATTTATCTTTCATTTTACTGCAAAAAAAAATCACTAAATCAGAATTCTATCAAAAAACTGCATTGACAAAAGTCAAGGAAGTTGATGTACTGGCTGATTTGATTGAGAAGGAATTAGGAAGTTTCCTAATCAAGAGGATGCTATTTAGGAAGTTTATTTATCAGGGGGAATTATTTAGGAAATTTTTAATTATAATTAGGAGGGAATTATTTAGGCAAGGGATCTAATTTTAATTCGAATTTGAAGGGGATTAATTAGGAGATGTTTCCTAATTAAAAATGACAGATTTGGGGTAGATTTAAGGGCTGATTTAGAGGAGATTAATTATGAGATATTTCCTAATTGGAGAAGGCGGATTTGGGGGTTGATTTGAGATAGAATTGGCGGAGGGCTGTTTTGAAATTTGTTGTTTATTATTTGCTATAAATAGTAAGGTTTATGTTATGTTTTGTATGGAGAATTTTGTGAGTGTTTGTTGTATACTATTTTTATGAGGAATCCTAGCAGCATCTAGGGTTTGAGACTATCCTCCTCTCGGAAGAGGACCATTGTATCTTGTTTGTTCGTCTTTCTTTTTTTATCAATAAAAATTAGCTTGCTGAATTTGTCCTTGTTTGTTGGTTGTTTTTGATACCAAGGCATATCAAATTGGTATCAGAGCACCTTTTTGGGACCTATGATGGCAAAGAAGGTGGATGCATTGGAAGGCATAGTGGACCAAATCAAATCCCAGTTGATGGAGAAGTTCTCAACAATTGAAGGAAGGCTTTCATCCTTGGAAGGAAGACTTTCTAACATAGAGGATATGATGATAAAAATATTGGAGTTTCACACTCAACCGATAATATCGGAGGCAAGGGTACTGTTAACCGGATAAGAAAGTGGGGGAAATCCTAATATAGAGATGATGAGGGATGATGGGGAAGTGGAAATGTTGGGGGAAGAAGAGGAGATGTCATCTTTGGAGCCACTTCCAAGGAAGGGAAAGGATGGAGTGAAATTTTTGGTGGAGCTATAGAGTTTGGAAGGAGACGAAGATGGGGAGAAAGATCGAAGAACCAGACATGGTTTTTTAACTCCTACAATAGTATCGAGAGGTGTTTCAGCCAGTAAGGGGTTGCCTCATCTGCAGGAACATGAGCATGTTATCATTTTGAAGGAGTCTCACATATCACAGCTCATCCGTATCATTCTCCCCAACTCCAGAAGAATGCGATCGAGAGATTGATTAGGGAGATGTTGGAGGCAGGGATCATTCGACTCAGTGACAATCCATTTTTCAGTCCAGTGCTATTAATACAATGCTTCAACAATCATTTCCTTCGTTCCAACTTGAGGACAAGGTGGCACTTTAGGAGCGGAGTATTGATGGACCTGTCGATTTGATTGTGAGATAATTAGGAAGTTTTCTAATCAAGAGAAAGCTATTTATGAAGGTTCTTAATCAAAGGGGAATTATTTAGAAAAAATATAATTACAATTAGAAGGGAATTATTTAAGGCAAGAGATATAATTTAAATTCTGATTTGGAAGGGATTAATTAGGATATGTTTTCTAATTAAAAAGGGCTGGGGGCTGATTAATTAGGAGATGTTTCATAATTGGAGATGACAAATTTGGGGGTTGATTTGAGAAGGAATTGGGGAGGACTGTTTTAAAATTTATTAATTATTGTTAGCTATAAGTAGTGGGATTTATGTTATGTATGGAGAATTTTGTGAGTGTTTGAGGTCTACTATTTTTGTGAGGAATCCTAGCAACATTTTCGGAGAGATGGTCCTTATCTCAAAAGAGGACCATTGTATCTTGCTTGTTCGTATTTTTTTCTTATCAATAAAAATCTATTATTTGCTAAATTTGTCCTTGTTCTTTGGTTTCTTTTGATACCAAGGCATATCTGAAATTTATCTCACTGGAGCGGATCAGTCAATGATACTTACAGCCTATCCCGATGAAGGCGAGGTCGACTTTCGCGTGCGTATGGGATCGAGGTTGAGGAGAGAAGTCAGACGTCTCACGTCTAGTTGGTCTAGGATTGTGGCAGTGGAGGAGGTCGACTTCCACAGGAGTTTCACATGCGTCTGAGCTCGAGATCGAGGGAAGGATGCAGACATTTAGCTAGTCTAGGCTTGCGCAGAGGAGGTCGACTTCCACAGGCGTCCCACATGCGTTTGTGCTTGAGATCGCGGGAGAGTAGTGCAAAATCAAACAAATTAGGGATATACATATAGAATTTTACATTACCAATCCCCTTTTTTTTCCCGCGAGGAGGCGAGGGGGTGCTCCTCCAAGTTGCAACTTGCGCACCAACTTAGCTCTTCCACTAAAGTGCCAAATCATCATCGACTCTCTCTACCCACTTCATTGGCTTACTTTCATCCTCATTGGCCATAGGCTTTCCTCTCTGGCTCAAGACCAGTTAAGGTATTACCCTCCTTCTACTTCCCAACCACCGTTGCACATCTACTATAATTTATCGCCAAGATCTATTGTTGTGGTTAAATCTCGTGTGTGTTTAAATTTTAAATCCTGAAACAGACATCCAACTAGTTTGCAACGATTTGGCAAGATTCAATGGATGTTATACCAAACAGTTTCAAAATTTAGCACCCTCGGATCTTCCTAAAACCTACATGATTTAAATCCTAACTATTGTCAATCAAACATGTAATTAACAACCAAAATTCATTTCACAAGTGTTCTAAATACTCCAAATGTAATGATTTCATTTTTCACAAACAAAAAAATAAAAATAAAACCATCACATTTCAAATGAAAAACTTTATAAGATGATAAAAATTAAAGCTGAATCAGCACCAAATGAACTTGCAAGCATTAAATTATCATCCTGCCCTCATATCCAACAATTCAAATGTTTCATTAGTTGTTTTCCACTACCGATTTAGTTTTCCTATAGCATTGTTCTATTCTGAGACCTACTTTCTAGGAAGATTTACATACATAACGCTATATATTTACATATTTAGCATCAAATTTTGATATGTTCTTATATCACTTTAGTTTCTAAATGACACCAAAAACATCATTAATATTAACTTATTTAAAGTGATATATATACCTTTTCAAGCATACTTTTTTATGTCATTTAGATCTAGGATGATAGAAAGTGAATAAACAGGTGTAGATGTTGGATATGTAAATATATAAATTCACTAAAACCCCTGACTTTCTATCTTAAAGCAATTAGATGAGCTTTAACTGGAAAAAAAATAGGGTTAGCAGATTATGTAAAGTGGAAACTAACCACTTGGCCGGCTCTACAAGGGGCTTGTACTTCCCATACCTACATTAAAAATCAAAAAAATAAGCAAGGATGGAACTTTCTGCATTTATTAAAACCCGCGTTAACCAAAAACCTAACAAAGAGGGAAATTCATTAACGGAAAATAACCAAACCTGCGCTTCCAGTCGATCTGCTCCTTGCATCTTGGACAGACCCCAGTAATTTCTGAGTAAGGACGAAACTTTCCGCCTAATTCCTACAAAAATTCACACAATAAGCATCAGAGAAGACGAAAGGTGACCATCAGAGATAGGATAACCAGCGAGAAGGACCTTTTCGTTCTTCTTACGACCGGCGTTGGGATTCCAGGCGAATTTATTCTGATGCTTCGGGGGACCATGCCGCGCCAACATCGAGCGACGCTGCCTAGGAAGAAACAGGAGAAAATAGAGAGAAGAAAGACGATGAAAGCACGGATGTCAATTCGACTCCACCTCGAACTATGATGCCCGATCCGACCTTCCCGTTTTCAACGGCTGGGTCTGTCCGGAGGGAATTGGGGTGATGCGGTCTAATTAGTAACTTTGGGCTTAAATTTTGGGCAAATTATTGCATCCGGTCATCGGACGGGGAGATAGGTTCGGATATTGATAAAATATTATTTTAAATTAAGCGCGTCAAAGCACAAGTCAAAAAGCGCAAATAAAGCGCAGTCAAAAGCGCAGGTGACATGACAAATTTTTATTGAATGTCCGAACCTATTTTCCGCCTCCAGTGACCGGATGCAATAATTTGTCTAATTTTTAAGACTGTTTGGCTAGAATATTAGGGAGTAAAATATTTTAAATGCAGGAATTTTGATAAATTAGTGTTTGATTGGATAAAAAAAGTAATTCAAAGTAAAATAAATATAATATAACTCATTCTAGTTTATTTTTGAGAAAAATCAAATCGATCAATTTTGAGCAAAAACGGTTTACACTACAAGCAAACTTGATGGATAGCCACCAATCGTGGTTGGCCGCCTCCACCAGCCTCCGGCCACCACCGTCGGCCATTGTCACTTGTTGCCAGTTGTCATTTCCGCCTGCCATAATTCGGCACCTTATGACTGGCCACCATCACCACCTATCATCAGCAACCGCCGAATGTCACTACCACCTACCACTAGTTGTCATCCCTCTGCTAGCAACCACTTGCCAACAACCACCACCACCATCAATCACGCATTAGCCACCCCTGTCACTATCTGCCGGCCACCACTAGCCACCACCACCTCCCGGCCACTCCGCCTCTGGTCGCAATCCATCGCTGGCACTGATCACAACCATCATTGGTCGATGTCGCTACTGAACGCCAACCATCACCACTGTCGCCACTTCCCCCACCAACTGCCAGCATTTTTTGACTTTACAATATATTCATCATTTTAAATCAAATAAGAAAATCATTCACTTGTATTTACTTTTTATCCAAACAACTCAAAATATTTCTTTTATGTTGTATTCCTTTTCTAGCGAACCAAACACTGGAGAAAAACTAAAAGTTATCATTTTTTTAGTTTCATTGAAATTTAAGGGGTTGTTTAGTTTGAACTAAAATGGGTGTAAAATATTTCAAATGCAAGGATTTTTAAAATAATAGTATTTGGTTTGAAGTAAAAAAATAATTATGGTATAAAATTTTAGTGCATTTAAAATTTATCAGCTTGTTCATTTTTTGTGCATTTTAAATTTCATAGATTTGATTGATTTTCAAATACACCCCAAATTCATCATCAGTATTGGCCACCGAGCACTATTTTTTCTAGACTTTATATTGTATTCATTTTACTTTAATTCGAACAAAAAATAAAGAATGTTATATATTTCTTTTACACTCATCTAAATAACTCAAACAAAAAATTTTAACTGCATTTTCTATCCACTGTATTACATTTAATTTTTTTTTTCAGCCAAAAATATAGAAATAGAGAGAGAGAGAGAGAGAGAGAGAGAGAGAGAGAGAGAGAGAGACTATTTTATGATATAAGTATCTTTTTTTTTAATCAATTTTAAAATAAAATTTCTGTTATAAGTGTTTCTCCCAAACAGAACTAAAATGAGAATTAAGGAATTCAAATACTTTTGTTCTCTTTTGAAAAGAAAAAAGAAAGGATCTTATTCTAAACTTTCATTATAAAATTTATTTATTTTTTAAATAATACAAAATTTATAATCTCTTAAATACAATAAAAATTATTTTTCTCTCTAAAAATGAATCGATTTACTTTTTAAGCTGAGAATGTATATGCAAAATTGTATATATTATTATCTTAAAACTCCCAATCAATAGTTCATGGATTTTTTATTTTTTTTTTGAGAAAATTCTAAATCAAATGACAAGCATCGAAATACATCCATTGGGGCATATTTCATAAATAGAACATCATTAGATATTTGTTGATTATGAAGACATTGACATCACTCGATTGTGTAACTGAGGCTTCGTTTGGGACGGCTTTTTAATTGTTTTCTAAAATGGAGTTTTAGTACAAATTTTTTTTTATTTTTATATAAAATTCTGTTTTAGAAAACAGTAAAAAAAACATTCTCAAACGAAGCCTGAGTGATGGTGTTAAGAGTTAGATGTCAGCAAATGTTAGTTAAACTAATGTCGATGGTCCGCACTAGGGGTATCAATATTTGACACGACACGAAAATCGGACCCGGAAAATCCGGGTTGAACCCGACCCGATTTCAAAACGGGTCGGGTTCGGGTTCCAGAAATCGACCCGTTTCAAAAACGGGTTGGGTTCGCGGAGGTCAACCCGCCAACCCGTTTAATTCGAAAAATTTCGAATCCCGCCTCTGCCCGCTGCCCGCCGCGCGCTGCCCGCCGCACGCGTCTGCCCGCGCCTGCCAGCGCTGCCCGCGTGCCCGCGCCCGACCGCGTGCCAGCGCTTGACCGCGCACGCGTTGTTCCGCTCGCGTCCGCCCACCGCGCTCGCGTCTGCCGCCGTCGGCCGTCGGCCGCCGCCGTTCCGGCGCCGGCCACCCAAACCGGGTCGGGTCGTGTCAACCCGGCAACCCGCCGGGTCGGGTTCGGTTTTTCGACCCGTTTCTCTACCCGGTTCGGGTTAGGGTCGACCCGTTTCACACCCAAGTCAGTTCGGGTTCGACCCGAACCCGACCCGTGACCCGAAATTGACACCCCTAGTCCGCACATGTTAGATGTTGTGGGTCTGTAAGTATCAATGAAAGGAGAAATTATTATGTGCAGAGTCCGGGCATAGAGATACGTCCGAACTCCAATGAGTGTGTGACGAGTGGATGTGTACATAGTGTGTACAACTATGTACACATTGTGTATATAGTGTATACACACTGTGTACATAATTATATAGTGTATACACTGTTGTATACAGTGTATGCATAGTTGTATGCAACACACTGTACATAGTGTGTACATACTATGTACACATCCACGTGTCACACTCTCATTGGAGTTCGAATGTGTCTCTATGTCCGCACATGTTAATTTTAAACTAGAAAATTATTTTAAGAAGCAATAAAAAAGCTATCCCAAACCAAGAATTGATTTGGGATATTTTTTTACTTCTTTTTAAAACAAAATTTTATTTGTTTTCTGAAACAATTTTTTAGTATAAAAATTTTTTGAACTAAAAAATTATTTTAAAAGTAGCAATACAATTATCCCAAATGAAATCTAAAATAAATAGGAGTGAAAAAAAATAATAAAAGTAAGGTGAATTCCTATTCCTTCTTGATTTAGATGATTAATGTTAATGCTCCAAAACGTCAGATTATGGCTGCACAAACCGCTACATACTCTATCATTATCACAATTCAAAAAAAAAAAAAAAAAAAGAGGATTAGCTTTTCACATGCATTCACCGAGCATAAACAAAACCTATAAACATATAGAACAGGTCACATGACTAAGATTTCATTTGAGAAATCTTTCTTAATGCTTAGTAAATCAACTTTTTGGTACAAAAATTTTAATTTTTTAATTAAAAATTTATTTTAAAAAGCAGTAAAAAGCAGTCCCAAATGAAGCCTAATGCTTCATTTAGGAGAGCTTCCTTGCCATTTTTATAATAATCTGCTTAAAAAAATAATAAAAAAATGTCCCAAATTTTACCTAAAAATTTCTTTGTAAACTTTTGATGCAATTCAAATTCTCAGACATCTGCTTACTAAATAGGGTACTTCCCCCACTTGATTCCCTCATTTATTCGCTATTGTTATGGCACCCCTATTAGAAGAAAGCAACTAAGATTTATAGCTTCTATGGCATGGCAAATTATTACGTCCGGTGTCCGAATTCGTCCTGACATCAATCCAGATGCGCCACATCCCCAAAATACACCGGGCCTCGATGTATTTGGGTGACGTGGCGCGTGTGGAATGAATGTTCGGACGTCCAATGACCAAAATACACCGGACCCCATTGCGGCCTACCAGATGACATGACGCGCTTTCATTCGTCTCTGAACAATCCGATGTCCGCACAGAATAATATCTCTTTGATTAGACAGGCTTGTTAGCTGATGGTTCCCTTTTTCCAAATATATTCGATTGTCATTACTTAGCATATGATTTTTTTCTTTGTAGCAAACATGTGGCATCGTCCATTAAGCACCTTAATGTTTTCCTTCAAAATCCCTGGAATATTTCATTCTTGATGGTGAAATAAATGGGGATATTATCAGCATAATTCAAGTTGGATGGTTGAAGTAGAGGAATGCATCGAGCTTGTTGTGTGATAGAAAAATTCCCCTCAAACTTAAGGGAAATTTTTATAAGTTGGTAGTGAGACTTGCAATGCTTTATGATGACAAATGTTGGCCATTAAAAAAGGGATGAGTTGCTTTACCTATAGATATAGGAAATGAAATGAGCATATCCGTGAAAAGGTTGGAGTAGCTCCAATGAAAGATAAGATTAGAGAGAGTCGCCCTAGATGATTTGATCACATAAAACGGCGGCCTTCCGAAAACCTAGTTAGGATTTAGGAAAGTAGTATGTTAAGAAAGGTAGAGGTAGACCTAAAAAGATTTGGTTATAAAATATTAGACATGACATTTCTTTATTAGATTTAAACGAGAATTTAACTTTTAACATGACACGATAGAGAAAAGATTCATGTAGACGACCCTCCTTAGTAGGACAAAGGCTTGATGTTGTTGTTGTTGTATTTTATGATCAAAACAATGGAAGATACTCATTACACGATAATATTTTGTAATTAAAAAAAAAATCTTTCATGAAGTATTCAACTTAAAAAACTGGATCGAAAAAAGAAATCTTTGCTAAAGCCTGTTCACGTGAAACTGAAAGCATTCAAACATTGCATGAGACAAGGTTGCAAAGCAATGAATAAAGTTTTGGGATAGAGAGTATAATCAGATCGGTATGAAATATTCATAGCTATTGCATCCTTGGTAAGGATAAGAAAAGCTACTTGACCTGCATGGCGATCAACCTGAATAGTTGTAGCAGTCGAAGCATCCATCTTTTGGTTTTGAACATCTACAGCCAATTTGCTTAGTTGGGGAAGAAGATGCTTCGTCAGACTCTCTGAAACATTATTCAGGAAAATTTATTCTGCCTTCAATCTTTCATCAGTCTCCAGCAAAACAGAAGTCATCAATTGAGTTGTCAGACGGGATTAGGGGTGCAACCGAGTCAAGCCGACTCGCGAGTCGGCTCAGACTCGACTCGGTAGCAAGCTCGACGAGTCGAGCTTATCGAGCTCGCGAGTTCGAGCTTGACGGCTAATCGAGCTCAAGCTCGAACATTCCTCGGACTCCACTCATCGGCTTGACGAGCAGCTCGACGGCGGAGCTCGCGGGTGGGAAATCCAATTCTTGCGAGCGGAAAATAAATAGCGACGGATCTCAATGATTCGGACAATGAAATGACTCTTTCAAAAGAGATGGAAGAGTACGGTGGCCACTCCGACTCTCATACTGATATGGATGATGACGGTCATCCGCAGGATACCCCCGAGTCTGCCCAGCAGCATGAGCCGTAAGGGATGGTCACTCCCTCAGACGAAATGTTGGAATCGAGCAGCACCTCAGCTAACAATAGCTCTGAGGCTTCTACGGGCTCTCCCAACCACCAAGTCTAGGGCTGCAAGCGAACAAACTGTTCGACGAACTACTCGATGCTCGGTTTGATTAAAGCTCGTTTGTGATCGTTTAACTAACTAGACAAACAAACATGAACAAAATTTTAAATACTCGATCATTAAATAAACAAGCTTGAACACTAATGTGTTCGGTTCATTTATGTTCACAAATAACATCATTTAAAGTTTGTGAACAAGTTCGACATTAAGCTCGATAAAAAACTCGATAAAAGCTCGAATGGAGAGAAATGCAACATGTAAGCTTCATTTAAGAATATATTCATAAAGATTGATCATATTTTCATTTTAAATAGAAAACTGATTTTATTATAAATTTAATTTTCTGAACAAAAGACATTTCACATTTGTCTATGTTTGCTAGATTGTTTATTTAAGATGTTCATGAACAAATTTAATGTTTGTTTGTTCAAAAGATTGTTTGTTAAATATGTTCACGAACATAGCTCGTTAAGGCTTGTTTGTTTAAAGGTCGATAAACATTAAATGAACCAAACATGAATCAAACATGAATCGAATATGAACACACTTAAATTAAACGAACCAAACATGAACACAAATAAGAAAGCTCGAATCAAACACAAACCAAATTTGAACAAGCTAATGATAAACGAACTCAAACATGAACACTTACATACTCGGCTCGGCTCTGTTCGTTTGCAGCCCTAACCAAGTCCAGCCTTCTGATAGGCCCGTCACTCAATCAGAGCAGGTCGAGTCTCCGGACATGACAACGAGTCGAGCTCGAGCTCGGATTTTGAACTTGACTCGAGTCCGAGCTCGAGCTAGAGCTTGGATTTTGATAGTCGAGCTCAACTCAAACATTCCTTGGCTTGAGCTCAACTAGACGGGATGGACTACCTACAGCTTCTGTTTGGAGCAACCCTGCACTTTCAAATGACACGTCATTGATTATCATGCTATAGTTAGAAAAAGGATATAGCGTTGTACTTTCATTTCAACACCAACAAACACAAGTTTTGGGTTCCTGCTTAGCTCTCGAAAAGAGTTATGGATATAGGTACGAAGAAGCAGCTTAGGAATTTTTTGCCATTTTGAGCTGGGGGGGGGGGGGAGGGGAATCTTTTTAGATCGTTCAGTTAGATAGGTGCATACAACAATAACTAAACTTGCGCCAACTAATTGAATAATAAAGATTAGTTAAGTGTTCTTCCTTCCCATTGATGCCAATTAGCGCATTAAATAGATTGATCTAGTGTTCCGTTCTATGATGCACCGACACTTCTCCTCAAAGAAGCGTGCAGTGTCTGACACTGTATTCGACACGTGTCGGACGCGCCGAAAACGTGTCCGATTAAAAAATATTAAATACAAATTTGACACGTATATCCGACACGCGCGTACTTTATGAATTTTTTATAATATAATTTCTTATATTTTGCGGGATTTAAATTAAATTTCTTATTTCTTATCTACAACACCAAATCAACGTCCGCACTTAATACCCAATCAAATATTCTCATTTTCATTTCTTTTTGACAGTGAATGCATTTTCATCTCTTCTCTCGGTGACTGATAAACAGCATCGACGTCTGACTCTTAACATCCTAATACTAATTATTTTAAGCACAAATTCTAGTTAAATGACTTATTATTTACAAATTATTTTTAAAATTATAATTATTTAATTTTTATACACTATTTTTTAAATATAAAAACTATAATACCGTGTTCAACCCATATCCGTGTCCTATATTTTTAATAACTGACGTGTCCCGTGTCCGTGTCGTGTCTGTGTCACCGTGTCCGTGTCTGTGCATCATATGTTTCGTTTGAATCAACGAAGAAATCCGTTAGTCCAATACTATGATCAAAGAGTACCCCAAAGATAAGTTCTTAAACAGACGACCAAAATGCAGGTGCTGCCCTAGTCTTTTTTTTTTTTTTTTCAAATGTCAATGAATGCAACAATTTGAGAAAACTATACAAAGAATGAATAATGAAAATTTGCATTTCAAGGGAATCCAACTTGTAGGTTCCTACAATTACTAGAACAAAACGTAGTTATTATCACCTCTTTTGATATGATTCTGATGAGACTTAGGCTTCGTTTGGGACAGCTTTCTTAATGCTTCTTAAGGCAGATTTCTAGTATTAAAATTTTGATTTTTGAACTAAAAAGTCGCTTTAACAACTAGTAAAAAAGTCGTCCCAAACGAGACCTTAGGCCTCGTTTAAGATTGTTTTCTTATTGCTTTCTAAAACAACTTTCTGTTACAAAAAATTTCAAACTAAAATATTTTATACTAAAAAGCTGCTTTAAAAAAGCAATAAGAAAGATATCCCAAAGGAAACCTTAAACCGAGACTACTGTGTGGTATCAAGCCTCTGTGGCCTATGTCCCAACTTTCTTCCTAAGCTTGCCTATGTCTGGACCTGGAACAGAGTCTCAGAATGAGTGTAGAGTGAAAGCCAATAAAAGAGCTCAGCCAGCTTTTGCTCCTGACAAAATCTGGGCTGAGGCCGTTTTAACTTCTATCAATATGATTTAGATCATACCCTCCTACTGGACAGCTTTTCTCGCATCCTCCTTATTCTAATCTGCTGGCGTTCAGCTCTACCTGCTTTGTTATTCTTCTACCGGCTTTCTACTCATTCGTATATATAAAAACGAATAACAAGCCTAACCATCCCTATGTCAAGGAAAAATTATTCTGTGCGAACACCAAACATCATCCGGAGATCAATAAAAATACACCACATCACCCTATACTGTACCGCGGCTCAATACTACTCTATACCGTGGCTCGGTACTGTAGCTCGGTACCGCTCGGTACAGGACATCCGGACGTAGAGCAGGGTCCAGACAGAATAATTTCTCTATGTCAAGGGGATCATAAAAACTGGAACTCCGTCCACAGCAGATCTTTTGTGTATCAAAGAATGTGAAACCCCAAGAAGCAAAATTCAGGACTAGGAAATAAAGCAAAATGCTAGTTCAATTGGCACCAACATTTCTCTAAAGCCATTGTTTTTCGTGTCTTGAAGTTAAAAAAAACATAAAAAAGACCATTCTACGACCGTTTCATAGAACAAAAAAAAAAAAAACTAGGGTAATAAATATATCATAGAACAACCATAAAAAACTGTAATGATTGATTGCTAGCAATCGTAAGAGAAAATAGAGTGCGTTTTTCTCCTTGATGAAAGCCAATCTTCTTTGAGTGCTTGTTCTTTCAACGATTCTGATCTACAAAATCCCTGTCTCACACTTAGAGAAAGAGATCACAAAATAGAACTATCCATATCTTCAGAAAACTTATTTTTTTTTGCCTTCATATAAAGCAGTGATTATATAGATAATCTAGTACAGATCACTGATGTAAAGTAAAGTCTTTGTGTCATGTTCAATGCCAAGCGCTAATGTGCTGATTGCTCATTAACCAGGCTAATCCAATCTACAAAATGTATAATAAAAAAACACCATTTCTCTAAAGAAAAAAAAATCACCAGCAGAGTTTTTATATACTTTCATGCAGATGTAAAGTCACTACAACTTTCAAGTAACATCACCAGCAAAGATGAATATATATTCTCACCAACAATAAACGAGAAAATATGAATAATTATTTTTATTCGAGGAAAATGGCATGAAATTGCTGTACTTCTGCATTAAAAAAATAAAAATAAGGAGGACACCTTGGAAGGACAGAAGTATTAGATAATTTTGTAACAAAATGTTTATAATAAAAATCCACCGCTCGAAAAATGTTGAAACTAACAATATAACAGAAACATCCAAGTACCAAATTAAAAAGAAAAACATCCACAACCTTAAAAAGTCTCAAACGTACAACTACAATCTTAAGAGCAGATAAGACAACATTAAATGTAATTCAAAAAGGCAATAAATCATTTCAGGACTTCTGTTTTTTAAAAATTGCCTTCAACGATTTGCCTTGGCCACACGTTCAATCTCGTCCTTCTTCTTGATAGCATAACTACAAACAAAGCAACAACAAACGTCAAGAAACTTCCAAAAGCATATATAAGTATAAACAAACACATAAAATAGTCACATTAATACAACAACAACAACATCAAGCCTTTGTCCCACTACGTGGGGTTGGCTACATGAATCCTTTTTCGCCATTGTGTTCTATTAAAAGTCAAATTCTCATTTAAATCTAATAAAGAAAGATCATTTCTAATATTTTCTAACTAAGTCTTTGAGGTCTACCTCTACCTTTCTTAACATAACAAATCTAATACCTCAACTTTCCTAACCGGGTCATCGGAAGGCCTCCATTTAATGTGACCAAACCATCAAAGACAATTCTCACTAATCTTTTCTTCCACTGGAGCTACTCCAAACTTTTCACATATATGCTCATTTCGTATCCTATCTCTAAGGGTAAAGCCACTCATCCACCTAAGCATCCTCATCTTTGCAACACTTAACTTAGTATTATGCTTCTCTTTTAATGGCCACCATTTGGCACCATAAAGCATTGCAGGTCTCACCACCATCTTATAAATTTTTCCCTTAAGTTTGAGGGGCCTTTTCTATCGCACAACAAACCCAATGCATTCCTCCACTTCAACCATCCAACTTGAAAGTCACATTAATATCTACTAATAAAAAAAAAAACTTATAAAGACAAACAAATAAATAGCTGAGAGCAATAATGTGCATCAACATTTCATTTACAAGACAGATACCTCCATCCGAATCATTAAAAAAAACAAATTTATCATCCACGACAGCGGGATAGGTATGTTAAATTTTTATTAATTCCTTGTAGGACACAAATGCACAAATGCAAAGTTAGATAGTTAAAATTGAAGTATAGTTTTGAAAAAAAAAAACAGGAAGACTTAGCTGTCAATCGTGTGAACATTTCTAGATTATGAAAACAGTGAAGCTGATGAAGGAGACTATAGCATAAAAAAAAAACAAATAATCACACAAGGAAAAATGCTCACCTGTTGGAAGAACCCTTAGCTGCATTAATCAATTCATCAGCAAGACATTCAGCAATTGTCTTGATATTTCGAAAAGCACTCTCACGAGCACCTGTAGTGAGAAGATATATCGCTTGATTAACCCGTCTCAGAGGCGAAATATCAACAGCCTGACGCCTAACAACACCAGCAGATCCAATTCTAGTAGCATCCTCTCGTGGACCGCTGCAAGTAAAAACAAATTATAAAATATGCGCATGAAGAGTAAACCACGAATACTCAAGAACAACCCTTAAACTCTAGGAGAAATAACAATCATCATGAGAATAGAGTACATTTTCTTAGCTAGAATAAACTATTTTAAGAAAAGACAAACAAATAAAGCACATATTAACTATTCTATAGCTTAAACTTTAATGTGAATTGACTCAATTATAGTTCAACCATTAATTACCTATTAATGACAGCATCTACTATGATTTGGATTGGGTTTGTATCAGTAAGGAGATGAATAATGTCCATAGAATGTTTAACGATGCGAACAGCCTTCAGTTTCTTCCCATTGTTGCGACCATGCATCATCAATGAATTCGTCAATCTTTCAACAATGGGACACTGTGCTTTCCTGAACCTTTTTACAGAGTAACGTCCAGCTGTGTGTGGAAGATAGGTTGCATGCTTCGAAGGAGTTACCGCAATATAGTCAGCAAGTGACATGTCAGAAACCTGAATACAAACAAAGAATCCACAAACTAAGATTTACAAGGGGAAAAAGATCAATAATGCTACCAGCAGCTAAAGTTAAACACATTTTCAACACATAATTTATGTGCTAAATTAAGTACTAAAACCTTGAGAAATGTCAAAATCATGAAAGATAAAATACAACTACGATAAAACTAGCTTTTAGCAACACATATTATAACACAATCTTATTGCGTGCTATTACAAGGTTCAATGGCAACACCAGATACTAGGTTACACTGTGTTACATTATAATCATCTGCTCGATTTGATGCTTCATCAGATCAATAATGATGAACTGCCAAACAAATTTCCCAAATCAGCCGCTCTCCAACTCCCTTGAACAAAATTCCACTGAACACGTCTCTCTCTTCAGATCACTCAATAGTCATTTGCAAATCACGAAATAGGAATCCACAGCTTTCCCTCTTTCGCATTTCTCATTATTTCGGAAAATATATTCGATTTCCCTCCCCTCTATCAATTTACAATTTCTGAGATTTCAATCCTTCAACATTCCACACTTATCTCTCGCTGTTTATCTGCTTAAGTAGATTTAAAGGTATGCTCAATTCTTTCTCCATATATTTTTTTTTTCAAATTCAATGGAGCCAAATTGATGCTTGGCATGCATAAAAGAAACAGGAAAGAGATAAGTAAAACCGACCTCGATTTCTTCGAAAGACCACCGATTGAAGAGCTTAACATCGGTGGGCGAGGCCAAACCAGAGGATTGTGGTGGAGAGGACAGGGCGGCCGCCATGATTGGTATTCGGAGAGTTCTCGCTGGTATTCGGAGAGAACCAGATGCGGCAGCGATAAAAACCCTAGCGAGTTAGGCGGAGAGGAGCAACTTATGTAGCATTGTAATCATGGACCGTCATGATGCTATGTTGAATTCGCTAAAGATTTGATTAACGGTTCCGATGAGGCATTATTTAGGGGCTGTTTGGTATCGGATTTACAGCCGAATTTAAGTCGGATTTATGCTAAATCCAGCCAAACAGTTTTTGTGCGCGCGTTAAAACCATCTCAGCCAAACAGTTTTTGTGCGCGCGTTACAACATTTTGATAGGAAGCCAGAACGGTTCGTTAAACAGCTGATTAGAGGCCCTCAAACGACGCAACGATATTTTTTCCGTAATTTGATCTCGGTTGAACAGTGTAATGTCAGTATTGACGTCGCACTGATCATCTGTGCCATTTCTTTCTCTCTACCGAACTCGTCTGAAAAAGGCGCGAAAGAAACGAGCGATGATTTGGGGGCAAAATGGCATTCCACTGGAGATGAATCACGGCACTTTTTAATTTTATTGCATTTTGTAGTGAAAAATGAGAATTTCGGTTGGAGATGCCCTAAATCCCGGGATTCGGTAAATCCCGGATTTACGGCTTAAATTCGGGATTTAGTAAATCCGAGGGTAGCCAGATTTAACAGGATTTATCCGAAGAAGCACACGAAAGGGAGAAAGTTGCCTTCACAGCCAGCAAGCTCCCGTTCTTGCTTCCGATCAAAATGTTGTAACTTCCGATCCGGGTTGACGAGAAAGTCGTCAGAGGAGCGAAGTCGAACAGCCACGAAGGAGACGCAGAAGCGACGCGTGCAATCTATACACCTGCAAAGCAACGAAGCCGAACAGCAACGAAGAAAAGAGAAGATGAAAGGCAAACCATAGACGCCTCTAAAAGTTATTATTGGTTAACTTAATTAATATAATTTAAATTATTAATAATCAAGTAAATTAATTAAATAATTAATTGTGTAATTATTGCATAAATTAATTATCTAATTTAACTTAAGTGTATAATTAGTAATTAAATATTAATATAATTAGATTAATTAATATAACTTTATATATATATATATATATATATATATATATATATATATATATATATATATATATATATATATATATATATATATATATATATATATATATATATATATATATATATATATATATATATATTATTATTATTATTATTAAAATATATAATTAATTGTGTAAATAATAATTAATGAGTAATTTGTATTAACATATTATTAAATTTATAACACATTATATTTTTTAATTTTTATTTTAAAGTTATTTTTAAGTTATAATTATCTTTTTCACATTTAATTCCCTAACTGCTATAAATCCTGAAATATGTTACCAAACAGTTTCTCAGGATTTAACATTTGACATACTAAACAGGTTTCAGGATTTAACATATTTCAGATTTACTAAATTCTGATATACAGGATTTACTAAATCTCACTTGTTGCCAAACAACCCCTTAGAGTTGGATTTAAGATAATCTATATTACTATTTATGTTTTTTTAAGAGAAATTTCACTTTAGTTGTGTCATAATAATAGTATTGATCAAATATATATTATTTATTTATTTAAACAAATATATCCAAAAATTTAAATTGGATTAATTTACCCCTATCCTCACTTTAAGAACTATGTTCCCCTCCTAATGCATCAATATTCTCAATTATTAATTTATTTTTCTTTTCATTTAAGATTTCTTCACTCAACAAAATGAGATGATCTAATGATGAAGCTCAGTTGAAAAATGTAGTTTAATGATGACTTTGACAAACATGCATGAGTAAGAATTTTTTATTAACATATACTGTAAATTTTGCGATGGTAGAATGTTTGTTGAGTTTTTTTTAGCTTCGTATAATGATCCACCATGCAGAAATGGAATTTGTGAATTGTAATATATTAGAACTTTTTTATGTGGAAAATCTAGGAAGGAGAAGAATCATGAAATTTACTTTAATTGTAATGATACACTATATAATTGTCGATAAAATAATTTACTTTTATTTAAAGAATATAAGATTATAAGAATTCGTTGTAGAGTTTACATAAGGCGGGTGTTCATAGGCGAACAGTTGAAATCCAGTAAGGGAGTTGGATAGAAATTAGGTGATGGTGGGCTGATTGATTATGGCAGTCATTAGAGTTCCTTAGATTTCTTAGCTCTCCAACTCTCTTTAAGTACACAATAAGGTCCTATTTATAACATTTTTTAGAGGGGCGTATTAGTAAATTTTGCAAGAATTCCAAACAGTATACGAACGGCTTATAATAATCCCCTTGATCATAAATTATTTATGCAGCATTTTAGTGTCTTAATGATGTTGCAATTGAATTATCTTGAGCTTGTTGGATTTATGTAGTAGAACTTCTTGATTTGACAATAAGCATGTATATTATATATATATACATGCATACATGTTGAAACAAAGAGTGGTCAATGTTTAACCTTTAGATAAAACTATTGTAACCTATCAAAGTATAATAGTAGTAGTAGAGAAACTTCTTTGACATAAAGAGTGGATGGTGGGGAACACTTGGTTATTCCTTCATTGGATATGATATATAAAAAAAGAATCACAATATACAAGAAAAGTTTTTAAGCAAAATTCTGACAATTTTTAATATTACACAGCAAAAACTAATTTGGTATTACTAAGAATGGTTGGTTGCATTTGTAACAATTCTAACTCTTAATTATCAAGATATTGTCTGCTTTGACCTAAGAGCCTCACGGTTTTGCCATGTTGATGTAACTTCCCAGGAGGCCACTCATCCCAAGATTTATCAAGGATGAGCATGCTTTACTGCGAAGTTTCTTAATGAAATGCTAACTATTACACCAAAAAATGTCTCGATATTTAAGAGTTTAACTTCTTTTACTTAAGATATTTCATAACATTAATGAGAGAATATAATCAATGAAGGTTTGGTAGCTCCATTTGAATATGCAACAACAACAATTGCAGGCTTGACAACTTCATCTGCCATTGAGTTGCTAACAACAACATCAACATATAATAACACAAAGTGTTTAGATGAATAAGGCCGTGCTTATTGGAGCTAAGTACTTTAATACCATAAAACCTAATATTGGTACATATAATGAATATTAGAAAAAACTTTGTTATTGCTTCATAGGATAGTGGTGGCGGCCTATGACATGTAGCAATAGAGACTTGAGGTGAGTTGTAACAACTCAAACCCTTAAGTATCAAGATATTGTACTCTTTGGCCTAAGGGTCTCACGGTTTTGATAGTCGAGCTCGACTCGAACACCCCCTTGGCTCGAGCTCAACTCATTTTGTTTGCTCACCTAGACGGGATGGTCTACCTACAGCTTCTGTTTGGAGCAACCCTGCACTTTCAAATGACACGTAATTGATTATCATTCTATAGTTAGAAAAAGGATATAGCTTTGCACTTTCATTTCAGCACCAACAAACACAAGTTTTGGGTTCCTGCTTAGCTCTCGAAAAGAGTAATGGATAAAGGTACGAAGAAGCTGCTTAGGAATTTTTTGCCATTTTGAGTTGGGGTGGGGGAAAAAATCTTTTTAGATCGTTCAGTTAGATAGGTGCATACAACAATAACTAAACTTGCGCTAAGTAATTGAATAATAAAGATTAGTTAAGTGTTCTTCCTTCCCATTGATGCCAGTTAGCGCATAAAACAGATTGATCTAGTGTTCCGTTTGTATCAGCGAAGAAATCTGTTAGTCCAATACTATGATCAAAGAGTACCCCAAAGATAAGTTCTTAAACAGACGACCAAAATGCAGGTGCTGCACTAGTCTTTTTTCTTTTTCAAATGTCAATGATTGAATGAATGCAACAATTCGAGAAAACTCTACAAAGAATTAATAATGAAAATTTGCATTTCAAGGGAATCCAACTTGTAGGTTCCTACAATTACTAGAACAAAACGTAGTTATTATCATCTCTTTCGATATGATTCTGATGAGATTTAGGCTTCGTTTGTGACAGCTTTCTTAATGCTTCTTAAAGCAGCCTTCTAGTATTAAAATTTTGATTTTTGAACTAGAAAGTCGCTTTAACAAGTAGTAAAAAAGACATCCCAAACGAAACCTTAGGCCTCGTTCAAGATTGTTTTCTTATTGCTTTCTAAAACAACTTTCTATTACAAAAAATTTCAAATTAAAATATTTTATATTAAAAAGCTGCTTTAAAAAAGCAATAAGAAAACTATCCCAAACGAAATCTTAAACCGAGACTACTGTGTGGTATCAAGTCTCTGTGGCCTATGTCCCAACTTTCTTCCTAAACTCGCCTATGCCTGCACCTGGAACAGTCTCAGAATGAGTGTAGAGTGAAAGCCAATAAAAAAGCTCAGCCAGCTTTTGCTCCTACCCAAAACTGGGCTGAGGCCGTTTTAACTTCTACCAATATGATTTAGATCATACCCTCCTACTGGACTGCTTTTCTCGCATCCTCCTTATTCTAATCTGCTGGCGTTCAGCTCTACCTGCTTTGTTATTCTTCTACCGGCTTTCTACTGATTCGTATATATAAAAACGAATAACAAGCCTAACCATCCCTATGTCAAGGAAAAATTATTCTATGCGGAGACCAATAAAAATACACCACATCACTCTATACTGTATCGCGGCTCAATACTACTTTGTATTGCGGCTTGGTACCGCTCGATACAGGACATCCGGACGTAGAGCGGCGTCCAGACAGAATAATTTCTCTATGTCAAGGGGATCATAAAAACTGGAACTCCGTCCACAGCAGATCTTTTGTGTATCAAAGAATGTGAAACCCCAAGAAGCAAAACTGAGGACTAGGAAATAAAGCAAAATGCTAGTTCAATTGGCACCAACATTTCTCTAAAGCCATTGTTTTTCGTGTCTTGAAGTACAAAAAAAAAACATAAAAAAGACCACTCTACGACCATTTCATAGAAAAAAAAAAAAACTAGGGTAATAAATATATTATAGAACAACCATAAAAAACTGTAATGATTGATTGCTAGCAATCATAATAGAAAAGAGAGTGCGTTTTTCTCCTTGATGAAAGCCAGTCTTCTTTGAGTGCTTGTTCTTTCAACGATTCAGATCTACAAAATCCCTGTCTCACACTTAGAGAAAGATATCACAAAATAAAACTATCCATATCTTCAGAAAACTTAATTTTTTTTGCCTTCATATATAGCAGTGATTATATAGACAATCTAGTACAGATCACTGATGTAAAGTCTTTGTGTCATGTTCAATGCCAAGCGCTAATGTGCTGATTGCTCATTAACCAGGCTAATCCAATCTACAAAATGTATAATAAAAAAACACCATTGCTCTAAAGAAAAAAATATCACCTGCAGAGTTTTTATGTACTTCTTGCAGATGTAAAGTCACTACAACTTTCAAGTAACATCACCAGCAAAGATGAATATATATTCTCACCAACAATAAACGAGAAAATATGAATAATTATTTTTATTCGAGGAAAATGGCATGAAATTGCTGTACTTCTGCATTAAAAAATAAAAATAAGGACACCTTGGAAGCACAGAAGTATTAGATAATTTTGTAACAAAATGTTTAGAATAAAAATCCACCGCTCGAAAAATGTTGAAACTAACAATATAACAGAAACATCAAGTACCAAATTAAAAAGAAAAACATCCACAACCTTAAAAAGTCTCCAAAGTACAACTACAATCTTAAGAACAGATAAGACAATATTAAATGTAACTCAAAAAGGCAATAAATCATTTCAGGACTTCTGTTTTTTAAAAATTGCCTTCAACGATTTGCCTTGGCCACACGTTCAATCTCGTCCTTCTTCTTGATAGCATAACTACAAACAAAGCAACAACAAACGTCAAGATACTTCCAAAAGCATATATAAGCATAAGCAAACAAATAAAATAGTCACATTAATAATAAAACAACAACAACATCAAGCCTTTGTCCCACTACGTGGGGTCGGCTACATTAATCCTTTTTCGCCATTGTGTCCTATTAAAAGTCAAATTCTCATTTAAATCTAATAAAGAAAGATCATTTCTAATATTTTCTAACTAAGTCTTTTTAAGTCTACCTCTACCTTTCTTAATATAAGTCAAATCTAATACCTCAACTTTCCTAACCGAGTCATCGAAAGGCCTCCGTTTAATGTAACCAAACCATCAAAGACGACTCTCACTAATCTTATCTTCCACTGGAGCTACTCCAAACTTTCACATATGTGCTCATTTCGTATCCTATCTCTAAGGGTAAAGCCACTCAACCACCTAAGCATCCTCATCTCTGCAACACTTAACTTAGTATTATGCTTCTCTTTTAATGGCCAATATTTGGCACCATAAAGCATTACAGGTCTCACCACCATCTTATAAAATTTTCCCTTAAGTTTGAGGGGGACTTTTCGATCGCACAACAAGCCCAATGCATTCCTCCACTTGAACCATCCAACTTGAAAGTCACATTAATATCTACTAATAAAAAAAAACTTATAAAGACAAACAAATAAATAGCTCAGAGCAATAATGTGCATCAACATTTCATTTACAAGACAAATACCACCATCCAAATCATTTAAAAAAAATTATTATCCACGACGGAGGGATAGGTATGTTAAATTTTTATTAATTCCTTGTAGGACACAAATGCAGAGTTAGATAGTTAAAATTGAAGTATAGTTTTGAAAAAAAAAAAAAACAGGAAGACTTAGCTGTCAATCGTGTGAACATTTCTAGATTATAAAAACAGTGAAGCTGATGAAGGAGACTATAGCATAAAAAAACAAATAATCACACAAGGAAAAATGCTCACCTGTTGGAAGAACCCTTAGCTGCATTAATCAATTCATCAGCAAGACATTCAGCAATTGTCTTGATATTTCGAAAAGCACTCTCACGAGCACCTGTTGTGAGAAGATATATCGCTTGATTAACCCGTCTCAGAGGCGAAATATCAACAGCCTGACGCCTAACAACACCAGCAGATCCAATTCTAGTAGCATCCTCTCGTGGACCGCTGCAAGTAAAAACAAATTATAAAATATGTGCATAAAGAGTAAACCACGAATACTCAAGAACAACCCTTAAACTCTAGGAGAAATAACAATCATCATGAGAATATAGTACATTTTTTTAGCTAGAATAAAATATTTTAAGAAAAGACAAACAAATAAAGCACATATTAACTATTCTATAGCTTAAACTTTCATGTGAATTGACTCAATTGTAGTCGTCCAAGCATTAATTACCTATTAATGACAGCATCTACTATGATTTGGATTGGGTTTGTATCAGTAAGGAGATGAATAATGTCCATAGCATGTTTAACGATGCGAACAGCCTTCAGTTTCTTCCCATTGTTGCGACCATGCATCATCAATGAATTGGTCAATCTTTCAACAATGGGACACTGTGCTTTCCTGAACCTTTTTACAGAGTAGCGTCCAGCTGTGTGTGGAAGATAAGTTGCATGCTTCGAAGGAGTTACCGCAATATAGTCAGCAAGTGACATGTCAGAAACCTGAATACAAAAAAAGAATCCACAAACTAAGATTTGCAAGGGGAAAAAGATCAATAATGCTACCAGCAGCTAAAGTTAAACACATTTTCAACACATAATTTATGTGATAAATTAAGTAGTAAAACCTTGAGAAATGTCAAAATCATGAATGATAAAATACAACTACGATAAAACTAACTTTTAGCAACACTTATTATAACACAAGCTTATTGCGTGCTATTACAAGGTTCAATGGCAACACCAGATACTAGGTTACACTGTGTTACATTATAACCATCTGCTCGATTTGGTGCTTCATCAGATCAATAATGATGAACTGCCAAACAAATTTCCCAAATCAGCCGCTCTCCAACTCCCTTGAACAAAATTCCACTGAACACGTCTCTCTCTTCAGATCACTCAATAGTCATTTCCAAATCACGAAATAGGAATCCACAGCTTTCCCTCTTTCACATTTCTCACTATTTCGGAAAATATCTTCGATATCCCTCCCCTCTATCAATTTACAATTTATGAGATTTCAATCCTTCAACATTCCACACTTATCTCTCGCTGTTTATCTACTTAAGTAGATTTAAAGGTATGCTCAATTCTTTCTCCATATATTTTTTTTTTTTTCAAATTCAATGGAGCCAAATTGATGCTTGGTATGCATAAAAGAAACAGGAAAGAGATAAGTAAAACCGACCTCGATTTCTTCGAAAGACCACCGATTGAAGAGCTTAACATCGGTGGGCGAGGCCAAACCAGAGGATTGTGGTGGAGAGGACAGGGCGGCCGCCATGATTGGTATTCGGAGAGTTCTCGCTGGTATTCGGAGAGAACCAGATGCGGCAGCGATAAAAACCCTAGCGAGTTAGGCGGAGAGGAGCAAGTTATGTAGCATTGTAGTCATGGACCGTCATGATGCTATATTGAAGGCGCTAAAGATTTGATTAACGGTTCCGATGAGGCATTATTTAGGGGCTGTTTGGTATCGGATTTACAGCCGGATTTAAGTCGGATTTAAGACCATTTCTAACCATTTGGCAAACAGCTGAATAGAGGCCCTCAAACGTTGCAATCGAACGACATTTTTTTCGTCATTTGATTTCAGTTGAACAGTGTAACGTCAATATTGACGTCGCACTGATCACCTGTGCCATTTCTTTCTCTCTACCGAACTCGTCTGAAAAAGACGCGAAAGAAACGAGCGATGATTTGAGGGCAAAATGGCATTCCACTGGAGATGAATCACGGCACTTTTTAATTTTATTGCATTTTGTAGTGAAAAATGAGAATTTCGGTTCGAGATGCCCTAAATCCCGAGATTCGGTAAATCCCGGATTTACGGCTTAAATTCGGGATTTAGTAAATCCGAGGGTAGCCAGATTTAACGGGATTTATCCGAAGAAGCGCACGAAAGGGAGAAAGTTACCTTCACAGCCAGCAAGCTCCCGTTCTTGCTTCCGATCAAAATGTTGTAACTTCCGATCCGGATTGACAAGAAAGCCGTCAGAGGAGCGAAGTCGAACAACCATGCACGAAGGAGCCGCAGAAGCGACGCATGCAATCTATACACCTGCAAAGCAACGAAGCCGAACAGCAACGAAGAAAAGAGAAGATGAAAGGCAAACCATAGACGCCTCTAAAAGTTATTATTGGTTAACTTAATTAATATAATTTAAATTATTAATAATCAAGTAAATTAATTAAATAATTAATTGTGTAATTATTGCATAAATTAATTATCTAATTTAACTTAAGTGTATAATTAGTAATTAATATAATATATATAATTAGATTAATTAATATAACTTTATATATATATATATATATATATATATATATATATATATATATATATATATATATATATATATATATATTATTAAATATATAATTAATTGTGTAAATAATAATTAATGAGTAATTTGTATTATCATATTATTAAATTTATAACACATTATATTTTATATTTTTTATTTTAAAATTATTTTTAAGTTATAATTATCTTTTTCACATCCAATTCCCTGACTGCTATAAATCCTGAAATATGTTATCAAACAGTTTTTCAGGATTTAACAGGATTTAATATTTGACATACTAAACAGTTTTCAGGATTTAACATATTTCAGATTTACTAAATTCTGATATACAGAATTTACTAAATCCCACTTGTTGCCAAACAACCCCTTAGAGTTGGATTTAAGATAATCTATATTACTATTTATGTTTTTTGAAGAGAAATTTCACTTTAGTTGTGTCATAATAATAATATTGTTCAAATATATATTATTTATTTATTTAAACAAATATATCCAAAAATTTAAATTGGATTAGTTTACCTCTATCCTCACTATATTTCAAGAACTATGTTCCCCTCCCAATGCATCAATATTCTCAATTGTTAATTTAATTTTCTTTTCATTTAAGATTTCTTCACTCAACAGGATGAGATGATCTAATGATGAAGCTCAGTTGAAAAATGTAGTTTAACGGTGACTTTGACAAACATGCATGAGTAAGAATTTTTCATATTTTATAACTTGTATCATAAAATCGAGTCGAATTACGTCATTTTGATGGAACCCTAATGTAGATCTGGATGCAAGATCGAAGAGACTATTTAAAACTTTGTTTGATCTAGGTACTATTGACCTCATGAGCTCATAAGCACACAAGATTTTGATAAGCACGGATAGACTAACATATGATGTAAATTTTGCGATGGTAGAATGTTTGTTGAGTTTTTTTTTAGCTTCGTATAATGATTCACCATGCAGAAATGGAATTTGTGAATTGTAATTGATACGTCATCATGAAATTATCTTGATCGGACACGAATCTCGAGGCAAATCTCAAACCGGAAACTTCAAAAATTAAATTCGGGAGCACGTGAACTCCGATTTCAGCGAGCTTACAGTCAAACTGAGCGTTTCGGAAATGCGAATCCAACGACACCAAATTTGATCCAATCCGAGCCCAAATGGGTCCGAATCATGGACCCGAAGCACTATTGGAAGTTTCAAAACGCAATTTGAGTTACCAAACGGTCTCCGATTTTAAAGAGCTTATACTCGAATCGAACAGCTTAACAAGAAAAATCCAACGAGCCCAAGATCACTGAATTCCGACATCACTAAGGCCTTCAAATGACCAACAAACGGTGCACGATCGTAGGATTCAATATCGGCCATCCATTCGACCACTCCCTATTCACCCCTGATCTCACACCTATTTACGGGCCATGCCACTCCAGAAAATCTATAAATAAAGCCCTCATTCTTCACAAGAGGGGGTCCAAGCAAGAAGAGAAGGAAGAGGAGAAGGAAGAAGCTCCTCCTCGACCACCACAGGAGCCTCGCCGGACCACCGCCAGAGCCTCACCGGACCACCGCCGGAGCCTAGCCGGACCACCGCCGGAGCCTCGCCGGATCACCGCCGGAGCCTCGCTGGACCACCACCGGAGTTTCGTTGCACCACCATCTTAAGGCCCGACGTGCTACTGAAGGCCTGACATTCAGGCCCAAAGTTCTGCTCAAGGCCCGACTTTCAGGTCTGACGTCTTCATCTGAGGCCCTCACCTTCTCCAGAAGCCCTTTCCTCCGCTAAACTACCACCTGACGCCGTTGCTTTGTCGGAACACCACCTGAGGCCTGGACATCTGCTGGGCCACTACCTGACGTCCAGAGTTCTACCAAAGTTCCGCCCTACTACAACGGTCCTTCAGGCCTTCGTCGCCTACTACGGTCCATCCGACCTCCATCACCCGACAACGGTCTTTCAGACCCCAGTCTCCTACCGACTACAGTCCTTCAGGCCTTCGTCTCCTACTATGGTCCTTCCGACCTCCATCAACACACAATAGTCTTTCTGACCCCGGTCTCCTGCCAACTACGGTTCTTCCGACCAGACAAACATGAATATGTAATTCCTACTATGTAATGCAATCTGTATGATGTACATTTGCTACATCAATCCAAGGCCTTCTCCCAAGGAAGAGCCTCATTTGTAACGACTACAAATACTAGTGGATTCATTCAAACTGGGCCAGGCCCCGTGGTTTTTTCCCCTTTTCAGGGGTTTTCCACGTAAAAAACTCTGGTGTCTCTTATGAATGTTTCACCCCCTCTCTTATCTGTTTGTATGCTGGATCTTCGTACAATGCTAAGACGTTAAACCATATATTTCTCTACCACCGCGAATATTCCAGGACGCAACAGTAATATATTAGAACTTTTTTATGTGGAAAACCTAGGAATGAGAAGAATCACGAAATTTAGTTTAATTGCAATGATACAATATATAATTGTCGATAAAATAATTTACTTTTATTTAAAGAATGTAAGATTATAAGAATTCATTGTAGAGTTAACATAAGGTGGGTGTTCATAGGCGAATGGTTGAAATCCAATAAGGGAGTTGGATAGAAATTAGGTGATTGTGGGCTGATTGATTATGGCGGTCATTAGAGTTCTTTAGATTTCTTAGCTCTCCAACTCTCTTTAAGTACAAAATAAGGTCCTATTTATAACATTTTTTAGAGAGTCGTATTAGCAAATTTTGCAAAAATTCCAAACAGTATAAGAACGGCTTATAATAATCCTTTTGATCATAAATTATTTATGCAGCATTTTAGCGTCTTAATGATGTTACAATTGAATTATCTTGAGCTTGTTGGATTTACGTAGTAGAACAACTTGATTTGACAATAAGAATGTATATATATATATATATATATATATATATATATATATATATATATATATATATATATATATATATATATATATATATATATATATATATATATATATATACATGCATACATGTTGAAACAAAGAGTGGTCAATGTTTAACCTTTTGATAAAACTATTGTAACCTATCAAAGTATGATAGTAGTAGTAGAGAAACTTCTTTGACATAAAGAGTGGATGGTGGGGAACACTTGGTTATTCCTTCATTGGATACGATATATAAAAAAAGAATCACAATATACAAGAAAAGTTTTTAAGCAAAATTTTGACAATTTTTAATATTACACAGCAAAAACTAATTTGGTATTACTAAGAATGGTTGGTTGCATTTGTAACAATCCTAACTCTTAATTATCAAGATATTGTCTGCTTTGACCTAAGAGCCTCACGGTTTTGTCATGTTGGTGTAACTTCCCAGGAGGCCACTCATCCCAAGATTTCTCAAGGATGAGCATGCTTTACTGCGAAGTTTCTTAATGAAATGCTAACTATTACACCAAAAAACCTTTCGATATTTAAGAGTTTAACTTCTTTTACTTAAGATGTTTCATAACATTAACGAGATAATATAATCAATGGAGGTTTGGTAGCTCCATTTGAATATGCAACAATAACAATTGCAGGCTTGACAACTTCATCTTCCATTGAGTTGCTAACGACAACATCAACATATAATAACACAAAGTGTTTAGTGTAGAAACTCATGGAGTTTCCTCAGAGCCGAAGGAAGAAGAAGAGTACAGAGTAATGAAATAAACTTTTATTATCTTCAATGTAATACAGAGACCTAGTATTTATAGGAATAAAGGCTATACATAAAGTGATATAAAAGGCAACACAGAGTATATGTTTATTTATTCTTTGAGCTCTAATATCCCCCCGGAAACTGAGGGTGCTTGAGTAACGTTCAGTTTTAGACGAAGTTCTTGAAAACACGGTGTAGATAGCGGCTTCGTCAAGATATCTGCCAATTGGTCCTTCGTGCTGATGGGAAGGATCCTAATGGTCCCTTGCTGAATATGGTCCCGAATGAACCTGTGATCGATCTCGATGTGTTTCGTTCGTGCGTGGAACACCGGATTGTTGGCCAATACAATTGCCGATGTGTTGTCACAGTAGAGGTCAGTTGGATGACTTTGAGTAATACCGAAGTCGTCGAGAAGACGTTTGATCCAAATCACGTCGGCGGTGAGAGCAGCTAGAGACCGATACTCTGATTCTGTTGAGGAGCGAGCCACCGTAGTTTGCTTCTTGACCGTCCAAGAGATCAGTGTTTTTCCAAGATATGAGCAGTATCCAGATGTTGATTTCTTAGAGATGGGGTCTCCGGCCCAATCTGCATCAGAGTAAGCCGATAAACTCAAGTTAGATTTCAAAATTGGAATGCCATGAGTTAGCGTACCTTGGATGTATCGTAGTAGACGTTTTAGAAGATAGGTGTGCTGCGGTTCAGGAGAATGCATGTGCTGAGCTAACAAGTTTAAACCGAAAGATATGTCGGGTCTAGTTAAGGTTAAGTATTGAAGTGAACCAATGATACGACGGTACATGGCGGGATCGTCTAACACTGGATCTAGCATGAATGACTGTGGTAATTTGGTACAAGTGGGGTTGGATAACGGTTTGCATTGGATAAGCTGAGCGGTCTGGAGTATTGATCGGGTGTATTCCTTTTGTGAGAGAAAGTATGAATCTTTGTGTCGGGATGTTGATGCCGAGAAATGAGTTAACTTGTCCAAGAATTTTCAGTTGGAACCGTTGCTGGAGTTGAGATATGATTCTTCCTATCGCGTGTTGGTCGTTACCTGTGAATAGAAGATCGTCAACGTAAATAATTAGGAACAATTGAACTTTACCTTTGCGAAGAATAAAAAGAGAGGGGTCAGAGGTACTGTGGATGAAACCGAGCTCAACAAGAAAAGATGTAAGCGTGTTATACCATTGCCTGGGTGCTTGTTTCAGACCATAAATGGCTTTGTGAAGTAAGCATACATGATTAGGGTGAGTAGCATCTTCAAAACCTCTTGGTTGATTCATGTAAACAGTTTTCGTAAGCGAGCCATGGAGAAACGTGTTGGCAACGTCGAATTGATGTATAGGCCAGTCGTGGTGTAAGGCCACAGTGAGAAGTATGCAAATGGTCGGAAGTTTTACCACGGGGCTGAATGTCTCAGTGTAGTCCAGCCCGTACTCCTGGTGATTTCCCTGAGCAACAAGTCTTGCTTTGTGTTTGGCAATTGAGCCGTCCGAGTGGAACTTGAGCCTGTAAGTCCACTTGCATCCAAGAACAGAAGCTGTCGAGGCGGAATAACAAGACTCCATGTACCCTGAGTTTGTAACACTAAGAACTCGTCGGCCATAGCTCGACGCCATTCAGGCAGCTTGCTTGCCTCGGTATATGATGTGGGAGCCACCGGTTCGTCTGTGTTGGTGTTAGTATGAAACATATTAAGACGGTTTGTGGGCTTTAAATGGCCCGTTTTACCTCTGGTTACCATGGAGTGTGTTGGTTGAGAAGTGGACGGTTTGCTCGGATGATCGAGCTGACTGGGCGAATTGTTGTGTTTAAGCATTTCATCTGTGACAGATGGTTGGGCTGTGAAGTTGGATGGTGGAGGCGAAGTAGTAGTTTGTACAGGAACTTGCTTTGTGGTCGAGACTGGTGTGAGAAACATGGGTGAAGGATGGTCTTGTTGAGCAACAGATGGAACCTTTTGATCTGCAAAGGGAAAATAATTTTCGTCAAACGTGACGTGACGCGAATATGATATCTTGTTTATACCGAGATGAAGACATTTGTTTCCCTTGTATGTGTCCGAGTATCCGAGAAATACACATGGCTGCGCTTTAGGTTGCAGCTTGTGACAGTGAGTAGGAGGGGTTAGTGGAAAACACACACAGCCAAAGATGCGAAGTGGCTTGTAGTCTGGTTTACTTCCGTAGAGCATGGCATGGGGTGATATGTATTTGATTACAGAATTCGGCAGTTTGTTAATTAAATGCACGGCCGTGAGCATAGCATCTGGCCAGTGAGCTAACGGTAAGGACGCGGTGTGTATCAAGGTTCTTGCCATTTCGACGATATGCCTATGCTTTCTTTCTGATACACCATTTGTTCTGGTGTATAAGGACATGAGATTCTATGTTTTATGCCATTGAGCTGAAGCAATTGAGTAAATTGCGTGTTGATATACTCACCACCACCATCAGATTGGAAAGTTTTAATTTTAGAAGACAGCTCATGTTCTATATAAGTTTTAAATGTAGAAAATACATAAATAACTTCATTTTTGTGTCTCAACGGATAAATCCAAGTGTAACGAGAATAGTCGTCGATGAAAATAACATAATACAAAAAACTTGTATGACACGGAGTGGGAGCAGGACCCCACACATCAGAATAGATCAAAGCTAGAGCTTTACGTTCACGACTAGTAGAAATTTCAAATGACATTTTATGAGCTTTATTAATTTTGCAGGAATGACAAACTATATGATGTTTATTAATGCCTAAGTGCGGATTAAACTCCGCGATACGAGTAATCATTTTCTGATTCGGGTGATCCAATCGGTCATGCCAGATGGATGCCCTTTGCTTGATGGTGAGGAGCGCCGTGTTCGGGAGAGAAGTTGCTGGTGTGTAAAGAGGGTAGAGACCGTTCTTGCAAGGTCCTTTAAGCAGAATTTGATGAGTTGTCAAGTCCTTCAAAACAAATCCATTATGATCGAATATTATAGAGATATTGTTGTCACAAGTTAGTTGAGAAATAGAAATTAAATTATACTGCAGTTGTGGTGTGTGGAGTATGTGAGATAGAGTTAGCTTACGAGAGGGAGTTGGTAGCAAGCCATTGCCAGAGTGAGCTATTGTCACGACCCGACCCGACGGGGACGAATCCCGCCCGAGCCGGATCGCGACGAGAGACCTTTCTTAACCAGGATCTGGCTTTGGATTAGGTTACTGAACTGATCTTTCAAATTCTTAACTCAACAGAAGTACACAGAACAACAGAGCTACTAAAAACATCAAATGCAGCGGAACAAAACATCTATCTTTTCATTTCCTCAAAATAATCATCTACAGAACAGTACATGGCTTTCAACAGAAAGAAAGACAGAACAGAAAAGCCATGACTGTACAAAAATCAAAAGTACAAAAGTACCTAATCTGATCAGACTCTGAAACCTAGTCCTGAACTTCCTTGCCCTTCCCAGAACCTGAAAACCACCAGAAAGCAAGGGTGAGCTCGACAGCTCAGCAAAGCAACAAACCACCAATCTAAATTCTCAGAAAACAGAACCAAATTCATCGGACAGAAATCAGATCAGAAATCGGAACAGAATCGGAAATCAAAACTTACGGACAGATATCAAATCACATCAGAGTCGTACAGATCGTATCAGAACAGAACAAATCAACAGAGTCAGAATCAGAAATCAGAATCGTACGGATCATATCATATCATAATCACAATTTCGTACAGAACAGAACAGATACAGAAAATAGTACAGATGCATATAGCTAAATGCCCTGACACTGACGGAATCTCTATGGATTCCGGCCCCTTATGCCTCCCTTCCCAGACACTGACTGAATCTCATAGGATCCAGGCCCCTTATGTCTCCCTTTGTGCACACGGCACCAAAACAGATGTGCTTATAGCACCAAAACAGAATTCATCGGATCCGGAACAGAACAGACATCAGATTTGATCTCATTGCAGATTTCCCGTTTCACTAACTGAATCTCATAGGATTCAGGCCCCTTATAACTCCCTTATTATAGCTTATACACATAGCATTTCAATTCAGAACAAATACGGACAATTCAGAAATTACCCAAAAAATCGGGCAGCACAACGGCAGTATACGGAATTTACACAAAAATTCCTGCAAAGAAAATTTACCGAATTCGCACAGAATACAGATATCAACATTTCAGAACCTTTATTCTACTGCACAGATAAATTCCAATTTCACAGAAAAATCTGGTCGACTAAAAACACAGTCGAATCAAAAATACCCGGACGAAAATCTTCAAAATATAGTCAAAACGTGCACACCCGGCACGGCAACGATATCCAAAAAGTTACGCGGTAAAAACTGAGTCAATCAACAGATACAGACAAAAATCATTAACGAAAACGAAATCCGGACAGAATATACCGCCAAACACGACGGTTCTGAAAATTGAGAAAGGCGGAATGTGCCTTACCTCGAGCACAGCAATTTCCTCAACAGCCACTTCGGACGAAAACGGCTCCGCGTCGTCCGAAAAAAATCCGCTTTTCCACTTTTTCCTTCGTTTTTCTCTCTCCTCAGCTTTTTCTCTCTCTTCAAAATATCTCATTTCTATATATATCCAGACTGATCGTCCTGGACGATCGAGCTTCGTACCGGACGATCCATGAAGAGAGGAATTTCGTCCAGACGAAAAATGACATATCGTCCCAGGCGAAGGGTTCACGGGAGAATTTTCGTCCAGACGATCCTGATTTCGTCCAGACGAACCATACAGCCAAAACTGATTTTCTGCACAACCTGTACCGATCGTCCCGGACGATCCAACTTCGTCCCGGACGAACCTGGAGCAAAAACTGATATTACAGCTATGCTAACGGAACTCCCATCGCCAATGCTGATGCCATCGGAGCCTTGGTACGGATTGTAGACCGAAAGATTGTCGAAGGATTTGGTCATGTGGGACGATGCCCTTGAGTCTAGATACCATTCGTTCGATGGCTGGTTTGACGTAGCTGCAAGTGCCTTGTTGGATTGTGACTGAGATGCCGACACATATTGAGCGTTTAACCTATGCCAGCATTCTGATGTTGTGTGCCCTCTTTTGAAGCAGATCTGGCAGATCGTGGGCGCCTGCGAGGAGGTGGTTCTTGATCCTGCAGACCGAGGTTTACCTCTGCGGCCTCGACCTCGTGCGGAGAACAAAGCGGTGTCCAGTTGATTCTGCGGGGCAAAATCTAGCGGCGTCGGAAGCAATGTGAATATCTTCGCTAATTAGTAACGAGTAGAGTTGGTCAAGATTTAAAGATTGTGTCATGGTGCGTATGGTCGTCTTAAACGATTGATATGCCGGAGGAAGCCCATTGAGAATATGATGGATGATATCTTCGCACTCAATCTGCGAACCAGCGGTGGCAATGCGATCAACAAGCGATTTGATGGTGTTAAGATATTGAAGCATGGTAGAGTTTTGGAGAGATGTGTGGTATAGCTCATTCTTTAGTTGAATGACCTGCGATCTGTTTGAGGATTGGAATCTTGTTTGAAGAACCGTCCAAATGGCGGACGTTGAATCAAGATCAAGAACATAGGGAAGAATGGAGGCAGATATAGTGGAGCAGATAGCTGCAGCCAGATTTTGATCATTAAGAACCCATTGCTTATAAGTGGGATTGGATCTTGATGCTCCGGTGGAGGAGATTAGAAATTTATCCGGAATGGGATTTTCTGGATCAAGATATGAGTCAAAATCGTTGGCTCTGTAGATTTTGAGGATTTGGGATCTCCACAACGGGTAGTTATCATGAGATAAGGGGGTTTGAACGATGTTCTTGAGATTAGACAAGATGGATTTGTGAGAGGAGGAAAGAACCGGGGATGCCGAAGTGATGTCAGCATTGTGATTGTCGGCCGGAGGAGAGGTGGTTGAGGACGCCATAGGTCGTCGGAGTCGTCAAGCCTCGTCTGATACCATGTAGAAACTCATGGAGTTTCCTCAGCACGCCGAAGGAAGAAGAAGAGTACAGAGTAATGAAATAAACTTTTATTATCTTCAATGTAATACAGAGACCTAGTATTTATAGGAATAAAGGCTATACATAAAGTGATATAAAACGCAACACAGAGTATATGTTTATTTATTCTTTGAGCTCTAATATTTAGATGAATAAGGCCGTGCTTATTGGAGCTAAGTACTTTAATACCATAAAACCTAATATTGGTACATATAATGAATATTAGAAAAAACTTTGTTATTGCTTCATAGGATAGTGGTGGCGGCCTATGACATGTAGCAATAGAGACTTGAGGTGAGTTGTAACAACTCAAACCCTTAAGTATCAAGATATTGTCCTCTTTGGCCTAATGGTCTCACGGTTTTGTCCTATTGCTGTAACTTCTCAAGAGGTCAGCCATCTTAGAATTTCTCTTAGATGAGCGCGCTTAACTGCTGAGTTTCTAAATAAAATTTTAACCATTACACCAAAAAAGCCTCAATGTTTAATATTTAGATTATTTAGTTTAGGGGTTTCACAATCTTTTCCACTTAAGTAACTTACATCGTTGTCAGTAATTTATCCCAGAATCATCCACCAGGCATAGATGATTCTAGAGGTGGCCCCTATGTGTTCAATTGGCGGCTCCTGTCACGTAACACTTTGTCCCATACATATTAAGAGGTGCCTCACATGGCGTAGAACTTTGTCTTGTTTGACATTTAGTTCACATCTTTCATCTGGTGTATTACTTTAATATCATTTGTAACAACCAATCTCTTAACTATCTAGTTATTGTCTTCTTTGGCATAAGTGTCTCACGGTTTTGTTTTCTTAATATAACTTATTATGATGTCATTCATCCCAAAAATTTCTGGGATGAGCACGTTTAACTTCGGAGCTTCTAAATAAAATTTCAAACATTATACCAAATGACGAATCAATGTTTAAGAGTTTAGTTTCATTTACTTAAGAGGTTTCACAAGGGTAGTGGGTGTTGATTGTTGACGAGGAAGATGAGGTTGCAAATTGTGAATTTTGGGATTTTTTCTAAATTTGAAGGTCATCCAATGTTTTTTAAAAAATAGGCATTTGGCATATTTTTAATTCGCTATATAAATGTTTTGCATTCCTTTACTAAAACAAATTTTTTTAAAAAAATTATTTTCCTTTTTATTTTTGTATTCATAATATTTGCAATCAAATGACCTCTTGAGCAAATATTAAGGCGTTTGAATATTATACAATAAACTTAATTAAAGTTTTATTAAGGATGGATAAAATTAAAAGAGGCGATGGCGTGTTCATATATATATATATATATATATTATGATGCAAGAATTAAAAAAAAGCTAGTAGATAATTTATTTTTCAATCAAAAGATTTCGTGATAACTTTCTAGCACAAAAATTTATAATTAAAAAAAAAATACTAAAAACCTACTTTGAAAAATAATAAGAAAGTTATCCCAAATGAAGCATTAAAACAGCTTTTTAGTAAAAAAAAATTATAGTTAAAAAAATTTTAATATTAAAATGTTATTTTCGAAAGTAATAAAAAAATATCACAAATGAAGACTTTTATTATATGCAATTTTTAATTATAAATATATCAATACAATAAGAACAACAATATATTTTAAATAGCGCAAGATAAAGTCACTATATTTGAATTACTTTTTATATTTGGTTAGTTTTAAAATAATTTTAGGACATTATTTTTTGTTGTTAGGATTGCTGACCTGAGAAAATGCATGTTTTAGCAAACATTTTAATTTCTGTCAAAGTTGAGAATCACCTATAGAACTCACAAAAATGATTTAGAATATTATTTTTATATGTAATAATATAGTAAATAATAATAATAATATTGTTGCGTGTTAGAAAATACGCGGCGGTAGAGTTTGTAACTTCGCGTCCGAGCGTTGCACGTAAGTTCAACACACAAACAGAAAGAAGGAGTGAACACCAAGAGTTTTTACGTGGAAAACCCAAAAATGGGAAAAACCACGGGGCCTTGCCCAGTTGCAAATTTCCACTAGTGTTTTTGTAGATTACAAATGGCGGATTTCTTCCCACAAGTCGGGATAATCCAAATACAACTTGTCTCTTCCACGAAATTCACAAAATCCTGCGAGTTCCCTGTGTTTCCTGAAAATTCGGCAGAGTTCCGGCGTCTCCAGGCGGCAGGAAAAACTCCGGCGGCGGTGGTCGAGGAGGTGAGGAATCTCCTATTCCCCTTTCTCCTTCTCCTTCTCTTCTTCTTCTCTCTATTCACTTGAGTCCCCTTGGTGTAGAATGAGGGCTCTATTTATAGTTTTTCTGGAGTGGCATAGCCTGTAAATAGGCGTGAGATCAAGGGCGAATTGGGAGTGGTTTGAATGGACGGCCGATATCGAATCCTTTGATCATGCACCGTTCGTTGGTCATTTGAAGGCCTTAATGATGTCGGAATTCGATGATCTTGGGCTCGTTGGATTTGTCTCGTCGATCCGTTCGATTCGAGTATAAGCTCGTCAAAATCGGAGACCGTTTGGTTACTCAAATTGCGGTTTGAATCTTCCAACAGTGCTTTGAACCCTTGATTCGGACTCGTTTGGGCTCGGATTGGGTTGATCTTGGTGTCGTTGGGTTCGTATTTCCGAGACGCTCAGTTTGACCATAAGATCGCTGAAATCGAAGTTCATATGCTCCCAAAATTTATTTTTTGAAGTTTCCAACTAGTTTTTGCATTGAGATTCGTGCCCGATCAAGATGATTTTGTGATGTCGCATCAAATATAATGTGAACATATGCTCATTAAAGCCCAAAGAAATACAGAATTAGTTCACAAGAAGTGAGTTTCTATGAAATAAATTTATAATTAGAACTCACTTCAGTGTGAACCACTTTAGAACTGAGATCCAAACTCTTAGCTATAAGTAAATTTGTCAGGCAAACAGTGAAAGTTATGGTCTAAATGCAGGGGTGTCAATTTCGGGTCACGGGTCGGATTCGAGTCGAACCCGAAACTAACCCGGTACTATTCGGTATAAAGTTCTTAAAAAAAAGGTGAGATGTTTGGCCACCATTTCTTAGTATATGCTGCATTTATCTTGTATATGATTGGTAAATTAAATATGTATAAATTATGCTCATACAATGGTAATTTAATTAATCAAAATTAAATTATATCAGATAATATCTTTCACCAAATATAATTAATATTCAATAATAATAATATCTACCTAACTAAAAGTCAAAAGAGCATTAAATAGAAAAAGAATGAAATGATGAAGGCATGGGCAGATCCAAACCATTTTTTTACGGTGGGCAAACTCTTGCGATTTGCGAAGGCGAAGGCCAGGATCTCTTGCGATTGAGAAGGCAACCTAATCTTGTGAGTTGCAAACGACATAATGAGAGGGCTTCAAGCCTTCGACTGCGATTGTGTGGTGGGATGGGAAAAACTGGCGCATGATTAATAAATTGAGGACAAAAAAGTTCTTTCGAGGGGGGATAACGAAAAATCCCTCTCTAATGATTTTTTTTTTCAGGGTCAACATTTGCCCACCCTCACTTGACCGCTCATCCGCCTATGAATGAAAGGCTGTTTAAAAATCAAGAATATTTGTGAGATTGAGGGACTAGTTGGTCAAAAATTGAGGAGCGCAAATGAGCTCGAACACGAACAGGCTAAATCTCGGTGTTCGGTTCGTTTGCAGCCCTAATCTTATTGTCCACGATTTCTTACTGCTAATATGTAATGAAATGTACAAAATCATTTACAAATATTAAAATTGCATTTCATAGCTCTTTATTTAAGAAAACATTTGCCTATGTAAATTAAAAAAATCAAGCAAAGCTACCCTACAATTAGATATGTAGGAACCAAATATCTGAAACGACCAAACAAAACTTGAGGGATACAATGTAACAGAAAGATTTAACGACAGCCCAAAAAAACAAAGTGATCGTCAAAGAAAAAGCATCAAACAGAATCAAAATAAGCTTTTTGATAGAGCACTAAAAAAATTGTAGAATTCAAAATTTTCATCAGGTAAAAGACAGTCGAACAACATTTTGCTTTTGCCGTTGCTCATAATGTAATATTAGTTGATTATCTTCCTTACACTGATGGAAAATATAGATTTGTCATAGTTTGAAGTTGGAACAACATTTTACTTTGCATTCACTGTTTTTACAGCTTTCAAGTAACATCACCAGCCAAGATTATTATATATTCTCACCAACAATAAACGAGAAATTATGAGTACTTATTTTTATTCCATGAAAGTGGCATAACACTGCTGTACTTCTGCATTAAAAAATAAAAATAAGGGGACCTTGGAAGCACAAAAGTATTAGATAATTTTGAAACAAAAATGTTTAGAATAAAGTTCCACCGCTTGGTAAATGTTGAAACTAACAATATAACAGGAACATCAAGCACTAAATTAAAAAGAAAAACATCCACAACCTTAAAAAGTCGCAAAAGTACAACTACAATCTTAAGAGCAGATAAGACAACATTAAGGCTTCGTTTGGGATGACTTTCTTATTGTTTCTTGAAGCTATTTTCTAGTACAAAAATTTTAATCTTTATACTAAAAAGCTAATTCAAGAAGCAATAAAAAAACTATCCCAAACGAAGCCTAAATGTAATTCAAAAAGGGAAAAAAATCATTTCAGGACTTCTGTTTTTGAAATATGGCCTTCAGCGATTTGCCTTTGCCACACGTTCAATCTCGTCCTTCTTCTTGATAGCGTAACTGCAAACAAAGCAACAACATCCGTCAAGTAACTTCCAAAAGCGTATATAAGTATAAGCAAACACTTTAAATAGTCACATTAATATCTACTAATTATAAAAAAAACCTTATAAAGACAAACATCACCTTCCATTTACAAAACTGATAATCGTGAGAACATTTGTAGATTATAAAAACAGTGAAGCTGATGAAGGAGATTAGAGCATAAAAAAAAAAAAAAAACAAATAATCACACAAGGAAAAATGCTCACCTGTTGGAAGAACCCTTAGCTGCATTAATCAATTCATCAGCAAGACATTCAGCAATTGTCTTGATATTTTGAAAAGCACTCTCACAAGCACCTGTTGTGAGAAGATATATTGCTTGATTAACCCTTCTCAGAGGGGAAATATCAACAGCCTGACGCCTAACAACACCAGCAGATCCAATTCTAATAGCATCCTCACGTGGGCCACTGCAAATAAAAACAAATTAGAAAATATGTGCATGAAGAGAATACAACAACAACAAGCCTCTAGTGGAAAGAAAAAGGAGAGAGTTTTGATAAGATTCTCTTGTGGGGCTAACGAGATTGCCCTAATAGGGCAGATTACATGGTAAGATAAGATGGGTCTAACATGCCTTATCTAATAAGAGGGCTAGCTTGTATACGAGTGCTAAAGGCATATAGTCCCAACAGTCTAGGAAGAGTTTCTAGGGCCTAAGGCTATAAAGGAGGGTGTCAGTCTTGGTAGTAGTATCCAAGGAGTTTCTTTTTATGCCATCCTATCCTGGGTATCCTGATTCATATTAAGATTTCTGTCTAGTGGGAGAGAGTTTCCCAATCCCACTATTTGGGGTAGGCTACATGAATCCTTTTTCTCCATTGTATTCTGTAAAGAATTAAATTCTCATCTAAATCTAATAAAGAATGGTCATTTCTAATATTTTCTAATCAAGTTTTTTTAGGTCTACCTCTACCTTTCCTAACATAAGTCAAATCTAATACATCTACTTTCCTAACCGGGTCATCAGAAGTCCGCCGTTTTATGTGACCAAACCATCTAAGACGACTCTTTCTAATCTTATCTTCCACTGGAGCTACTACAACCTTTTTAAGTATATGCTCATTTTGTATCCTATCTCTAAGAATAAAGCCACTCATCCACCTAAGCATCCTCATCTCTGCAACACTTAACTTAATATTATGCTTCTCTTTTAATGGCCAACATTCTGCACCATAAAGAATTGCAGGTCTCACTACTATCTTATAGAATTTTCCCTTAAGTTTTAGATGAACTTTTCTATCACACAACAAGCTCAATGAATTCCTCCAGTTCAACCATCCAACTTAAATTCTATTAATAATATCCACATCTATTTCACCATCACTCTGAACAATAGACCCAAGATATCTAAAATGTGTACTGTTAATTATGACTTGATCACCCAAAGTCACAATCCCCCTATTAGATATATTATTACTAAAATTACACTCTATATATTCAGTTTTGGATCTACTCAAACGAAACCTTTAAACTCTAAGGTTGACCTCCATAATTCAAGTTTACCTTCAACACCCTCTCTAGTCTTATCAACAACAATAATATCATAAGCAAAAAGCATACACCAGGGTACAACCTCTTGCAAATGTCTAATAAGGAAATATGCAAACAATGTTATATGTTCCCTGAAATTGATAAACCGGGAATACTCAAGAGCAACCCTTAAACTCTAGTAGAAATAACAATCATCATGAGAATCGAGTATAATTTGTAGGTAGAATAAATTGTTTTAAGAAGACAAAAACAAATAACGCACCTATTAATTATTGTCTAGCTTAAACTTTCATGTGAATTAACTCAATTGTAACACAAGTATTAATTACCTATTAATGACAGCATCTACAATGATTTGAATTGGGTTTGTATCAGTAAGGAGATGAATGATGTCCATAGCATGTTTAACAATGCGAACAGTCTTCAGTTTCTTCCCATTGTTGCGACCATGCATCATCAAAGAATTGGTCAACCTTTCAACAATTGGACATTATGCTTTCCTGAACCTTTTTACAGAGTATCGTCCTGCAGTGTGTGGAAGATAAGTAGCATGCTTCGATGGAGTCACCGCAATATAGTCGGCTAGTGACATGTCAGAAACCTGAAATACAAACAAATAATCCACAAATTAAGATTTAAAAGGAGAAAAAAAATCAGATTGGTATATATATACAAACAAATAATCCATAAAAATTTCCCATTTTCAGAAATAAGGTAGATGACTGAAACTAGAACAACAAAAAGCATATATATTCACACCAAATAAAGCAATAAAACTAGATAATCAATAGTTGAAGGACACACAACGAAGAAACAATACTATTTAGCATATGATAGACAACCTTGCCGCACATATTACACCATAAACTCAATCAAAGAATATGGATAGCCATTATATCCTTTACTGAACAAACTAAATTAACGAACATATATTAGATCCTGCGGGTCAAGGTAAAAGAAACAAGAGAGAGATAAGTAAAACCGACCTCAACTTCTTCGAAAGACCACCGATTGAAGAGCTTAACATCTGTGGGTGGGGCCAAACCAGAGAATTGTTGCGGTAATGAGACGGGAGAAGCAGCAGCAGTAGCCGCCATGATTGGTTTTCGGAGTTCTCGCTTATGAAGAGAAGCAGATGCGCGGTGATATAAAACCTAACTAGGCGGAATGGAGCGGCTGATACATAGTATTGTATTTAAATTAATGGACCGGATGGTGCTAAAGATTTAGAACTAACGGTTGCGATGACGCATTATTTAGAATAGGCTTTAGGGTAATCTGTAATATTAAAAATCTGCTCCAGGATCGTCCAGGACGATCTGGATCGTCCTGGGACGATCTGGATCATCCTGGGACGATCAGTGGAAATTTTGCTCCAGAATTTGCCCAGTTTTGCTCCAGGTGATTTTCTGTACTTATCGTCCAAGCCGATTTGGACATCGTCCAGGACGATTGGCACTGTAGAAAATATCGGCCTGCGAATAGTTCTGGGAACCGTCCAGGACGATCCAAAATAGTCTGATCGTCCTGGGACGATCTGGCGATCGGCCGGGCCGATCTGTGTATTATAAAGCTGATTTCAGACGTTTTGAAGAGAGAGAAAAATCAAAAATATCAAAATAAATATCTGAGGAGAGAGAAAGTCGAGGGTATTTTGGCAAAAGTTGATTTTCGGACGATGCGGAGCCGTTTTCGTCCGAAGAGACTGTTCAGAATATTGCTGTACGCAAGGTAAGACACATTTCGCCTTTCTCAATTTTCAAAACCGTCGAGTTTGGCGGTATTTTCTGTCCGGATTTCGTTTCCGTTACTATTTTTCGTCCGTATCTTTTGATTGGTTCAATTTTTACCGCGTAACTTTTTGTATATTGTTGACGTGCCGAGTGTGCACCTTTTGGTTATTTTCCGAAGATTTTTGTCCGGGTATTTTTGATTCGGCGGAGTTTTTCATAGACTACATTTTTCTGTGAAATTGTAAATTCTCTGTGCAGTAGAATAAATGTTCTGAAATGTGATTATCTATATTCTGTGCGAATTTGATAAATTTTATTTGCAGGAAATTTTGTGTAAATTCTGTCTACTGCCGTTGTGCTGCCCGATTTTTGTCTGATTTCTGAATTGCCCGGATTTCTTCTGAATTGAAATACTATGTGTATAAGCTATAAAAAGGGAGCTATAAGGGGCCTGGATCCTATGAGATTCAGTTAGTGTCTGGGAAAAATTTTAGTTGAGCTCAAGTTGGAGAAATTTCTGTTCTGTCCCGGATCCGAGGAATTCTATTATTCTGGTGCTGTGAGCACATTTAGCTTAGCTATTAATTATTCAGCAAATTTCTGGTGCCGTGAGCACAAGGGAGACATAAGGATCAGAATCCGTAGTGATTCTGTTTAGTTTAGTTTAGCTATTATATATATATCTGATATCTGATATCTGATTTCCGAGTTTGTTCTGTTGATATCTGAGTTCCGTATCTGCTCTGTTGATATCTGTTCTGTTGATACGATCTGCAATTCTGATTTCTGATTTTGTTGATGTGATATGTCTTATTCTGTTCTGTTTCTGATTTAATACGACTTCTGTTTCCGTACCATTCTGTTCTGATATTATCTGAATTTCTGATTTCTGTACGATTCTGACTCTGTTGATTTAATCCGTTCTGATTCTAATGTGTACAATTTCTAATTCTGATGTGATCTGTCCGTATCTGTTCTGATTTGTTCTGTTTCATTCTGATATGTCTGATTTGATATCTGTACGATTCTGTTCCGATTTCTGATCTGATTTTTGTCTGATGAGTTTGGTTTTGGATTCTGAGAGTTTTGATTGGAGGTTTGTTGCTTTGCTGAGCTGTTGAGCTCACTCTTGTTTTCTGGTGGTTTTCAGGTCCTGGGTAAGGGAAGGAAGTCCAGGAATAGATTTCTGAGTTCTGATCCGTATAGGTATTATTTGTACCTGTTGATTTTTGTACAGTTTGGCTTTTCTGTTCTGTCTTTCTTTCTGTTCAAAAGCCATGTACTATATCTGTAGAGGATTGTTTTGAGGAAAATGAAAATATGGATGTTTTGTTCCGCTGTGTTTGATGATTCATAGTGGCTCTGTGTTTGTGTGTCTGTTGAGTTGATTAATTTGGAAGATTCAGTTCAGTAACCAAATTCCAAAGCCAGATCCTGGATAAAAAGGTTTTGTCGCGTCCCGGTGCGAGCGGGATCCGTCCCGGATCGGGTCGGGTCGTGACAAACTTTAGTGGTATCAGAGCACTGGTTTTGGAAACTGGTTGGATTGTAAGACAGAGCTATAGGAAGTGATCAGTGAGTCTGTCTGGGGGTAGTTTTGGGTCGTTTGGCTTTTCATGGTGTTGTTTTTGTGTTGTTTTTGTGATAGTTTTCCGGATTTTCTGGATTTTTCTGTATGGATCAGCCAGACCCAGACATGACAGACGGGCAGAGTGCTAGTCAGGCAGCACCAGTGGGGAGTACAGCCCTAGTGGCCGGTGTAGATACATTGTCTCAGTTTGCTACGCTTGTTGCTCAGATGATGAGCGAGACTCAGAGCAGAGCTTCTACTGTCAGATCTGAGGACATTGATAGACATCTGCAGTTATTTTTGAGGTTGAAACCTCCGAGATTTGAGGGCGCTGTTGAGCCCAGAGCAGCCGAGGAGTGGCTGAGGAGATTGGAAAAGACCTTCGATGGGAATGCAGTGTCCTGTCAGATAGGAAGGTTCCGTTAGCTGTTTTTCTGTTGGATGGAGAGGCTGAGCACTGGTGGGAAGGCCAGCAGGCAGCCAGATTTCAGGGCAAGGCTGAACTCTTTGATTACCTGGGAAGAGTTCACTGAAGTATTTCGAGACTGGTTTGTTCCCCCTTCTGCACGACAGCAGATGCAGGAGAGTTTTCTGAGCTGGTTCAGGGGAGCAAGACGGTGATGCAGTACGAGGCTGAGTTTACTGCCTTAGCCCGGTACGCTCCGCAGCTGGTTAGCACTTCTGCTGAGAGGTGCTACAGATTTCTGAGGGGATTGCGAGACACGTTGAGGCAGCCTCTGTTACCATTTAGGATTACTGATTTCTCTGAGCTTGTGGAGCGAGCTCGTCTGATTGAGAATGACATGACGGCTACTCAGCAGCGGTGGACTGCGAGTAGGAAGAGATTTGGAGGTGAGACTTCTGGCAGTGGTTCCTCTGGGAAGAGGAGATTTATAGCTGGTTCTGGATCCGTTGACTCCAGGAGGAGCGGAGGGTCGTCTGGTATTGCTACCAGTATGACGAGTTCTGGATCTGTCAGTGGGGCACCTGTGTGCCAGAGTTGTGGACGGCGACACCATGGCCAGTGCTACAGGATGGCTGGTCTTTGTTTCAGATGTGGTCAGCCGGGACATATGATTGCAGAGTGTCCACAGGCTGGATTTGATCGGCGTACTGAGTTCCGATCTGAGGGCTTTGTTAGACCTGTCAGTTCAGCAGGAAGACCGAGGACTGTTCCTCCTTGTCCTGAGGTATTTTCTGGTAGAGGTGGTTATACTAGTTCTGGACCACGGAGACCACCTACGGCTCCCTTTGAGCAGAGTAGTTCTGTTGCTTCAGCTCCTGCTCCAGTTCAGCCACGAGTTTACAGCCTGAGTCAGCAGGAGGCTCGTGATGCTCCAGATGTGATGACAGGTATGATTTACATTTCTGATCAGCCCTGTCGTGTTTTGTTTGACTCTGGAGCGAGTCATTCTTTTCTGTCCGAGCGATGTTTTGAGACTTTACATTCGGATTCGATTGTTTTACCGGTTTCTTTGTCTGTGATTTTACCGGCTGGAAATCCTTTGATTGCTCGGAAGTTTTGTTTGTGTGAGATTAATATTGCTGGCAAGAAGTGGAAATCTAGCCTGATTTTGTTGCCGATTTTTTCGTATGACGTGATTTTGGGCATGGATTGGCTGAGTCGGTATGAGGCTCAAATTGACTGTCTGAAGAAGCAAGTGAGTTTGCTTGTGGCTGGAGAGAGAGTTGTATTTCAGGGATTACGAGGTGTTCTCTCCAGTCTGATTTCTGTTTTGGAGGTGAGCAGAATGTGGAGGAAAGGATACCCAGTGTGTTTTTTTTGGCTTCGGTGCGGGATCTGAACCTGGAGGTTGGTTCTGTTTCTGAGATCCCTGTGGTACGGGAGTTTGCTGATGTTTTTCCTGAGGAGTTGGTTGGTTGGTTTACCTCCGGATAGAGAGGTGGAGTTCTCTATCGATGTTTTTCCGGGTACAGCTCCTATATCAAAAGCTCCGTACAGGATGGCACCGAAAGAACTTTCTGAGTTGAAAGTTCAACTTCAGGAGTTGGTTGACAGAGGTTTTGTCCGTCCTAGTGTTTCGCCTTGGGGAGCACCTGTTTTGTTTGTGAAGAAGAAGGACGGGACACTCCGTATGTGTGTGGATTACAGAGATTTGAACAAGGTCACGATCAAGAACAAGTATCCTTTGCCTCGGATTGACGACTTGTTTGACCAGCTTTCCGGATCTTCAGTATTTTCGAAGATTGATTTGAGATCCGGATACTATCAGGTGAAGGTGAAGGAATCTGATGTGGTGAAGACTGCTTTCAGTACTCGGTACGGGCACTACGAGTTTTTGGTTATGCCTTTTGGGGTAATCAATGCGCCTGCTATTTTCATGGATCTGATGAACTGAGTATTCAGGGAGTTTTTGGATTAGTTTGTGATCGTCTTCATCGACGATATTCTGGTATATTCTGCTTCTGAAGATGATCATGCCAGACATTTGAGGATTGTGTTGGAGACTCTGAGGCAGAATCAGCTATATGCCAAGTTCTCCAAGTGTGAATTCTGGCTGAAGAGTATTTCTTTTCTGGGGCATGTGGTAAGCGGAGAAGGTATTTCTGTGGATCCCCAGAAGATTCAGGCGGTTGCTGATTGGCTAAGACCGACTACGGTATTTGAGGTACGTAGTTTCTTAGGCATGGCCGGATATTACAGGAAATGATTTCGACGCCTTTGACGAGACTGACTCAGAAGTCAGTAACTTTTATTTGGACACCAGAGTGTGAAGCTAGTTTTTAGAGATTGAAGGATTGTCTGACTTCAGCTCCAGTGTTGGCACTTCCGTCAGGTACGGAAGGTTTTCAGGTGTTCAGTGATGCTTCACTGAAAGGATTGGGTTGTGTGCTGATGCAAAATGGAAGGGTAATTGCTTATGCTTCTAGACAGTTGAAACCACATGAGAAGAATTACCCGACGCACGATCTGGAGTTAGCTGCTGTTGTTTTTGCTTTGAAGATTTGGCGTCATTATCTGTATGGCATCAGATGTGAGATTTTTACTGATCATAAGAGCCTGAAGTATATTTTCACTCAGAAGGATCTGAATTTGAGATAGAGAAGATGGCTTGAGTTGATCAAGGACTATGATTTGACTATTCAGTATCAGCCTGGGAAGGCTAATGTGGTAGCGGACACTTTGAGCAGAAAGTCTTCTGGATTATCAGGTTTGCAGCTTACTTGTGATGCTTTCCTGATTAGAGACATGGAGCGATTGCAGTTGGAGGTGATTTCCTCCAGTGATTTGGATTTGGCTCAGATAAGTATTCGGTCGACTTTGGAAGCACGGATTCAGGAAGCCCAGAAGTCAGATTCTGATTATTCGAAGTTGATTGCTCAGATTGGATCTGGTAAGACTCCTGAACTTCGAATTTCTGATTCTGGTGCTATTTTCTGTAAGAACAGGTTGTGGGTACCTGTGTTTGGGAATTTGAGGCAGGAGATTCTGTATGAATCTCATCATTCAGGCTACACTGTTCATCCAGGCAGTGGTAAGATGTATGCTGATATGAAGCTTTTGTTCTGGTGGCCTGGGATGAAGAAAGATGTGGCGGAGTTTGTGTCGAGATGCGAAGCCTATCAGTTGGTGAAGACAGAGCATTAGCGACCAGGTGGACTGTTGCAGTCGTTGCCTATCCCTAAGTGGAAGTGGGAGGAGGTAACGATGGACTTTGCGATGGGTTTTCCTCGATCTAAACAAGGGCACGACGCCATTTGGGTGGTCGTAGATCGATTGACGAAGTCAGCCCATTTTCTTCCGATCAGACAGACCGATCCGGTGGATCGTTTGGCACAGATTTATGTGAAGGAAATAGTCAGATTGCATGGTGTGCCTCGAGTGATTGTTTCAAATCGAGATGGGCGATTTACTTCCAGACTTTGGAAGGGTAAGCAAGTTCAGTTCACGGTCCAACATACCTTATGACCGTTTGAGATTTTGGAAAGAATTGGAAAATCTGCTTACAGACTCTTGCTTTCTGATTCGATGCCTGATGTGCACAACGTGTTTCACGTATCCACTCTGAGGAAGTGGGTTTCAGACTCTGGGAAGAAGCTATCAGCTGACGAAGTTGAGATTCAGAAAAATCTGGCATACAAGGAAGAGCCAGAGTTGATTTTCACGTACGACGTCCGAAAGTTAAGAAATAAAGAGATTCCGATGGTTAAAGTCCAGTGGAAGCACCAGACTGCACGAGAAGCAACTTGGGGAAAGGAGTCTGATATGAGACGGTCGTACCCGTACTTGTTTTGACTGAGTTTGGATTGGATAATGTCGAGGACGATATTTTTCTGAAGTTGGGGAGATTGTAATATCAAAAATCTACTCCAGGATCGTCCAGGACGATCTGGATCGTCCTGGGACGATCAGTGGAAATTTTGCTCCAGAATTTGCCCAGTTTTGCTCCAGGTGATTCTGTACTTATCGTCCAGGCCGATTTGGACATCGTCCAGGCCGATTTGGACATCGTCCAGGACGATTAGCACTGTAGAAAATATCGGCCTACGAATAGTTCTGGGAACCGTCCAGGACGATCCAAAATGGTCTGATCGTCCTAGGACGATCTGGCAATCGGCCGGGCCGATCTGTGTATTATAAAGCTGATTTCAGACGTTTTGAAGAGAGAGAAAAATAAAAAATATCAAAATAAATATCTGAGGAGAGAGAAAGTCGAGGGTATTTTGACAAAAGTTGATTTTCGGATGATGCGGAGCCGTTTTCGTCCGAAGAGACTGTTCAGAATATTGCTGTACGCAAGGTAAGGCACATTCCGCCTTTCTCAATTTTCAGAACCGTCGAGTTTGGCGGTATTTTCTGTCCGGATTTCGTTTCCGTTACTGTTTTTCATCCGTATCTTTTGATTGGTTCAATTTTTACCGCGTAACTTTCTGTATATTGTTGACGTGCCGAGTGTGCACCTTTTGGTTATTTTCCGAAGATTTTTGTCCGGGTATTTTTGATTCGACGGAGTTTTTCGTAGACTACATTTTTCTGTGAAATTGTAAATTCTCTGTGCAGTAGAATAAATGTTCTTGAATGTGATTATCTATATTCTGTGCGAATTTGGTAAATTTTATTTACAGGAAATTTTGTGTAAATTCTGTCTACTGCCGTTGTGCTGCCCGATTTTTGTCTGATTTCTGAATTGCCCGGATTTCTTCTGAATTGAAATACTATGTGTATAAGCTATAAAAAGGGAGCTATAAGGGGCCTGGATCCTATGAGATTCAGTTAGTGTCTGGGAAAATTTTAGTTGAGCTCAAGTTGGAGAAATTTCTATTCTGTCCCGGATCCGAGGAATTATATTATTCTGGTGCTGTGAGCACATTTAGCTTAGCTATTAATTATTCAGCGAATTTATGGTGCCGTGAGCACAAGGGAGACATAAGGGTCAGAATCCGTAGTGATTCTGTTTAGTTTAGTTTAGCTATTATATATATATATCTGATATCTGATATCTGATTTCTGAATCTGTTCTGTTGATATCTGTTCTGTTGATACGATCTGCAATTCTGATTTCTGATTTTGTTGATGTGATATGTTTTATTCTTTTCTGTTTCTGATTTAATACGACTTCTATTTCCGTACAATTCTGTTCTGATATTATCTGAACTTCTGATTTCTGTATGATTCTGACTCTGTTGATTTAATCCGTTCTGATTCTGATGTGTACAATTTCTGATTCTGATGTGATCTGTCCGTATCTATTCTGATTTGTTCTGTTTCGTTCTGATATGTCTGATTTGATATCTGTACGATTCTGTTCCGATTTTTGATCTGATTTTTGTCTGATGAGTTTGGTTTTGGATTCTGAGAGTTTTGATTGGAGGTTTGTTGCTTTGCTGAGCTGTTGAGCTCACTCTTGTTTTCTGGTGGTTTTCAGGTTCTGGGTAAGGGAAGGAAGTCCAGGAATAGATTTCTGAGTTCTGATCCGTATAGGTATTGTTTGTACCTGTTGATTTTTGTACAGTCATGGCTTTTCTGTTCTGTCTTTCTTTCTGTTCAAAAGCCATGTACTATATCTGTAGAGGATTGTTTTGAGGAAAATGAAAATATGGATGTTTTGTTCTGCTGTGTTTGATGATTCATAGTGGCTCTGTGTTTGTGTGTCTGTTGAGTTGATTAATTTGGAAGATTCAGTTCAGTAACCAAATTCCAAAGCCAGATCCTGGATAAAAAGGTTTTGTCGCGGCCCGGTGCGAGCGGGATCCATCCCGGATCGGGTCGGGTCGTGACATAATCTATATTACTAATTAAAATTTCTTTATCTTTTTATTTGAAATTTCTTCATTGAAGAGGATGAGATGGTCATGATGATCAAGCTCAATCTAAAAATGTCGTTTGATGATGATTTTAATATACATGTATAATAATTTTATATATTGATGAAACCCTAATGAAGATCTAGATACAATATTGAATAAACTAATTAATAAATATTAATATTAAAAAAGAAAAAGAAAAAAAAAGAATAAACTATTTCAAACTTTATTTGAACTAGGTTATGTTGACCTCATGAGCCCATTAGTGCTCAATATTTTGATAAACACAAATAAAATCCTCTTCAATGGTATTATGACATATAATAACACTGCACGCACTGCTTAATTAATAACCTAATAAAACTGTCTAACCAGTGGTATTATCCAACCCAAGATCATCTCAAATTCTTAAAGCAGATAAAAAATAATAATAGACAAAAAGCAATGTGCATGACATCTTAAATTCTTAAAACAAACAATAAGCAATAATCAAATGAAATCATCCAACAACTGAACTTTCACCATGCTTTCAATCACTTGTGTTCACATTCAGACTAAGGATATCATCAGCTATATCATTAAGTTTGAGGTCAGTTGCTACTGCAAAAAAAAAAGAATGATTTGAACTCTCAATAACATTATATAAATATAAATGTGCTTGAATATGCTAGAGAAAACACCATATTCTCCATATAACCAATCCTTTGCAAAAACTAGTGCCTCAACAATATCATGTTTCACTGCACTTTGATATTGATATAAAATTCTATCACTATTGCTTAATGTACTTTTAGATGCTACTGTAATAATTCAAATACATAGTACATCACGAGTAATTGTCAGAATTTCAAAATGTCTAAATTAACCTTCATATCAAACTTTGGTTCATAATGATAAATATCCAATTATGATTTTCTAGACATTATGACCTCATGTTGAAATGAATCAACATCTCATTTTTTGGAAAGGTATTAGAACTGTAAAAGAAAAATAATGAAGTTGTAACTTAATAGTTATAATTATACAACCTGTAGAAATTGTGACTTAATCATAGGAGATGGTATGCTCTTTGAAGCAACACCTTGTACCAGCTCAGATGCATGTAAACGTTGCTCTAATGTACCATTCCCTCTTGAACTGTAGTTAACAAAAAGGAGATCAACTTAAATTTGACCTTTCTTAGTTCAAAGAGGTAATCTCCACCATGCAATCTTCGATAACACCACTCCATGAAAGTAATTTTATATCTCGGATCCAAAATGACAGCCATTTTCAATATATCACTGAATTCTGACCAATATTTCTCAAACTTGGCGCGCAATCATCCCTGTTGTAATTTTTTTAATGTATTGATTACCATTTAATATTTCATTTTTAATTTTACATATGCTGTAAAAATACATGGGAAGTACAAATTTGCTATTAGGGTACTTTGACCAAAAAATGAGACAAATAATTTCATATAATGGAGCAAAAAATTTGTAAATAGCTTCAACTTTATCTTATTCAGGAGCTGTTGGATGGTTCTTGTAGTTTAAATCAACCAATTCTAAATACTGAAAAGCACGTCAAAAATAGATAACACTGTCAAGCATAATGAAGGTGGAGCTCGATCTAGTTGGAACATCCCGTCGCAAAACTCTTCTTCCATCTAGGCAGTTTTGCATAACACAATCAAGAAACTTTTTGTTTCCTTGCTTGAGAGCTTTTCACATACTTAATGCTCTCTCTTATTTTAACAATTGAACCATAATCTCATTCAAACCTTCTTGAACCATAAGATTAACAATATGGGCTATACAATGAACATGAAAAAAATCCCCATCACACAACAACCCATCACATAAATTTAGATGATTACTTAGATAATCAGCTGAAATATTATTTGCAGAAGTATTATCCAAAGTGATACTAAAAATCTTAGACTCTAATGTCCATTTTACCAAAAGAGACTATAGCTTCTCAAACAAAGCAATTCCATTATGTATGGTGGAATGAAAGAAAAACTAATTATTATTTTTTGCAAGTGCCACTCATTATCAATAAAATGAGATGTTAAATAAATAAACCCATTAGTATTTATATAAGTCCATTGGCCTGATGTTAAGCAAACTCTGCTAATAGTTTTACATAACTATTCATTTATATTACACTTCTCCTTAGTGAATAATTTTTTACAATCATTTCTAGCAGTGTTCATATAAAATAATTGTAAGTCCTGATAAAGATATACAAAGAGTGCTTGAACTCCAACACACTCAACACATTGAAAGGACAAATTGTGCATAATGATATATGCAGTGCACACGTCACAAAATTTTGCATTATAACTCATTATTGAGTATAGACTTGGATGAATTAGAATTGGTTTGTAATATCAACTACCATATATCAAACACATTTTTTTCTTGCAATTTTGAAGATGATGCCTTAGATTACCAATTCCATTTTTGTTATCACTTAAGTAAATACAACCACATTTCTTACATTTTTATTTTTGCTCTTCATCTTTCGTATTAGGCAACATCTCAAAATGGCCCCAAACAGCTAAAGTCATTCTTTGCCGCTTTTTAGTAAGTATCCCCTCCTCATTACATAAATCTTTAGGGGACTCTACAACATTTTCAAAAGCCCGAACTTCTTTATTTTCATCAAAAAAAAAAAAAAAAATCAGGAATGGTATTGAAATTTTCCATCTAGCCAAAACATTAAAATATATAGTTGACGTTTATTTTCGTGTCGACCCAACCCCGATTGAGCCCGACTAGGCTCGATCATGCTCGATCAACCCAATCGATCGTCGTCGAGGCAAAATCGACTCAAATTGGACCCCGATTTGATTAAATTAAATTTGTTTTAGTCAAATTCAATCAAATTTAATTAAATTAAAATCAAATCAATTTAAATCAAACCCCGTCGAGCGTCGTCGAGCTCAATTCGACACAATTCGGCGTCGATTCAAGCTCAATTTCACAAAATTGATCCGATCGGACCCAAATCGACCCAAGTCGGGTTCGATTCAAACTCAGTTTTAGCCTTAAATTGTTAATTCATGCTGAGTTTGACTTTCAAAACATCTCTTTGAGATCTAGGACTGAGATTGAGCTCCAAATCCCACCCAATTTCAAATCAATTGGGCAGAAATCTACTCGAGTAAATTTTTTTCTCCTCGTTTCATGAATCGAAGCAGCAGACGGGACGGATCGGGCGGCTTCTCTGCTTGCGTGCGACTCTAAGGGAGCGGGAGAAGCAGTGAGAGCTGATTCGGCTCCTGTTGTTTTCCAATTTCTGTCCCGCGACCCAGAGACAGAGAGCGAGAGAATAAGAGATAGGGAGAGGCGGAACCAAAGCTCCAACGCGCCATCTCCCCCCGTTTTGCGATCCCTCCCCCTGTTTCGCGACCTCCAGGGAGTGCGGAACCCCATTCCGACTCCACCTGGACGATCGGCCGGACAACCTAGGAGCTCTGTCCCTCTCATCCGCCGGAGCTACCAAGATCTCAAGCTCCAGGAAGGCTTCCACCTCTTCCTCTCTCAACTTCGGCGAGTTTGCAGCAAGTTGGAAGCTGTTGAAGACTTCCAAACAGCAAAAGAAGGTTCCTAAATCTCCCAAACAGCGATTTGGGGCCTTCAAAGCGCCTTGGACAGCAGCGGCGAGTTCCGGAGCAGCTTGGACAGCGACCTTGGAGCTTAAATCGGAGCTTGGAGCGACTTTGGAGCTTGGAGTGGACCTTGGACAGTAGCTTGGACGGAAATTTGGAGCGCTAGGACAAACCGGGGAAGGTATAACTTTGAAACTTAGTGAAACCTAGGGTCCCCCAAGGCCATTTGTTATGTGGTTGACGCCTCCAAGCCCTAGGTCATTAGAAACTTCAATTTTCGCTCTCCTAAAATCCTATCTCCGCTGTCCACTTGTTTAAATCATGAAAATTAAGTAAGTTTCCATGATTTGCTCTCATATGAGAGCTAAAAAGATAGCGGCGTGACGATGGGGCGTTAAACTTATGTTCGACGTCCCTATTCTTGCATGAAAATAATATCCATGTCATATTTAGTGCTGTCACCTTTGACCAAACCCTAGGTTTAGTAGCTCACCCAATGTCCAATGAAATGTAGGAGCATAGGGTCTATTATCTAAATGTGGCATGCGTTAACACACCCCTTAAACTTGCATGTTATGACAAAATTAGTATGCATGTGATAGGTTTACACCGCCTTGACATACACGATTCCCTCTAGATTTATTAGATGTTTAAGCATGTATTTCAATCATTCCTCTTTTTACGAAGTTGTGGGATCGTCCATGAGCATTTTGGACTCATGTTGCAAATCCTACAACTAAAAGGATGATTGGAACACATCCTTGAACTTCTCTAAATTTAGGGAGAAAGTGAAATCTCTCTTTTTATTGTGCTTTTATTTCATAAATGCTAAATTAAGCTTGTGTGAGTTGTTGCCTTTTGAATGTTCGCTCTATGTCAATGGCTATGACCCCTTCTTTTCCTACAATTTGCAAAATCATAAATATGTACACCAAACTCATGGGTGATTGCAAAGCGAAGATGGGGTGTTCTATGGCTTCAAAGAGCTTATAGATTACACCCCATCATATGTTGAAAGTTTGTTGGACATGTTTAGTGTAGTTTGTAAGTTGACGATTAAGGGTGTTAACACATAACTTAGACACTTGGTGAACTTTCGAAAAGACAATCGAAAGCCTTCACCCTTAGGCTTCCCTTAGACTCTAGAAAACTAATTCATAGGGCATATCCATAGGAATTTCAATGACATTCCATCCTATGGCTTTAGGTCCCTTAGATGACACCACTTGTTATCTTTCCAAGAAGAGCCGTAGGAGCAAGTCCACCCTATCGGACCTCTCAAATCATGCCAAAATTGATTTGGAGATCGTTTCATGAATCAGGAATTCTCCAATCAAGTTTTCCCTTCCCCATGCATAATGGTTTGGAGCACCTCAAGGCTCCAAACACTTCGATGCATGAAACCTTTTGACTTAGGACCAAAATCCTAGGTTTGTGACACTCTGTTTATTAATACAAGATCAATAAGCATTTGTCCATTACCCTTCATCTTGGATATTTTGGAGCCCTCTCAAGGCCTCAAAACAATCCATCAACTTTAACCATCATGACTTTAGGAACAAGTCCTAAGTCATCTCCCTTTTGTTGAGACAAAAATCAACAAATGCATGCACTTTTGTAAGTGATATTTTGGAGCCTCTCTAAGCTCCAAATGTCCATCGTGTGTATCACTTGAACTTGAGACCAAACTCTCAAGTTCTCCTACTTAGTTTGTTGAAGCATCTAATCAACAAACACTTCACTCATGTGTTGTATTTAGAGACTATCTAATACTTTAAACGCTCTTCCTACACATGAATCTTTGTAGTTTGGAGTCAAACTCTAGGCTATCAACCCTTGTGTTGGAACATAAAACCAACCAATCTTTTCTTTCCCTTCGTTTGTTAAGACATAAAATTGACAAATGAATGTTCCTCTCTCTCATGTATGATAATTTGGAATCTCCAAAGATTTCAATCAAATGTCATTACATGGTGGTCAAATCTTAGAAATAAATTCTAAGTAATCCTCCACTTGTATGTTGAAACAAAATCAACAATCCTCCTCTCTCATACATGATTATTTGGGACATCTCAAGTCTCCAAATATATCATTGTATGAATCATTCAAACTTTAGGACCAAATCCTAAGGCATTTCTTCATTTGTTGATAACACAAAATCTACAAGTGAGTATTTATCCCTATTCACTCGACTTCAACCAAGTGAACGATCTTCTTTTTGAATAACAAATATTCAAAGGTCTTCTGTGAATTTTTGTAACTCTCTAAGTTACATTTTCTTCCTTCAATCCTTAAGTTGTAGGAAATCTATCAAACCATTTATTCATTAGAACACCAAACCAATGAATGATTTCTCGGCCTTAGGATTCAAATCCTAATCCCCTTTCTCCTACACTCAAAATTGTAGGAAAATATCTAATCCCCCTCATTCTCCTAACCCATGTTAGGTGAGTGAATCATATTCTTTGGGCACCTAAAAGCCTAATGGATTCTCATGAATGTGTATTATCTAAGTTGCACATGATTTCCCTCTTTCTACAACCCAAAAAGTTGTAGGAAAAACCTCTCTTTCTCCTAAAACCTAAAATTAAGAGAATGTACACGTCTCTTTGAACACCAAATGTTCAAAGAATGTTCTTGAACTTGCAACCCATAAGTTGCATCTGCCTCCCTCTTTCCTACAAGTCACGATTGTAGGAGAGTATTTAAATCCGTATTCGTGCTCTCAAGCCCAAGTTGGGAGGATGAATTTCCTCTTTGGACACCAAGCGTTCAAAGAAACCACTCCAATTTGCAACCTCTAAGTTGCACTTCGATCTACTTCTTTTCCTACAATTCTAAATTGTAGGAAATCTCCCAATTCCCCTTCATTTGCCTAGCCTCAAATTAGCAAATGAATTTGTTCCTTTAAACATCAAAAGTTTAAGGAACATTTATGGATTTGCAACCCATAAGTTGCATGTCCCCTTCTCTTATTTCTACAATTCAAAAAGATTGTAGGAATTCTTCTTATTTCATTAACTCAAATTGGGTAAGTGAACATTCCCTCTCCTTTTCTCCTCCAATTTGCAATCCCTAGATTGCACATTGGACTACTTCTTTTCCTACAAATCTAGATTGTATGAAACCACCAAAATTCTCTTCATTTCTTTTAACCAAGATTAAGGAAATGAAACTCCACATCCTTGAATACAAAAATTCAAGAAAGCACCTTCTTGATTTGTAACCTTAAAGTTACAAATTCTCTTTCACTCCTATAGACTCCAAAAGTCTTAAGGAATTCCTTACCTTAGCTCAAAGCCATAGGTTCTTTCACTCTTCATACAACTCAAAAGTTGTATGAAACCCACTTTCACTCAACCTATATTGAGTGATCCAATTTCTGTTTCAAATTATCTTACTTGTTGAACCAAAAACAACAAATAACTTCACCCGAAGCTTAGGATTCAAGTCCCATTTCTCTTTGCCCTTCCAAACTCAAGTTGGAAGGGTGCAATTCTCTCTTTGGACACCAAAGTGTTCAAAGACCTTTATGAATTTGCAACCCAAAAGTTATATTTCCTCCCAATCTTCCTCCAATTCCAAAGTTGTAGGAGATTTCTCCTCTCTTTGGCTCCAAAAGCTAGAGAGAACTCTCCAACATTTAGCTCAAAAGCTAAATGTCAGATTCCCACTTCTTCTTCTTAGCTCTAAAAGCTAAGGAGAATTTCCCTCAACATGTGGCTCAAAAGTTACAAGTTGAGTACTTCTTTCTTAGACCCAAACTCTAGGAGGACCCTTAGTGTGACATACCACATAAGCCTCACACACTTAGATGCACAGCCCCTTAGGCATGCTAGGATTAGGTTTTTTCTTTGTGTGCGCATGTGATTGATGTTGTGGAGTGATTGACTTTTGGATTATCTGCATTGTGGGCACTTGCCCTTAAGTGGTTAGTATAGAAAAATATAAATATTTTTCTGTGCAGGTGGCCATGTTCAAGAAGAGGGTAAGAAAATCATAAATATCATAATGTTGTTTGCTTGCAGGCGCTGTTTAAAACCCCCCAAGAGGCACGGCCAATAGGGTAGAAGCAGGGGCCTAGTGCTTAGCACTCTAAGTGCTAGGCCAATTTTGAGATGTTCATATTTTTGCTATATAAATTGCCCTCTGACTTTGTTTTTACAGATTTGAGTCTTTTTCTATTTTTACCACTATGTATTTGATTAAATTTAGGATGTAAAACTTGTGAGGTTTGGATTAGAAAGCAAGGAAGATCATAGGAGAAAGTACCTTCTTGGAGATAAAGCTTGGAGATCCCCATAAGTAGAGTCTGTAATTAATTTAACTGGGTTGTATAATGGCAGGCAACTCAGCTGCCAAATCTGGTTGTAATAAATTGGACTTCATTTACATTTCCTGCACTTTGTTTATAAATAAAAGCATGCGTTGTTTGTTTACTGGGTGTGCAATAGAAATGCATCTTTTTCTTAGGTTTCTTTCCTTGTTTTGTTTGGGTATGGCCTGGACTTTGATGCAGTAGGATCTTAGGATAAAAAATAAATTTTCTACCTCATTAACATATAAGCAATCTACAAATAAAATCAAATTAGGCTTCATGCTTTTTCAAGTAAGAAAAATTGCATGGCTCCCTTCAAGGAGCCAAGTTTTCCAAATTAAAAAATAAACATGCATAGCCCAAAAATGTGTCACATGTAGAATGCCTCCACATAAGGATTATATAATAAAATCTTTCTTTTTGTGAGTCAGCATTTGCATACCATACATAATTAGGCATCTTGGCCTCAAAGACAAGTTATAAGCCCTACCTTCTAAATAAAAACAAACATACCACTCTACATTTACACTGAGACCGGATGACATGGTTTTAAAAGCGATTAGGAGGGTTAGCTGGTAGTCTCTTCCAGGCGGGACAATAAATCCAGAGGTCGGGCAGGCTATGCCTCTTGTGAGATATAGTTTGTAAGTCCCTTTTGCACTCGTTAGATTTAGGTTTGAGATACCATCTATTGGTAGTCCTCACCTTAGTCTTAGGGTCCGAGATATGGGTTGATTCCAAATCACCCTATAAGCCCTCATCTTTCGGGTAATTCCTCCAATATGTGTTGTTGGAATGTAAGCCCCAACATTCTAATAAAAATATCAACTTAAACCAAAATTAGATTACTAAAATGTAAAGCCCAATATAAGATAGTTTGAGCACCTCTGAGTGTCCCTCAGAATCAAGTGCTCCTACCTCACCTTCCCTTGGACTTCACTCCAAAAATCTGATTCTAAGTTGATCAACTTCTCCTTGAAATTCCTAAAGGCCAAAAATCCTTTAACTAAGACTTTCATGGATTCTAAAACAAAAATAAATTTTAGCCAATGCTTAAGTGACTTTCAAACAGCAAAATCACTAGTTTAATCAAAAGTTTTCCCAAACCAAAGTTTGGGATGTAATTAACCATAGGGGCTTGCCCCTATGGGATGTCTATACCCCAGAAATAAATAAACCCCACTCAACCAAACATCAAGTGAGGGAATCTCTGTTAATAATTGTAAATTTTATCATTGAGTCCATAAGGAAATGATATTTTTATCCTTCGGGGTAATATATCATCATTGTTATGCCGTGCTCGATAATAAAATATGCAATCCGTTCGAGGATACAAAAATTCTCCAACATATATTACTAAGTTAATTCTTAACCATTCATTAAATATCTTATTTTAAAAAGACACATTGACACATTAACTAGTAACTACAATCACAATTTAACACTTTTACAAATTAACTCATTAACTCCTTATTACTTGCCGCATAACTACTTATACAACATAATCATAATAATATAACATAATCATTAACTATATTAACACTTATTCTAATATATGTATATAATAATAACACATTAAATACTATAACAACATTAGTGTATAACACATTAAATATTTAACTAAATGAATGACAAAACATATAAATCAAGTCAGAAGATGAAAATCAACAAACAAAACATGTAAATCACCCCACCCAAATAAACTATAACTAAAGAGCAACTCACATAACTATCATAGAAAGCCAGATATCCGAGGAGATGAATGCATGCCAAACTAGAACCACCTTCATATAAACTAGAATATATATCAAACCAGCTAATGTATGCCAAGCTTTTTTTTTTTAATTTCAGACAACCTGAGCAATATTCGAGAGAACAACAAATAAGCAACAAATCAAAAAACCTAAAATGAAATATTCCCTATGAACTTTAGTATTGAAATATAGGTGAGTTAGTGTAACAAACCGACATTAAGAAATATCAATACATGTTCATAGATGAAGGTTCTAAAGGAGCAAATAGAAAAAAGAAATGAGATGCAAGCAGCGGTGTAGAGAAGATAACACGGTAAAGAGAAGATCATGGGTGAAGTGAGATGAACCCCTAGACAGAGATCTGAGACATAGCTAGATATCCTAGGAGATGAAACCCTAGGCAAAGCAAAGAAGGAGAGGAGATAAGAGCACATGTTAAATGGGTGAAGAGAAGAGCACGCAAGAAGAGCCTAATTTTCAAATTAATTACACTTGCACATTTAGCCATATGGATCATTACAGGTCATCAATTGGGTTATTGGGTCAACTTGGACCCGACCTAAAATTTCAAAAGGGTCAGATTTACAGACTTGACTCATTTCAAAATTGGTCGGATCTAACCTGAAAATTTTAGGTCTGGTTTGGGTCGAGTTATCGCGTCATGTCCGTTTTTGACAGCCCTATATGTTAGTGGTCAAATAATTTTTTCAAAAAAATATGCTCAAAAGTTACTTGGTATGAAATTACCTATAATATAACAATATGAGAAATAACATTATTGAAATTGCAAAAACATGAAGGAGATGACTCTTGGAACACCTCATTTTCAAGCATTATTGTCATTTTTAAAGCACATTTTTTTTCCTTTCAAGTTATCCTCTACCCTCATTCATAATTTATTGTGAGCTCCCTCAAATAAATAGAGGTTATTGTTCATGCATGTTTAAAATAGGAAGGAGGCAATAGGATGACCTTATGTTCTAAAAGGAACAAGTTTAGAAAGATAATATTAAGTATTAAATCCTTATTTGAATTAAGAACGAATGTATATTCAAACCTAGGTGTTAACTATTAGATGTGAAATTAGGTTTAGAGCAATCCTTGAACAATGTTTGAATGTCATGAATGAGGCTCAAATCTCATTTAATTATGTTTCAAACAAGCGCCTCTACAATTTCACATTCCTTTATTTATAAGCATACTCATGTAGATATTAGAGGAGTAAAATCTAAGACAACAATACAAATACTAGAGGGGGAAAGAAAATAATGGATAATATGCATCCAGTAAGTCATTAATGAAGGCGTATTTTATGTTAATTTTATTTTCTCTTTAAGAACATCCATTGTTGCTTTTATATTAGCCAAGTCTTAACTCCAACTCATTTATATGAGTTTGTTTATAAACACATAAAGTTGAAATTAGGGAGGCGCAAGTTCAAATCATATTCAAATCATGGTTTGAATAAGTTACCTTTTTCAAACTTAGGATGTATTAAAGTGTTCATAAATGTTATTGTTTGCTCCTATTTAATGTATTTCAGTGTTGTCATTTCCTGTAGTATGACATGTAGAGTATTCATTAATATATTTAAGGGTTCATAAATACTATTTGAATCTATTTTATATTGTAATACTTATTGCCATGAACTATTATTTACGTAAAACTCCAAAATGTTCAAGCATGAGATTTTTAATCAAAATATGCACAAATAAGATTTAATCAAGCATTAAATAGTATTTGAATCCTATTTAAATCATGTTCGAGCCATTCATAGCATAACAAAGTGCAATCATAAAAGCTGTAACATATAAAACTCTAATATTTATAGAATAAAATATAATTACAACATCTATAACATAACAAACTATAACTTTGATACAATAGAGTATAATCACAACAACAATAATATAGTTAAATTGAATTTCCCTTCCTCTGTATCTAATGAGTGATCTAACCACTTAATTCTCAAAAGTCTCTTCCTATTTAACATAGTAACTACGATTAAACCAAAAAAAAAAAAAAAGTAACTACGATACTTATCTATATCACTATAAAAATGTCGAAATTTGTCCTCACATCATGAAAGACATAGAAACATAAATTTTCATGCCTTTCTTCATTAAAAGTAGAATTTTCTCAACTTTTTCAAAAAGATCAAAAGTATCAAATAGTCTTAACAGCTTTATCCATCACATCCAGAGGTCTACATATGACCCAAGCATTGCAATACATCTCTACGTGTATTATTACAGGGAATACATTCATTCATAGAAAATTAATTCGAATGAATCAATTTCAAAAAATATAGAGAGCACAAAATAAAAGGGTGCGATTTGAATCATGTCGTGAGCTAGGTTTGAACATGGTTTGAATTTTTCCTAAACAAAGGTTCAAATATGATTTGGTCATGGTTGGAATGTGGTTGTAACAGTTAATATGGTCTCCAATATATTTTATGATTTATATTTTAGCATATGAATAATATTAGAGCAAAACATGTAACTCTTATTAAAAGTTTGTAGCTTGTTTATGCTTTTCATATGAGGTCTCCTTTATTCTCCTTCATATTATAGCATGGCAATGATGAATACATTTCAAATCAAAATAATCAAAAGTATAAGATCAATAATCTTGAATAAACGATATTTGAAATTTATAGACTATGATGTGAAATTTTATCGTAGACCGATCATAGAAGCTCTAAGATTGTTGGACTCAAAAGTTGCTCGGAAGATAGATATTTGAGCATCATTGTTGCTCTAAGTTTGATTTTCTCTTCACTTGAGGATTATGATTTATAATTTTATTTAGAAGGGTCATTTCAATTTAAAAGAATTTTTCGATATATTTTTCATAAAAATAAGGCTACTTTATCAATTACATATATTATGAGGAATATAAATTCAAAATTTCATCTTGCTTTAGGACCAAACACTCTAAAGTCTAAACTATGAAGCATAATGAGTTTGATGTATTATACAAATGGAACATATGTTGAATATAACAAAATAGTTTTAATTAAAAAAGAAGAAGAAGCCATTTCAATAGTTTTTTTGGCACATGTGTTGTGAAGGGGTGACAAGTTGGGAACTTCATAATAAATTTAATATATTTTGGTCGCTTAGTGAGTGAAGGGAAAAGGGAAGATATTTTTTTACTATGATATTCAACATGTCAAGTCTCCCTCTATTTTTTTATTTCTCACATAAAAGATAAATTAAAATTAATTATTATAATTATTTTAAATTACTTGCATTTATGTGCATCATCTATTTATTTTTATTTTTCTCATCATTATATGACTCATTATTAGATAAAAATGATATATTAATAAATTTATTTTTAATTTTTGAGACTAGTTGATTGTAAATATTTAGAATTAATATATATTTTAAATAGCACAAGTTGAACTCAATATATTTGAATTATTTTTTATATTTGGTTAGTTTTAAAATAATTTTAGGACATTATTTTTTGTTGTTAGGATTGCTAAAATGTTAATAAAAAATTTTCATTTTTAATTTTTTTTTTAATTTCTTTGTTTCTCCTAGGGCACAAAATGGGCTCATGAGCTTATTAGAGATGGAATCACAGGTCGCACATGTGAGGCTGAACATAATCATAAATTTTTATTTATCCACTACTTTTTTTATCATTTTTAAAACTCTTTTATACTAGAAAATCACTTTATACAATAATTTTGAAAAAAAAAATTATTCTTTACAATAATTTTATAACCATATTTATAAAAAATTACAATCACCACAAACAGACTCTCATCAATCCAAAAAATAAGCTATACTAGTTATAATTTTAAGAAATTAATTTAAAAAGAAAAAGAAATTAAAAAAATGTAAATAAAGAACAAATATTCAACCTAAAAAAGAAGAAACTATATTATGTTTAATTTCAATGGGAAAAACAAATTTGAAAATTTTAAATAGAAATATGAAAGTTGAAAAAAATAATAATCAATTTTCGAGTTCTAATGGAATACACAGCAGAAATATCTCCTTTGTCCTGAATTAAACAAAAAAATTCAAACATTTCTAAGGCATATAAGAGAGATCTATATGAACATACAAAACCAGTCCTCTCTCTCCCCCCCTCTCTCTCTCTTTCTCAATAACTTTATGATAAAAACTTAGGTTTCATTTGGGGCAGCTTTTACTGTTTTCAAAAATAATTTTCTAGTACAAAAATTTTTAATTCAAAAAAATTTTATACTAAGAAAGCTGTCCCAAATGAAGCCTTAATTCTTTTCCTCCTTGGGATGATCTTTCTTTGGAACTTTTGAATCCAATTCCTTCTGAATGGTTCCTTCAGCTGACCTGAGAAAATGCATTTTTAGCACAAACATTTTAATTTTTGTCAAAGTTGAGAATCACTTTAGAACTGAGATCCAAACTCTTAGCTATTATGAAATTTGTCAGGTAAACAGTGGCAGTAAAATACAACAGGATCCCTCAAACAAAAGTTCAAGACCGTTAATGGCAGAAGTGACAATCAAAATGCTTTGCAGAGTCTAAGATTTTGTTTGGGACGACTTTCTTACTGCTTCTTAAAGAGCGGTAAGAGCGGTAAAAAAGCCATTAAATCTTAAATCTTCTATAAATGGACACAACAGATCGAGAAAACATAGATGGCAAGTACACAAAAATGCATTTATTTTTCCATACAAATTATTGCATGAACACGACAATTAGATATAACATTTATATGTTGGATGGAAAACTGGCTATTAGACACCATGCAGACTTGTTAGATCTTCTACCTTCTCAAGTGAGACAAGCCACATACCTGACTTCATATATATATATAAAGTTCTCTATAAAAAGGTGAGATGTTTGGCCACCATCTCTTAGTATATGTTGCATTTATCTTGTATATTACCAGATACAGGAAGTGTTGATTTCTTGGGAGTGAGAAGTAATGTTCCTTATGGATATTGGTGGCAAAGATTCATCATAGACCACTCAGAGCTCGCATGGCTCATCGAAACGGTTTTAAGGAATTTGGACCTTCGACCTCTTTTTTAGGGAGCAATGGTACATTCCATTCATTCTTATAATATTAGCATATACATACTTGTCAGTCAGGATCAGTTCTGTTCTTTGCAAGAGGATTATGCCAATGAAAACCTCAATTTGAAACAAATGCGATCAGTAACCTTATTGGTAACTGAAGCGCAGGGAGCCAAATTTTGCAAGAAAAAAAATATACACGGACAACAATGTACATGGCAGCATATGAAATTAAAAGAACTATCAGTTACTTCAAGGAGAGATAAAGGAAGATCTCATATTTATTGATTTAGAAAAAGCATATGATAAAGCTCCAAGTGAAGTGATATGGAGAGTTCTAAAAAAGAAAGGGATTAATAATGCTTATATTCAAGTCATTAGGAATTTGTATGGAGTTGTTACTTGTGTTCAAGCACAAGATGGTTTGACCAAGTATTTTCCAATTTCAGTTGGATTACATCAAGGATCAGCCTTAAGCCCTTATGTTTTTTGCTTTAGTCATGGATGGTCTTACTAGAGATTCGCAGGAGGATGTTCCTTGGTGTATGCTTTTTGCTGGCGATATTCTTCTTGTTGATAAGACTAAAGAGGGGGTTGAAGGTAAACATGAATTATGGAGGTCAGCCTTAGAGTCTAAAGATTTTCGTTTGAGTAGATCTAAAATAGAATACCTGGAGTGTAATTTTGTTAGTAATAGATTATAGATCTAGTGGGGGGTTAGTGACGTTGAGCGATCAAGCCATTAATAAGAGTACATGTTTTATATATATTGAGTCTATTGTTCAAAGTGATGATGAAATAGATGGGGTTATTATTAGTAGAATTCAAGTTGGATGGATGAAGTGGAGGATTGCATTGGGCTTATTGTGTGATAGAAAATTACCAATCAAACTTAAGGAAAATTCTATAATATGGTTAGACCTGTAATGCTTTATGGCGCAGAATGTTGGCCATTAAAAGAGCAGCATAATATTAAGTTAAGTGTTGTAGAGATAAGGATGCTCATGTGGATGAGTGGCTTTAATCTTAAAGACAAGATACGAAATGAGCATATATGTGAAAAAGTTGGAGTAGATGGCTAATGGCATACTTCTAAATGATAAGAAAAATTTTGCTGAAATAGTTAAAATAATCGAGTAAAAATATTTAACATATAAAAGACCTTAGATTTATAGAATAAACAACATTGAGTTTATATATAAGATATGCAATTTCAAGTATATTATGAATATTACTAGTATTACTGAATATTACTAGAATATAAGATGATACCAAATTGTGAATTATTCATGTATATTGAATCTAAATATAGTTTTTTGTGTTGAAAATAAGGGTGATGAGAATATAATTTTCAGTGCTGTCAAAGTGTTAAATGCACCTTTTTGCTTCCATGCACAAAGTGTAAAGTGAACTGACACTTTTACTAATTATAGTACTCATGACTTGTATATTAAATATGTATATATTATGCATACAATAGTCATTTAATTAATCAAAATTAAATCATATTAGATAATATCTTTCACCAAATATAATTAACATTCAATAATAATAATTTCTAGCTAGCTGAAAATCAAAAGAGCATTAAATAGATAAAGAATGAAGTGATGAACGCGTGTTTAAAAATCAAGAATATTTATAAGATTGAGAGACCAGTGACGAGGTACTAAAATCAAGCAGAGGATATGCCAAAAAAATATTCTTGAGAAGCTTGAAAGTAAGAACCTTCCATCACCAGTATCAAGAACCCATATAAGCTCAAAGCGTGTTCTATATCCTCATGAAGCCATAGAGAGGGTACTCTGCCAGATGGAACTTTTAAAGCACATTTCTTACACAGATTAATCTTGTTTTTTGTAAAGTAGGAGAAAAGCTCAAAGCTACCTATTGTGAATACATGTGTAGGACAAATGTGATGTATATTGATAAGCATTGTAACTAGATATTATGCCGTCTAAAAATTTTATTTCTCATTTTCTGAATATTTTATTTCTTCACAAACTATTTCCTGGCCGGTGACTCCATGCTGGAAAAATTTTGCATTTTCTGCAAGCGCTTTCCTGTGAGGTTTCTTTTCTAAAATTTAAAATCTTTCATGCTGAACTGGGATCGTACTATCCTTGTTTTATGAAAAATTAAAGAAAGCATTTCTTTCGAATTTGAAGAGATACTGAACTAGAGATACAATCATAATAGAATAAAAGATAGAGGATTTTGGAAATCTCATTTCTAGCTTTCGGAAATCTTATTTTGTTTATCGAAAAGCAGTAAAAAGACTTGATAATAAAGTATTAAAAATGACATATAATTACCACAATAAATTTAATTTCACAAAACCTTAATTGAATAGGCATTACTTAGCCCAAAAATGAGTTGCATTGAAACTTTATTCATGGTTATCTGATCAATAACTTGAAATAAAAAATTCAGAACCCCCGACCCAGATACAAGCAAACACATGGACAAAACAAACCACATTGTTGATGCAAGAATATATATATATATGTCATGATATGTCCAGAACACATGAATTGTATATTTTATAATCATTAAGATTTAAGATGATATTATCAAGCACCATTCTTGGCAGTATTAAAATCATAGTATAAGGAAATTAAAAGATGATAATAAAGAGAAGCAATTAGTTGATAATCTAGGTAATAACTAATTCCTGTCCAGCATGTGTCAAAACTTGATTATGGTTTAGGTTTGTGCCAAAAGGATATCCAAAAAATATTAGAATTTTTTTTAATAAAAAAGACGACATGACATGATGATCGGGATAGAGGAAACGAAATAAGTGACACTCGCTGAATTAGAAGCATGATAATGAAAATTCTCACTTCAATTGTTCCTGACACGGGACAATGGGGCACATGACAAGCATGAGAACTTGGATCTATTCCTGGTTAATGACGAGCATAAAACATTCAAAGGCATAAGTATCAAAATGTTCTCCATTTAGGCAACATAGTAACTATTTTCTTTCACTACCTACTACTAAGAAGGAATGACCAAACAGATGGGAAAGGAGATCCTGAAATAGTTTTGGTCAAGTACATGCAAAATGCAAACTCTTATTTTGGGATTGTAAGCTCTCAAAATAGCAAGAATTGCAGTCATATTGGTGTTTTAGTTGCTATCTAGTGAGGATAATAGAGTCGTCGCACATCTAAGAGAGGAGAGCTTGAACTATTTTTGATTAATGGCGGCAGTATGCAGCTTTTATTTTATGTCCTACCTTATATCCAAATAAGCAGTAAGACAACTATCTTCTTGTCCTGATTTCCAAAGAGGGAGAACAAAGAAAAAACCATATATGAGAGGGGAGAGCTTGAGCTATTTATTGGTCAGGATCGAGCATGAAGCATTCTACCAGAGTAATGCAAACTCACCAAAAACTTGTACTTAAACTCAAGCCACATTAGCTTTTGTTTAGGCGCATTCCAAAAGCAAAAGTACATTAAGCTTCCCTTGCTGATTGGTCCACCAAATAAAGTGGACCACAAATCCAATTTGTCGTAGAAATTTTCAGGGAGTGTAGCAGTACTTTATGTGGGTTGGTGTTAGTAAAGAGGGGGAATGCTGGGGAGTAGTCAAAGGAGAGATGCTTGCCTCTGAACTCTTCCATGGAGTTATTTTTTAGTGTTAAGGGTAGGGGGGGGGGGGGGGGGGGAATGATGGGAGCATGAGGAGATGTGTTTGCCTTTGAACTCTAGAGTAAAGTGGCTATGTTTGAGTGTGGGTCAAAAAATCCAATACAGTGTTTTATAGTGCCCCTACAAAAATCCATGCTTCAAATTTTATTGGATGAACTTGAGGCAAATATGAAGCCAACAAGTGTAGAATAGAAACAAGCAATATATTACACATGGTTTCTAGGATCAAATAGCAATTCAAAACTAACGATGATGTTATTTCAAGATTAACTCTTTCTTAGGAAGAAACATGCACACAATGGAGATTGCTTATTATTAAATTGGAAATCTATATCATGTGCTATTGAAGTGGCTATGAATTTTACTAATTTAAGGAAACAAAGGTAACCAAGGTAGAAATAACAATTATCTTCACATGTACTCGAAACCATCCATTGTGGTGCATTTCATTGAATGATGGGAGCATGAGGAGATGTGTTTGCCTTTGAACTCTAGAGTAAAGTGGCTATGTTTGAGTGTGGGTCCAAAAATCCAATACAGTGTTTTATAGTGCCCCTACAAAAATCCATGCTTCAAATTTTATTGGATGAACTTGAGGCAAATATGAAGCCAACAAGTGTAGAATAGAAACAAGCAATATATTACACATGGTTTCTAGGATCAAATAGTCAATTCAAAACTAACGATGATGTTATTTCAAGATTAACTCTTTCTTAGGAAGAAACATGCACACAATGGAGATTGCTTATTATTAAATTGGAAATCTATATCATGTGCTATTGAAGTGGCTATGAATTTTACTAATTTAAGGAAACAAAGGTAACCAAGGTAGAAATAACAATTATCTTCACATGTACTCGAAACCATCCATTGTGGTGCATTTCATTGATGATTAAACAATCTTAAAAGTCTTGAAATTGTGCAAACAAATATTTTACATGATATTAAAAAGATTATAATTTTATCTTAAATTTGAAGGTCATAATATCAAAATCTTAGAGCTCTTCTCCTAACATTCCTCACATAGTCACATATCTTACATCATTTATCCATATTTTTGAATGATTGAATGACCTTCAAATGAGAGATGATTATGCCAAAGCTTAAAAGGAAAGAGCTATACTGCATAATTAATGCAACTTAAAAAGAAGGATAAGCACAGATAGGTAACAATGATACATAATCCAATGATGCCACTATTCATGTCAAAGATTGAAGATGAAACTATATTAATTTAATTATGAGCAACATCAATGAAATGCTTAACTGACTTGCAAAGGGCATAGTTTAATAAAGAATGACGCTCCCCTAAAATTCTTTCAAAACATGAATCCTTTTTCCACCTAATAAACTTTGGCAAAGTATAAAAACCATAAGTTCAGCACCTTTTACCAACTATAAGGACGGCGACCATTGGGTTAAAATCCAACAATCTACGAGAAAATAGAATAATGAAGGCATAACAACAAATTAAACACAACTTCAACGTCCATAACCAACTCACTACCCACAGATTAAATTTTCCCCTTCAAAATTAAAACTAACAACTAGCCAAAGCGAAATTTCGAACCCATTCCCGATCGTGAATCCAAAGAAAGGGAGTTAACAAAGGGGGAAAACACAAATTTGGCACAATCAACAGCCAAACTCGTCAAATTCTTCTGATTCGAGTAACAAAACACAAACTTCTGCATCTGAAAAACGGAGCTGGAGAAGGAAAAGGCAGTGGGAAGTAAGAGGATAACGAAACTAACTTGCCGGTGGAGGCGGATTCCTCTTCAATCCAGTTCCTGATGTGGCGCATGTTACGCCGGAAAATAGCCGCCGACTGCTTCACGTCGCTGCGTAGGAGGAGGACAGCGGCGCTTACAGCCGCTACCGTAAGAATAAAATTGGTTAGCGCCATGGGCGCAGCTTATCAACGTCCCAAGATGCTCGTGAGATGCGATATCAAATATGGAAATCAAGATAGTAATTTTTGTAGATGAAATAGCTTTGATGGTAATCCACAGTCTCCCGAACCCTAGCGAAGTATGCAAATCGAACAGCTCTCGGCTGTCTATATAAATGGAACGGGATGATATAATAAATATTTTTTATATTTATATATTATAATAATTATGCATATTTGTAAATATATAATAGAAATTGAATATAATCATAATATGAATGATAAAAAAATAAAACAAATAAATTCGATAAATTTAAAATTAAATTCATATTATTATTATGCTATATATATTTCGTAAAAGAAATTAGATTAAGAATGAAAGAACACAATATATTCACTTTAGATACCACATGCTAATAAAATGTCCTCTCAAAATAAACAGTAAATGTAAGAATTAAGGGGCTATTTGGCAACAAGTGGGATTTAACTTTAGTGGGATTTAATAAATCCTGTAAATCCGGATTTAGTAAATTTGCAATGTGTTAAATCCTAAAAACTGTTTGGTATGTTAAATGTTAAATCTTGTTAAATCATGAGAAATTGTTTGATAACATATATCAGGATTTATGACAGTTAGAGATTTAAGTTTAAAGGAGATATTTATGAAATTAAGATCATTGCATAAAACATAATAAAACCAATTTTAGGTCATATAAAATGATAAAAAATTCAATAACAAGTTAATTACAAACTAAAATGGACCAAAACGAGAGTTGAAATTTTAAATAAGCTAATTATATTAATATTTAATTACTAATTATATCATTAATTAAACAATTAAGTTAAATTAGATAATTAATTTATGCACTAATTCTACTATTAATTATTTAATTAAATAACTTAATTATTATTTGTTTAAATTATATAAATTAAGTTAATCGATAATAACTTTGAGGCGTCTAGGGTTTGTATTTCATCTTTTCTTTTTGTCGTTGCTGTTCAGCTTCGTTGATTCACAGGAGGTGTACAGATTGCGCGCGTTGCTACTTCGGTTCCTTCGTGGCTGTTCGACTTCGCTCCTCCGGCTTCGTTGATTTGCAGGAGGTGTACAGATTGCGCGCGTTGCTACTTTAGTTCCTTTGTGGCTTTTCGACTTTGCTCCTTCGACGACTTTCCCTTCTTGTCGGATCGAAAGTTACGACATTTTGATCGGAAGCAAGAACAGGAGCTCGCTGGCTGTGAAGTTAACTTTCTCCCTTTCACGCGCTTCTAATGTTAAATCCCGTTAAATCCACCGAACCGAGGGATTTAGTAAATCCGGGATTTAAGCTGTAAATCCGTAAGATTTACGGAATCCCAGGATTTAACGCGCGCACAAAAAACCGTTTGGCTGGATTTAGCGTAAATCCGACTTAAATCCCACGATAAATCCGATACCAAACAGCCCCTAAAGAACATGTCATGAATGCGAGAAGAATAAAGTAGAGCGATGGCCGAGGAAAAGAAGTGATGAACTCATAATAGTAGGTTAGAGAGGAATTGAGCACGCTCTTCTTAGGTTCCTTCTTCTTTGTGGCATCACGAAACAGATGACGAGTCAGGGCGAATAGGAAGAAGCGTAGAAAGAGTTTTTGTTTTTGTTTTCGTTCTATATAAGTATAAGTTTTACCTTAGTTAATTTTAGGCTATCAAATATGGCCTGAACAGCTCAAATCATTTTTCAAATGAAACACCTGATTATTCAAAACATGGATCGGTTTAGCGGTTCGGCGATCAAACCGCCGTTTCGAACAGTTTGATAGCAGTTTTGTGTGAAACTAATTTTATAGTAAACAGTGAACCAACTGGTTGGCTGGTTCACGGTTCAACAGGTTGAACTAGTCGGTCCAATCTGATTTTTAAAGCCTTGGAAAAATTGATAAGTGAATATATTTTTAAATTAAAATATTATATTTTAGTCAAATTTATACTATAAATTGAATCATATGCATAGGAAAAAAATATATATTTGAACAAATCTATACTCATTGGTGGAGTCATGAAAAATTAGGAAATCTTAATAAAAATTTTACAAAGTTCAAATATTATCGAATAGGGTTCAAATAAGGTCTGAAATAGGGTTAAGTCATGGTTTAACTTATTTAAATATAACAGAATGCAATCCGATAATTCTAACAAAACAAATTACAAGAAAACTATAATAGCTTGTAATCAAAATATTATAATTGTTGCGTCCAGGAGTATTCGCGGCGGTAGAGAAATATAAAGTTTATCGTCTTAGCATTGTACGAAAATCCGGCACGCAATCAGATAAGGAGAGAGGGTCTAGCATTTATGAGACACCAAGATTTTTACGTGGAAAACCCCTATAAAAGGGGGGAAAAACCACGGGGCCTAGCCCAGTTTGAACAAATCCACTAGCATTTATAGTCGATTACAAATGAGGCCCTTCCTTGGGAGAAGGCCTTAGCTTGATGTACATCTTATGGAGTACATTACATGATGTAAATACAAAGAGCTACTATCGACATATTCGCTTTGTTAGAAGGACTGCAGTAGGCTGGCGACGTAGGTCAGGAGGACCGTAGTCGGCGGGCGACGTAGGTCAGGAGGACCGTAGTCAGCGAGCGATGGAGGTCGGAAAGACTGTAGTTGGCGGGAGACATAAGTCAAGAGGACCGTATTCAACGGGCAACGGATGTCGGAAAGACTGTAGTCGGCGGGCGACGTAAGTCCGGAGGACCGTAGTCAGCTGGCGACGGAGGACTGTAGTCGGCGGGCGATGTAATTCAGGAGAACCGTAGTCGGCGGGCGACGGAGGTCGGAAAGACTGTAGTCGGCGGGTGACATAAGTCAGGAGGACCGTATTCAACGGGCGACGGATGTCGGAAAGACTGTAGTCGGCGGGCGACGTAAGTCAGGAGGACCGTAGTCGGCTGGCGACAGAGGTCGGAAAGACTGTAGTCTGACGACGAAGATCAGTAGGACAGCGTCAGGTAGAAGTCCAGCAATGGAAAGAAATCCATCTTCGCGTAGACGTCTAGCGAAGTCCGATAACCGGTAGAAGTCCGGCGTCGGGTAGAAACTTAGCGAAGAGTGAAGGTTCGACGTCGGGTAGAAGTCCGACGTCTGTTGTTGACAAAGGAGAACTCCGGCTTCCCTTGGGCGGAGTTTCAGCGTCAGAAGGGAACTCTATTGCAAATTGGGAAGAATTTCAACATCACATGGAAGTTGTGCAAATTCCCGACGTTTCCTGAAAATCCGACAGAGTTCCGGCGTCTTCAGGCGGCAGGAAGAGCTCCGGCGGTGGTCGAGGAGATGAGGAATCTCCTTTTCCCCTTTATCCTCTTCTTCTTCTCTCTCTTCTGAGAATTCCTGGCGTTTCCTGAAAATCCGGCAGAGTTCCGGCGTCTTCAGGCGGCAGGAAGAGCTCCGGCGGCTGTGGTCGAGGAGGTGAGGAATCTCCTTTTCCTTTTTCTCCTTCTCCTTCTCTTCTTCTTCTCTCTCTTCCTTTCCCCCCTCTTTGGTATAGAATGAGGGCTCTATTTATAGTTTTTCTGGAGTGGCATAGCCCGTAAATAAGTATGAGATCAAGGGCGAATTGGGAGTGGTTTGAATGGACGGCCGATATCGAATCCTTTGATCATGCACCGTTCGTTGGTCATTTGAAGGCCTTAATGATGTCGGAATTCGGTGATCTTGGGCTCGTTGGATTCGTCTCGTTGAGCCGTTCGATTCGAGTATAAGCTCGTCAAAATCAGAGACCGTTTGATAACTCAAATTGCAGTTTGAACCTTCCAACAGCGCTTTGAGCCCTTGATTTGGACTCATTTGGACTCGGATTGGGTTGATCTTGGTGTCGTTGGGTTCGTATTTCCGAGACGCTCAGTTTGACTGTAAGCTCGCTGAAATCGGAGTTCATATGCTCCCAAATTAATTTTTGAAGTTTCCAACTATCTTTTGCCTCGAGATTCGTGCCCGTTCAATATAATTTTGAGATGACGTATCAATAATAAAGCATATTATAAGATAGATATAATAACGTATAATCTAATAGCTATAATACAACAGAAAATTCAATCATTATATCACAATAAAGAGCAATCCAATAGCTACGACATATCAAACTTCAATACAACAACTACACAATATACAATTTAAATTGAATTTAAGATGTTTATAATACAATATCACACTACAGGAAATTTGCTCATTATCGGTGGTTTTTGCTGGCGGTTTACTTGTAAATATCGACAGTTCTGAGTAAAACTGGAGGCTTTTCGGCGGTTGTCACGCCGCCGGAAAAAACGGCGTCGGAAACTGTTGCCGGCGGCGTTTTTCCTGCGGTTTATTTTAACGGCGGCTTCCCGGCCGTTCGACCGCTGGTACAAATACTGTCGTTTGATCATACAAAATAAAATAAATAGAAATAATGATATTTATTTTCGATCTAAGTTGGTCAGACTTCAGCTCTGATACAAAAATAAAAAGCTATTTTAAGCCTTAAAAGTAGAGCATGAATTAAATTATAATTGATTATTATTCAACTCTTTTTGATTATTTTATCTTAGAATATGTGATTTGTTATCTTCTTCTTTAGAATTTTAACTAAGATAGGCTAAGAAAGAGTATGTACAACAAACATAAAAAAGTCATTCTCCTAACTATATGCAGCAATTTAGTGTAAATAATTGCCTGTAAAGGACAAATTAAAGTAAAAAATGTGAGTTAAATAATAATAATAATCTAGCATGTAAACTAATAATTAAAATAAAATACATGAGATTATACTTATATCTTCATCCATTAGTAATAACAAAAAATATTTACTCTTAAACACTGTTGCCTTTTGACCTTAAGATCCTTGGTGCTCTCTCTACAAAATTCCACACATTTCCTCTGCAACTCAAGTTATGTCTTCATCTCTCATTTTCATCTTCATCAATCATTCCTAGTAATTAGATGAATTAAGGCTAGGGGTGTCAATTCGGGTCAACGGGTCGGGTTCGAGTCGAACATGAAATTGATCCGGCACTGTTCGGGTCAACCCGAACCCGACCCTTTTTTAAAAACGGGTCAGGTTTCCGGACCCGACCCGATTCGGGTCCGGGTCAACCCGACCCAACACGAATGACCCGAAGTTGATCTAAAATTGCTAGTTTTTGGATAAAAATCAGGCCAATCTTCAATTGTCGGGTCAATCTCGAGTTTCCGAGTCAAATATGAATTTTCATGTCAATTTCGGGTCATTTTTGGGTTGCTGTGTCAACCCGAACCCGACCCATTTCGGGTTGAATAATCTTCAAACCTTATTAGAAGCTTGTATGAATAGTGCTTGAATCTTATTTGAACATCGTGTGAAATCTTTTAAAAAAAGTTTACAGAAAATTCAAACATATTTGTAGTAGGTAATATGATGTCTAATGCAATTTAGGGTTTAGAGTGCAAAAGATGTAATCAATTCTAAATAATCAAATGCATAACATCATTTACCTTTAATAGATGATGATTGAAAAGTGTAGATCGTTGATGTGAAACCTTTGAGCGAGGGTTTTGAATTCTATTTCTATATAATTGTGGTAATTTAATATAAATTAAACTTTTAAATATGTTTTTTAAAATAATGAAATACTCTTATGAGGCTAACAAAGTTAAATTTCTCTTGAATACTGACGTGTGGATTCATGTAGAAAAAGGATTCATGTAGCCGACCCCACGTAGTGGGATAAAGGCTTGATGTTGTTGTTGTTGTTGTTGTACTGATGTGTGGCTTTTTTTTTTTTTTGTTATATAAAGCTACAAATTTAATTTAGGCGATGCCAGCGCATTCCAAGATCATTTATGCTAAAAATTTTTTGACTGCATTTAGTATTAAAAAACATGTTCTTTTAGGTTGATAGATCTAAATAAAGTCTTGAGTCAAGACCTAATTTTTTTAGGTCGATAGAATAACAAATTAGGAGAGGTTCACAATTCGACTGATAAATCGAAGTCAAACCAAATGATGTAATAAAAACATATTACATTTAAATTGTATAATGAAAAAATCAAACATAATTATTATTTAAAAATAAAAAAAAATCATTATTTAAATCTTCTTGGCTATCTCCCAACCTTATAACCTTCTAAATAAACTCAAATTTCTGATAATTATGTTGCCTCCCCACTCAATACAACCCATATCTTCTCAATCACCCATTTGAATAACTAAAAAGTAAAAAAAAAAAAAAAAAAAAAAAAAAAAACTGCCTTTCCTTGCAGTCGAGGTCGCCCAACCACCTGGTTTTTTTGAAACCGGTTGTAGAAACAGAGAGTCTGATGTTTCTCACGGTGAGACCACCGGAGATCAAGAAGATGAACAGTAGAAGAGAAAGAAGATCAATTGTATTGGATGATCCATTACAGATACAGTGGAGTAGATTATATAGGTGCATAGACTAGGTGCCCAGTTACACGTGTCACAAACTAAGTGGATACATCTAAACAGTTAATATAATTACATATGATTAACTAATTAAATCTCTGATTAGCGTCTCTAATATCCCCTGTCAAACAGATTGTTCGTCTTGAACGGTCAGTTTGGAGCGGAGTTCCTTGAAGCGAGGAGTCGAGAGCGGCTTAGTTAGGAGATCGGCGATCTGAAATGTAGTGCTGATAGGCAGAAGACGAAGGACCTGGTTCTGAATGTGGTCACGGAGGAAGCGGTGATCGATCTCGATGTGCTTCGTCCGTGCGTGGAATATGGGATTGTGAGCAAGAGCGATGGCGGACATGTTGTCGCAGAACAGATCGACTGGCGGAGAATGGGGAATAGAGAAGTCGTTCAGCAATCGTTTTAACCAAATGATGTCCGCCGTGGCCGCTGCGAGCGCACGATACTCTGATTCAGTTGAGGATCTAGCCACAGTGGTCTATTTCTTGACTACCCACGAGACAAGCGTTTCTCCGAGGAATGTGCAGTGACCTGTTGTAGATTTTCGCGTTGTAGGGTCACTGGCCCAATCGGCGTCGGAGTAGGATGTGAGAGTTAGAGGAGCTTTGTGGATCGGTAGACCGAACTTGATTGTTCCTTTGACGTATCGAAGGAGACGTTTGAGTAGGTAGACATGCTTGGAGGAAGGATCGTGCATATGTTGGGAGAGCACATTGACGGCGTAGGCGATGTCGGGACGAGTGAGAGTCAGGTATTGTAAGGAGCCTGTTATCCGTCTGTAGGTGCTCGGGTCGGAGAGAGTAGCGTCTTCCGGTACCTGATCAGGTAGTTTAGTACATGACGGGTTAGACAAAGGATTGCAATCGATTAAGTTAACACTTTTAAGAATGGATAGAGCGTAGGATGATTGGGATAGGAAATACTTATCTCTGAAAGATTGAATTTTGATTCCGAGAAAGTGGTGGGCTGGTCCGAGGTTCTTCCTATTGAATTGAGATTAAAGTTTAGTTAGCACGGTAGAGATGGCAGCATTGTTGTTACCGGTGACAAGGATGTCATCCACGTACACTAAGAGAAAAATCCTTGTTTGATTTTGAGTGTAGGTGAGCAACGACGGGTCTGCTTGACTGTATTGGAAGCCGAGTGTGAGTAGAAATTGAGTAAAGGTCGTATACCACTGGCGTGGTGCTTGACGGAGGCCGTAGATGGCTTTTTGAAGACGACAGACGTAATTGGGATAGTCCTGATCGACAAAGCCTCTGGGCTGTGTCATGTAGACGGGTGTCGGTGAGAATGCCGTGAAGAAAAGCGTTTGAGACATCCAACTGCTGGACGGACCATCCATTAGATAAAGCAATGGTGAAGAGCACCCGAATGGTCGGTAGTTTAGCTACCGGACTGAATGTCTCGCCGAAGTCAATGCCCTGTTCTTGCTGATTTCCCTGAGCGACAAGGCGGGCTTTGAATCGAGCGACTGATCCGTCCGAATTGAACTTTTTCCTGAAGGTCCATTTGCATCCCAAAATAGGAGCTTGGATCGGTGGTGGAACAAGTTGCCAAGTACCTTGTTGTTGTAGCGCGGTGAATTCCTCTGCCATGGCTTGACGCCATTCTGGAATTTTGGAGGCTTCCTTGAAGCTAGTCGGATCGGGTTCAGAGGAAGACAAACACATGGTGAGGAGATTGAGTCGTCGAGATGGTTTGAGTGACCCTGTTTGCGTTCTTGTAACCATCGGATGCTTAACCGGTGGAGGAACGGATGTGGATTGCTGTTGATCGGATACAGTCGTATGAGGCTGTATCTGAGGGTGAGGAGAGAGCGATCGGAGAGGAGCCGAGGATTGGAGAGGGAGATCCAAATTTGGTGGACGAACTTCCGAAGCTTTTGATGTAGGTAGCAGCAAGCTGGATGACAATTCATCGGTGTGCTGCGATAAAGAAGACAAATTAGTTTGATAGGGAAAAGAGTCCTCAAGAAATGTGACGTTACGAGAGATGATAATAACAGAGTTGGATTCCTGGTTAAGGCATTTGTAGCCTTTGTGGATATCAGAGTATCCAATGAAGATGAACGAATGGGATTTGGGTTGGAGTTTGTTGCGTTCGTGCCGAGGAAACAGGGGAAAGCATTCACAGCCAAACGTACGCAGATGGTTGTAGTTGGGAGTAATGTTAAACATTAGCTGCATAGGTGATTTGTTTTGAGTATTCGGGGACGGCATCCGATTTATAAGGTAAACTGCTGTTGAAGTTGCTTCCGGCCAGAGGTGAAGAGGAAGATTCGCGCGATGGAGGAGAGACCGTGTTGTTTCCAGAATGTGTCGATTCTTTCGTTCGGCAACACCGTTCTGCTCAGGTGTATAGGGACATGATAGCTGGTGCCGTATGCCTTTGGACCGAAGGAGATCGTTCATCTGGTGATTGACGAATTCAGTTCCGTTGTCCGTCCGAAGTGATTTGATCCTGCTATTTGTTTGATTTTCAATAAATATAATGAAATGTTTAAGAACGTTATACACAGATGATTTTTGGGATAGCGTAATCAGCCAAGTATAACGGGAGTAATCGTCTACTAGAATTAAAAAATAACGACTGCCTTGAAGCGAGGGGACCGGAGCCGGACCCCAAACATCAGCGTGCAAGAGTGCTAACGGAAATTTCGTTCGAGATTTAGACAATTCAAATGGTAGTTTATGACATTTGCATTGTATACATGTAATACAAGATTTAGCAGGAAGTAAAATTCGAAGATGCGGATTGCTTTGAGCTATTTGATGTAATGTCCGTGAGTTGGGGTGGCCAAGGCGGTCATGCCAGTGGGATCGAAGTTCGCTGGAGGCTTGAAATGCAGACGGAGCAGAGCTTTTTGTTGATGGTGGCGCGAGTCGGTCGGTAGAGGCCGGAGCTACATGGACCGCGCAGAATGAGTTGATTTGTCTTCAGATCCTTAAAAGCGAAACCCATGGGATCAAATGTCACAGAAATATTATTATCTTGAACAAGATTAGAAATAGAGATAAGGTTGTGAGAAATGTTGGGAACGTGTAGAAGATTAGATAGAAATAGCTTACGGGTCGGGGTGGGAAGAATGCCCGTGCCCGAGTGAGCAATAGGGATATTCCTTCCATCCCCGATGAAGACGCCGTCAGATCCAGAGTAGGCAGTGGATTGAGCGAGATTCTCGGCGGCATTGGTCATGTGAGAGGATGCACCTGAGTCCAGGTACCAGTCGTAAGACGTTGTGTCGGAGTTAGCCACTAGAGCATTATTCGGTTTGGTTGTTGAGGATTGAGGAGTGTAATTTGCATTCATACGATGCCAGCATACGTCTGCAGTATGTCCTCGCTTGGCGCAAATTTGACACGTTGGAAGAGATTGCTGTTGAGTCGTGTTACGTCCGTTAGAAGATTGAGGCTGAGGGGGAGGACGTCCCCTGTTGCGACGACCGCGGCCCCGATTCGCATAGAGGGCCGCTTGCTGTACAACATCCGCGGAGCTTCGAGCGGCATCGGCGTTGATGTGAATTTCCTCACTGATCAACATTGCGTAGAGATTGTCCAGACGAATTTGGGTGGGAGCATTGCGGACGTACGTCTTGAATGATTGATATACCGGCGGCAAACCATTCAAGGTATAAAGAATGATGTCCTCCGAATCGACGGTTGATCCGGCTGACGCGATCTGATCCACCAACTTCTAGATTTCAGTGAGATATTGAACCATGGAAAGATTCTTCATGGAGATGTGATGAAGCTCATTTTTGAGCTGGATGACCTTGGAACGGCTGGTGGCTTGGAATTGATTTTCAAGAAAGTGCCATATTTCGTGCGTAGTGTCCAGGTGTAGGATGTAGGGAAGAACAGGTGGAGAGATCGTCGAGCAGAGTGCGGCCTGTAGGTTCTGATCAACTATACGCCAGTTTTTGATCGAAGCGGCTGCGGAAGAATCAGATGGATCGAGAGGTGGATCCGGAGGGGCAAGAAAGTTGTCGAACTCATTGGCGCGAAGAAGTTTGATGATCTGATGACGCCAGATCAGATAGTTATCCGATGATAACTGATTTGGAACAAGAGTCTTGAGGTTGGAGACGATAAACTTAAGCGACGGCGAGATAGGTGAAATTTCCGTTGAGGTACTGGATAGTTGCTCGGCGATCGAAGGAGAGGCGGAGCTGGACGTCGGCATCTTGAGGGCAAGAAAGGAAGGAGAGGCCTGATACCATGTAGAAACAGAGAGTCTGATGTTTCTCACGGTGAGACCACCGGAGATCAAGAAGATGAACAGTAGAAGAGAAAGAAGATCAATTGTATTGGATGATCCATTACAGATACAGTGGAGTAGATTATATAGGTGCATAGACTAGGTGCCCAGTTACACGTGTCACAAACTAAGTGGATACATCTAAACAGTTAATATAATTACATATGATTAACTAATTAAATCTCTGATTAGCGTCTCTAATAGATCAATTTTCCGATTTGATGATTGAACCAACGGCTCAAACAGTACAATCCCAATTCTTTGCAAAGCTGATTATTGAATAAATCGAAACTGACCGGCCGATCGGTTTGCGGTTCAACTGGTTGAATCGGTCGGTCCAATCTGATTTTCAAAACCTTGTAATTTAGGCTTCATTTAAGACAACTTTTGAAGACTACTTTTTCAGTGCTTACGATAATTTTTTTTAACTAAAAAACTTCTATAAAAAATAGTAAAAAAGCTTATCCCAAACAAAACCTTAAACTTTTTCTTTATATTTCAATTTCAACAAGCAACTAAAATAATAATAACTGGTGAATTATGCATTAAAATTTAATAAATCAAGCGATTAAATGCTTCATAAATAAAACTGAACTATAGAACTTTAATGCATGATTGCTCTTTTTGTTGTGCAGATTCTACACTATCCTTTTCACATAACCACCATTCAAACTGCATATTTAACACATTTTTAGGTTTCATTTGGAACGGCTTTATTACCGCTTCTTAAAGCAGCTTTTTACTATAAAAAATTTAATTTTTGTACTAAAAAGCTGCTTTAAGAAGCAGTAAGAAAGTCGTCTCAAACAAAGCCTTAATCTCAGTAAAGAAACTTTGACATTAGAGATAGTCACCAACTCATTTACATACCGAAAATTAACTTGCCTCCATTATCAGTACTCCGTCAGCTTCAAACGTGGAACAACATTCATTGACTGCAATTCCTGTGACGAAGCAGGTAAGGATGAGTAGAACTTATCGTCAGGATGAAAGTCTAACACTTTAGTTTCCAAAGTAATTTTGCATTTGCAAATATAAAATCTCTCAGGCAATTTTTCCAACAGGTTTAAATTTAATTCAGATTTCGGGTCGGGTCAGTTCATACCTGAAAAAGAAGCTTGCAAGCATATGGCAGTTTCAAGCTAGACATACTGTCCCCAGTTTTGCACATTGAACACCAAGATGTTTTTAGCTTGTGATTATAGTAGCCTAACAAACCGCATTGCCTGCAAACCTGGAACATAACAAAAGATAATTTCAATATTCGCCTCAAAGGTAAAAATTACTCTATCCGAGAATATCAATTTTGGAAAATTTGTCATGAGAAAACAACTTTAAAGAGAGATAAACTTCGGCTTTGTTTGGGACGGCTTTTTTACTGCTTCTTGAAGCAACTTTTTAGTACAAAAATTTTAATTTTTATACTAAAAAGCTGCTTCAAGAAGCAATAAAAAAGCCGTGCCAAATGAAGCCTTCATACCATTCTTAAAGCAATAATAAGAAAGCGGTCTCAAACAAAACTTTATTGGCAAAAGATGCAAAGGTCATAAGTATGGATCTTAGAATCCTTTGATTAGGCAATTATTCTCAATGTAATGCCATCTAAGAAAATTAAATATGTTTTACAAAAAAAATTAATAAGGATAATGTAGCCATGTATTCTTAGTTTGAATTTGAGATTGCTAGTCACACTCAAGGCAACATCTCAATCCAAGAATATTACTCTAAATTTTAAATTTTTTGGATTGAAATTGTTGACATGATTTATGATAAAATTTCCATTGAATCTTTTATTGTTGTTGAAGATTTTCATAAAATAAGATGGATCAACTTTTGATAAGTATCATCCTAAATTTTCTTCCTAAAATGGTTTAACTGATAATTATTAAAGCCTTATTGGGCTTTAAGTGATTAGATTCAAATCTTCTATCTCCTCCATCTTTGGATGTGGACTCTGGTCTGCATTCAATCATATTATAACTTATCCTCTATAAAAATCGCTAATGGTAATCAATCACTCCTATTCGTGCAATTGAGGGCATTAATTCTTCCATGAAAAATGTCCTCGTATTTCTCAAGACTTTCCATTAGTCTTATTTCAATAGCAAAATTGATTGGCAATAACTGTGACATTTGATTTTCTCATGATTGTATCCCTGTATACAAACTCAGCATCTAGACGAGTTATAGGAACTGAACGAGGCATTCACCTCAGTGGAGCCCGACCAAGAAAGCTATTTACCTCAGAAGAGCCTTATTGAGAGAGGCACTAGCATTAGAGGCATTTTTGGATTCATGCTATTTTAACCATTCACAGAAAATAATAGAATTCTAGACCCTCTTATCCTAACTCACACATCTCCCCTTCCTCGCCCCGCCGTCCTAGCTTGTCTTACGAGTAGACTCAAGGTGTTTCCACGGACAAATTTAAATCCAACATCCTTAAGTATGAAAAGAGTGCGGACTTAAAGCCATTAATAGTTGAACTTGATTTTTCTCAATATAATCCCACCCACTCCATAAGGGCAATATCTGATTATCATGTGCGCAAAAACATATTGAAGTGGATTTCCATTCGATTTGAGAAGCATTCAGCACTTAAATTATTTTTTTTCCTAGTATTTCTATCAGCTTTCAAATTTGCATACTTCTTTACCAAGGCAATTACATGCCAACGCCATAAATTTCGTTTGGGAAAATTGATGTTTTTTGACAAACCAACAACAATTTGAAGGGGGGCATTAGCTGAATTTATGACCTTAGCCAAATTTTGCCAAATTAATTTCAAAATTCTTGTATTGAGGCTATATTATTACAGCTACAAATTTCACGTAATTGCCTAGCATTTAGGAGTATAATTGTAGGCTTCTTATTCTGGAAGATTTGTTTGATGTAATAGCTGTAGTTTAGCATTGTATTATGCCTACATCATGAGAAATCAAGTATGCAAACAAGCAATCCGATTTACAACCCTAGCATTTAAAACTCCAAAAAAGATGTGTTAAAAGGTTCTCTTCCAAAAAATAAAATTAAGAATAGTAAAAATCATCATTTACATTCAATTGAAAGTTAATGTGCGACTACCTGAACTTGATAAGGGTCACTTGATAACATCAGCCGTTCATAGATCAGCATGCTTGCACCGTATGCAATCAAGCAATCACGTTCCATTTCTCCCAAGCGTAAGCCTGAGGACAAATTAATGGAAAAAGAAATAGAATGCCAATTAGACTTCAAATAAATGTGTATAGACTGCCAAATGCAACATTTCAATGTCATTATATGGTGTATAAATAACCTCCATCACGAGCTCTTCCTTCCGTTGGTTGTCTTGTCAATGTCACGCGAGGTCCAAAGGACCGAGCATGCATCTTATCAAGGACCTGTAGCACCAAAAAGTTTAACTAAAATATACACCAGTATCCATGACGATAAGGACATCCAATATGACATATGTAATTCTAAATAAATCTCCAGCAAAAAACTAACAACTACCATTAAAGTAAGAGCTTGATGTTTATTACTTCATCTTTGTGAGCCTGGGATATAATTACATGGCTAATGCTGTAAACGAGAAGACTAAATCAAGACATACTCTGTGTGTCCTGTAATGGCCTTGTTTAAACAAGGACTAAGGGAGCTCAATGAAACACTGCACGTTAAATTAACCTAGCAAATATATATGATTCATGTTATCGTAGTATATAAGCAGTTGATTTAAGGTTTGAAATTACAAAATTTGGTATTGAGGTATTTTTTATTCATGAGGCATAGAATAAACCGCATACTTAAATGGTTAAATTAATTAAAAAAATAAAATAATTAAGAGTAATCCTCCCTAGAACTCAATCATAAATAATGTCAAAAAAAATTGAGCTCGGTTTCATCCCAATAAAGCAACAACAATAACAACATCAAACATTTATCCCACTATATGGGGTCAACTACGTGAATCTTTTTTCTCCATTGTGTCCTACTAAGAGTCAAATTCAAATTCAATTCTAATAAAAATGGTCATTTATAATATTTTCTAACTAAGTCATTTTAGATCTACCTCTATCTTTTTTAATATAGCCTCCTAACCGGGTCCTTAGATGCCCGACAATTTATGTGACCAAACCATCTAAGGTGACTCTCTCTAAACTTATTTTCCACTGGAGCTATTCCAACTTTTTCCCGTAGATATTTATTTCACATTTGGTTTTAAGTGTAAAGCCACTCATCGACTTGAGCATCATCATCTCTGCAATACTAATTTTATGCTTCTCTTTTAATGGCCAAAATTTTGTGCCATAAAGCATTGTGGGTCTCACCACCATCTTATAAAAATTTTCCTTAAATTTGAGTGGTACTTTTCTATCAAACATCAAGTCTGATGCATTCCTCCACTGCAACCATCTAATTTGAATTCTGCTAAAAATATTCCCATCTATTTCACCATCGCTTTAAATATTCGATCTGAGATATCTAAAACGTGCACTCCATGTATTTGATTTTAGATCCACTCAAACAAAAACTTTTAGACTCTAAGGTTGACCTCAATAGTTCAAGTTTTCTTTCAACTTCCTCTCTAGTCTTATCAACAAGAATATCATTACTAGAAAACATACACCAGGGTATATCCTCTTGCAAATGTCTAGTAAGAGCATTCATGACTAAAGCAAAAAGATATGGACTTAAAATTGATCCTTGATGTAATCCAACTGAATTAGAAAAATATTTGATCAAACCACCTTGTGTTTGAACACAAGTAACATCTCTTGCATATATATCCTTAATGACTTAATATAAGCATTATTGACTCCTTTCTTTTCTAGAACTCTTTAAAGAACTTCTCTTGGAACTTTATCATATACTCTAAATGAATAAATACCATATGTAGATCCTTCTAACTCTCTCTATACTTCTCCTTCAAGCCTCTTAACAAAAGTATAGCTTCCATAATAAACCTAACTAACATAAATCCAAACTGATTTTGAGAAACATACGTATCACGTCATAACCTATGCTCAATTACACTCTCCCATAATTTTCAAGCATGACACATTAACTTAATTCATCTATAATTTGCACACTCTTATGCATCATATTTATTCTTAAAATATGAACCAACACACTCCTTCTCCACTCATCTAATATAGTTTAAGTCTTCAAAATAATTTTGAAAATTTTAGTAATCCAAAAAATTAGTTGATCTATGCATTTTCATACCTCCATTGGAATATTATCAGGTCCCACTACTTTTTCGTACTTCATTTTCTTAAAGCATCTTCAAATACTAATAGGACGATAAAAATAAAATTTTCTATTTTTATTTAGGATGCTAAGATCACTCAAGTCAATCGTATTCTCACAATCTTTACTAAAAAGATTATCGAAATATCTCATCCACATATGTTGAATATCTTTTAAGAAAATATTTTTTAATCTTCATCCTTAATGCAGTTCCCTTGAACTAGATTTTTACTTCTACCTCTTTGCTTGGCTAACTTTTTTTAGAATATAATCTATTATATAAATCATTAAAAGCAAAATTCATTACATCATATATTACTTTCTTAGACTCCCTAATGGTCCACTATATGTTTTCCAATTTTCCATGCTGCTATATCTAAACCAATTTTATAACAATGCCTTGTATTTTTATCTTTTCTTTGGTTTCTACCACCAACTATTTTTTCTATTAACAACTTTTTCATTTGATTCTTCAAGCAAATACTTTACAACATTCTTAATATCACTAACTAATTTTTCCCATATAATATTAGCTTCCTTATGAATAATCCAAATCTTGAGATCTTGAATCTTACTCTCAAAATTATTTTTATTAGCATTATTTAAATGCCTCATGTAATCTTAGGATAATATATTATTTTATATTTTATATTTCACAATTTTATCTTGAAGTGTAAAGCTAATAAGTAATGCTAGGTATACAAACTTTCACCAAGAATGACTTTACAATCTTTGCAATCTTAATGATATATTTTTCATGTAAGAAAATAATCAATCTGAGTTTTATTATTTTTATTCTCATAAGTGACAAGATGCTCTATCTCTTTTCCTAAATAATGTATTACCAATTACAAAATTATAACAAAAACTAAAAATACAACAACTACATCAAGCCTTTATCCCACTACGTGGGGTCAGCCACTTGAATCTTTTTTCTCCACTGTGTACGATTCAGAGTCAAATTCTTATTTAAATCTAATAAAGAAAGGTCATTTCTAATATTTTCTAATCAAGTCTTTTTAAACAATAGAGTTATTGAAAAAGTTAGATTGATTTTTATCCATTAAACATGTTAGAATTAAATAGCAAACATAAAATGAAAATAAATCATATACATGCTAATCATAGTTGCTACATATAATTAAATGGAGTCCTATGGGTGATTTTTCTGGATTGTTGTTGACCTTTGAACCATCTAGTGGATTACAGATTGCAAGCCACTCTTTCTTGACCCAAAACATGTGTTGGAAGTGGCAACAATCATAGAAGAAGAGGTGCATTAATATCTAAGAAGGATCCCTATGTGCACCAAAAGAAGAAAACCTTCTAGTCCCGATTAGGCTGATCAGCCTAATCTAGGTTGAGTTGCGCTGTTCAATTCAAACAAACCTAATTTATGCAGGATTGAATAGAGTGTACCATTTACATGCATAATGAAGGAGGAATATCTTGGTTGTATTGGGATATGAATTATTATAAAATAATTAAGTTATATAATGTGAAGACCACAAAAAATAAATTTAAAAGTTTTGAGCTAGCTTACATAAACTTATTATGCCTCATTTATTCAATCTTTAGCAAATAAAAGTAAATCAATAGATTTATGCTTATAAAGAACATCATAAGTAGGGAGAAATATCTTTATTATAAATAAAATTATCTAATAAATATCCCATAATTTATTACTTTAAAACTTCTTTATATAAGAAAATATTATAATGCTATATAATTAATAATTGTGTTTTTAAATAACTATTTTGATATTCTATAATAATTTAAAATATAATAAGTATCGTAAGACCACCAATATATATATCTTAAAACTCTTCATGCTGGTGATTTTATAGTGCATTTGACGTAAAGAGCTTATCTATTTCTTATGATAGTCAATTATTTTTCTAAATTTAATAATAAAATAATATCTTTTTTTTTTAAAAAAATATCATAACTAAAAAAATGATGTGAGTACATTAAGAGTAACTATAAAACATTATTAAAGAAAAAAAAAGATATCATGATAACATATGATACCAAATCCTTAGGAATATAAAAACAACAAAGATTCATTTGGATCACCTTGCTTGAAGCATAGTAAACATAGAAGAACGATGATAGGTTTTTTTTTTTTTTTTTAATCCCTGCCTCATCCAGTAATAGAATTCAAAGTCTCATATCCGCTAGAGAGTCAAAGCTC